>JAGFBZ010001610.1:1800000-2297666 GCA_018398805.1 Hirundichthys speculiger | reverse complement strand
ACAACAGGTTATTCCAAATGAGCAGCTGCTTTCAATTTGGCATTGTGGTGTTTTGTGTGAGGAGATGATTTGGAAGCCCTGTAAAACTGTATCTGTACTCTTCCTGGAGTGACTGAACAAACAGATCTGTATAATGATAAATGTGAAGCAAACCATTTCTCCCTTTCTCTAGAAGGGAGTAATGCGTGTTCATCACGAGAACTGCCAACAATACAGAACCTTCTAGAACCGCGTGAGCTAATTTTGACCTCACACCACTGCAGGCTGAACAATTGCAAATTAGATGTCTTTTACAGCAATATTTATTCATTAACAAAAAAAACATAACACAATAAATAACAGCATATCAGAATTTTATGAGTTTTGTCACATTAGGATTTTATTTACTAACATTAACATTCTCCCGGTGCTTCCAGCCAGTTTGATTGCCCTCCAAGCAGTCCCATCCTTCCCAGTTTCCTGCTTGGCATCAATTTGCAGTGGTTGAGTTGATCCATCCTGAACAACCTGGACCATCCTCTTCATGACATCTTTGAGGATCAAAGGAGCAGCAGTTCCCATCGCCTCCTCTCTCTTCGCTCCAGGTCCGGAGAGATTTAGGAGGTCTTTTGTTCCTGTACCAATCAGACTTTTTAATTCTTCTTTTAATTTTTTTATTCTGTTTATATTATTTGTTATTAATGAGCTGATGAGTTTTTGAATTTTCCCCTTAAGGGATGAATACAGTACTTCTAATCTCAACAGGGAAAAATGGCTGAGTTTTTTTGTTTGTTTTTTTTTTTAATTTATGATTTGGACTTCTGACTTTAGGGGGTGTTCCAGTTGAAACTTCCAACTTGTAAACTAGAAAACTCAAGACTTCTGAGTACAGACAAAACACAAATACGATCAAGTGTTTTCATGTCTTCTTGACATAGTTACATAGTTTTTATGATTTACTTTATTGTTAATATTTCTTTCCAAAGCTCAAATGTGACAGAGAAAGCATGTTAGCATTATGTTGCAACTTTTTTCTTTTCAGAAAAGAAAGCAGCATCTTCTTTCCTTCACGCATCTTTCATACATATGTGTTCACAAATTAAAAAATAATAATTAATAGTTCTCCAGGTCTGCCATTATAATTAATATGGTAGTCAGATGGACGAGGGCCCTTATATCATAATTTTATTCTCTTCACGATCAAATCGTGTCATGTTTAAATCTTTAACAAATATAATTTGAAAGAAACTAATATTCCTTGCAAATGAATAAAGTTTGGCACCACATCCTGCATCACTTTGCTTCCACCTGGTCCTGCAGAGTGACCTCAGTGCACATTCTTTATAATGAATGTGCATTGTGCATGTGTGCTATGTTAAGGACACTTTAACATTTTAACTGTTCCAACCTTGAGGCTCTGTTAATAACAGCTAATAATTAGCTCTACTTATAAAACTAATTCTTAAGTATGACCCTTGCCCTAATGCAATAGACTGGGGATAAAGTACAGACAAATATGTCAATATAAAGATGATGTCCCAGTGTAAAATAGTGCTGTATTTCTAAAATTTTTAAATTTGTTACCAGTGATTCAGAGATGAATTGAGGGAGGAGAGAAAGACAACAGACATACACAATGGGAGAGTGTGGAACATCATCATGGTGTGACACATTATACCTCCACTTGTAATTGCTTTTCACCTTTACTCAGGTTCCTGGTTTTTGTACTATTAAGCCAGCCCATGTGAAAAAAAAATGGCAGACAGTTAAATGAAAACTGCATGCCTGGCAGGAACTTCCAAGGAAATTAGTGATGGCCTGAAAATCAAATGACCTGTAATACCTCCCAATGATACACTAATATTCATTTTATTAAACAAAGCTATCATCTTTAACTTAATGCGAAACAAGATGTAAAAGGTTGCTAAAGAGAGGACTTACATCTTCATTACAATGTAAATGAAAAACCAGCAGTAAATGCGTGTGGGGGGACTTTCACCTAAAACTGGACGAAGCTCCTCGTAAAATATCTTACCTAACTTAAGTACTGTACTTCCTGCCACAAGTGTTGCATAAAATAATGAACTAGAAACCAATAAAGCAGCTAAACAACAGTGTTGCTCAGATTTCCACATGGGCATGCTAACATATGCAGCTACAAAGGAAATGTAGAAATAATCCCTCCACAGGTCCTGGGGATTTAAATGTGTTAACAGCTCTGAGGGGATCCCTGACTAGTTTTTCTGATAACAGTGCCATGTCTGAACAAAAGGTTTTTAATCGGCCAGACCTTATGGCCACCAGTGTTGTGCATAAATCTGTGGTCATTACCCCCCAACCCCCCCCCCCCCCCCCCCCCCCCCCAAAAAAAAAACAAAAACAAAAAAACAAAAAAAAAACACCTCTTTCTATATAGAATACAGACCCTCTTTGTTGTCAGAGAATCGAGCTTATATCTTCACAGAGGATCAGCGGCAAGACTTCTGATGAGGTGACTCATCGGTTTGCAGTTTTCTCATATGATGATTATTTGGAAAAAGTCAGATAAAATGATAATTATCAATAGAGAAAATCCTCCAAGGACAAACAGTTCTAGATAAACATTCTGGTTCAATCCGTGTATCATTCGTCCTTTCCATTTTCAACTGTCATTTAAAAATTTAAAAGATGAAAAAGTGACGATTTATTTCGTTTTTCATTTTTTAATCTCACACACAGAAAAAAAACGAAAAAATGCCTGGTTTTTCGTATTTCAATTTTAGACATGGATCAAAAATACAAAATGAAAAAATGGACAAGGGGACTGAATTTTTAAAAAAATATTTAATTGGTCCGGTTTACGTGACTTGGAAGTGGCTTTTGCGCGGCAGTTTGGGTAGCAATATTAACAATTCAGTCTGTAAAAAAAAAAAAAAAAAAAATCTGGGCTGCAAAACTTTCAAGCCCCTTTGGTCGAGTAGTCGCGTGGTTACTCCATTTATCATCAGATCCGCTCCATGCGTTCACTGTGACGGTCCATTCACCGACTGTTTACGTTGGTGCAGCGCCATCAAGTAGCACAATTGAGTAATGACAATAGAAAAGTTGAGACCTCGATTATAAGATGATCCCATTTTTGAGAATGATTTCCTTTTTTTTTTTTTTTTTTTTTGCACACCAGCATCTTTTGTACCATGTGAAAGACCAGAGAGGTTGTGTCATAAAAAGGAATCGCTCAAAACAGTTTGAGAGACTGTTACTTCTTAATAAAAAGGACTAAAGTTTTCCCTGTCCTGTACATCATAGTTCAAGTTGTACAAGCATATTCAGCCTTCTTTCTAGTTCAACCAGCACTTTCACTGTCCTCTACCTGCTCAGGCCCATGCTATTCTCCTAAAGTGACAAAACAAACAAAAAAAAATAACATATTACACAACCTGCCATAATCATGATACTTCTGTACTGGGAAACTTTACACACACAGAATACATTCATGGCATATTTCATTATACACATGAGACAATGTACGTAGAGGATTTATTTGGTCATGCATTCTTTGTAATTCATAATCATTCCCAAGGGCCATGACAGACAAATATTCAATGCGCCACAACCAGCTGTGGTTGAGATCCAGCTGCCTGTGATTACACACCTGTCCAGTAGGTGGGGTCGTGTGCAGATGAAGCTTCGAGTAATGAACCATATCTTGAACCGATTGGCTCAAGTGGTCCGATGCCTCATGAGGCTTCATCCCACCATCACTACAGGATACCCATCTGCTGCAACGTGCAGGAAATTTCAGCGTGTGTCAAACCGCTGTTGAGTAAGTACTTGATCAAACTAGTATTTGATTCCAGCACCACCATGCACAGTGGATACAGGAACATGAAGGTTTCTGGAGATGGACTTGTAGCCTTGAGATTGTCTATGCTTTGCTACAATCTTTTCTTTGACTTCCTCAGACAATTCTATGCTTTTTTCTTTTGTCCATGCTCAGTATGGTCATGCAGTGACTCACAACAGCAGAATGAGGGAGTTGCTTCTTTTAAACTGGTTGGATGACTGATTACTAGATTGTAGACACCTGTAAACTCACCACAGGTGAGTTCAAGGTGAATGACCTCCTTGAAGTTCCTTTATTCTTTGTAAATCTAAAAGGGTGTCAAAACTTTTGTCACAGCATTTTCTGTGTAATCTATTATTTAGAATTTAATATTAAGTTCTGATTAAAAAACAAAGTTCCTGTACTATTATTAGTTTAATAAAGAATTTGAGACACCAAATACTTTCATCAATTTCAACTTATTTCGCAGACATTTGGAGTTGTTGGGTCCTTATGTGCAAGGGTGCCAAAACTTTCAGCCATAACGGTATAAAGGTAATTCAGGCCCCTGACCATAAGACAAATCCCAACCCACCAAGGGAACTCACCTGTATGTATTTTCTCTGCATCTCATCATTGAGAACATGGGCCACATATTTGGAGAAGATCTTTTCTCAGCCGGTACGGGCATGGATACCCACCATTGTAACACCAATAGGCCACAACCAGCTGTGGTTGAGATCCAGCTGCCTGTGATTACACACCTGTCCAGTAGGTGGTGTCATGTGCAGATGAAGCTTCGAGTAATGAACTATCTTGAACAGATTAGCTCAAGTGGTTCGATGCCTCGTGAGGCTACATCCCACCATCACTACAGGATACTGCAACGTGCAGGAAATTTCAGCGTGTGTCAAACCGCTGTTGAGTAAGTCCTTTATCAAACTAGTATTTGATTCCAGCACCGCCATGCTACCAGAACGGGCACAAAGCCATTTCCGGGTCACGTAAACAAATAAATATTAAATAATATTTTATATATTAAATTTTAAAATCAAATTCAGTCCTAAAAAATCCCATGACAATCCCATTCTCTCATATTCTATTCCTGTGATTCCCAAATTGTGGGCCACAGGCCCCTGGTGGGCCGTCGTGGTACTGCGTGTGGGCCGTGAGAGGTCATTAAAAATAAACAAATAAATATGTGTTTAAACCTGTATTTTTTAAATATGTTTTAAATTACTGTAAAGTATTTATGACATGATTTTTAGAAAAATCATAAGTAATAAAACAAGAGTGTTAGTCTACTGTCATCTTAATAGTACGTGTCACCTTACATTCATATTGGAACATAGCTCCAAGTCTTGCATAGTGATCACAGTTGTGATTAAAGGTTTGGGTGGGCCACAGAGATTTTTCACATCTCAAACTGGGCCGTGGTATTCTGAAGTTTGAGAGTGGCTGTTCTATTCTATTCATGTAGTTAATGTCTCTATGAATGGTTAAATGTACTAACCTCATATAAAGGTTGTTTGTATCAAATGCTTTTCAGCTGTGATTTTTTTAGAAGGAAACTCTCGTCTTAGCTGTGGCTTTGAATGTATATTTAAAACCTGGAAGCCCAGATAGTTCAAAGGAAAACCCAGCAATACTTAACTGTGTTTGTACTGCCAAGCTGACCTTATGATCCTACACATAACGCGTTCAGAGCTAATGGATTGAAACTGTGGTGACGTGGGCTCAGTTAACCAGGAACATGCTATCACAAGTGGCTGATCAAATCACCATGGTTACTCAAGGTCAGAGTGTTTTGTTGGGTTTTACCATCTTCACAAAACTAATAAAAAATTTCTATAAGCAATCAGTTGTTGCAATTCTATTTTCTGCTTAAATAATTCTTTGGATTGCTTTCTATTCTTGCATATAAAATGGAAACCTACTATTTATTTATTCACTTTTCATTAATGTGTTACTCATAGATTTTCAGATATCACAGCATCCTGCTGAGTCTTTAATTGCTGATTCAGACATTTCTTCCATAATGGCAAAGACTAAATATAGTCCCAATCAGCAGTCCAGCTGCAGAAGACACAAGTGAAGATCTTTGCTACAAAATCCAATTTAGAAGGGAAAATTAAAAGTTCATGGTGCATTAAACCAACAATCCTGCTAGGTCATACTGGAAAACCAAAAGCTGTTTTCTAAATAAGGTGTTACAGTGACATACTGATTGGCTCCCATACTTGCTGAAAAGGAACTGACAAATGATACAGAGATGAACAGACTGTCAATTTTGTTTAATATCTGATGCATAATAAAACTTACACAAAATCCTCTTCCCTGCTTACTGAAGCATGAACATTAGACAACTTAAGAATTTTCTTTTCATACATCAAAAATGCAGTAAAAAAAGAAACGTTTGCATGTTCCTTTGAGTGTTCTTGCAGATTTATATACAAGAATGAGCCCACTCTAAAACATGAGCTTCATTCACCCAGTCCAGTTCAAATTCTGCATTTTCAATGACAGTAATACCCTCAAAAGTGCATATGTACACAAGGGCCTTATAGAATCTCCAGCCACAAAACTTGCTGCTTTTCTATCAAAACAAACATGATACATGAGCTGTGGTGTGAAATACAAAAACAGTAAAAAGAATGATCACAGTCCAATTTTGGACTGTGATACACTGACCTTGAGAGCCTTGTCTAATGGTCAGGCAAAATCAAAAGTTAAAGAGCATTGTACTCCACACACTTCGATGGATCAGTTGTAAAGTGTTTCTGGCAGATAGTCATTAGCCTCTTCAGTCCCTGTAGAGAGAAAAATATAAAGGAAATTTAGCAGAGAATGGGATTACCTATGGGGGGGGGGGGGGGGGGGGGTAACCCCATAGAAGGGGAGATAAGGGGTGGGGGGTACCTATGTTGCCTATATTGTAGTTTGGTTGGACTCTTTCTCCCAGATATGGATGGATGGAGTTGAGACATGCTCATCATTAATGAGCATGTCAGGGAGTGGTAAGCAAATGCATTTTTTAGTTGCTTTAAAAAATGTAATATTAAACCAGTCTAATTATATAAAAAGAACTATTTTCATTTCATCCTAAATTAATAAAAGTCACTGAGCACAAGACAATGTTAACATAAAACTGTGAAATGTGGATGCAATGTCTACTAATTATCAATATAGCAATAATCTTTCAGTGAGGAAAGGGTTTCTATTTGGTCTTATAAAAGGTAATTTAGGCCCCTAACCATAAGACAAATCCCAACCCACCAAGGGAACTCACCTTGTATGTATTTTCTCTGCGTCTCATCATTGAGAACATGGGCCACATGTTTGGAGAAGATCTTTTCTCGGCCGGTACGGGCATGGATACCCACCATTGTAACACCAATAGGCCAGGGAGCATTACCAATGGCCATTTGTAGATATGCATCATTTGCCTGAAATGAAAGTTTGTTAAGTTGTTAAATCATGTAGTGATAAATTTACAATGGTGAAGGGGGCTAAATAATGCTAACATACCTTGACATATTCTCTCTCCAACATGAATTTAATGATGTCTGTGATTGACTCCTTGATGTCAGCAGATAAATTCTAAAGGAAATAATTAAAAACTGTGAATTTAAATGCATACTGCAGTGCTCATATTGAAGCTAGTTTTACTTTACCAAATGTACCTTCTTCCTAAGCTTCCGAAAGAGGGGCCTGAGATAAGACTCAGTCTGTGAGTGTGTTGCACTGGCCAGCTTGCCCTGAACGCTGCGCTTCACGTGGTCTTCTCTGCTGTTCAGATCTTTGGCCCAAACCCCAAGAAGAAACTAAAATCCAACAATAAATATAGCTGTTTAAATAACAAAATTTTTTTTAAAAATGCATTTGTGATCAATACTACAAAAAGAAAGATTATTTGTTCCTGACAGCAAGCATAAAAAGACACCAATAACCACCCAATCATCAAAATGACTTGTTAAGTTCTGTATCTATAACAGTTCTTTATTTAATTAACAATAAAACAAAACTGATTTGACAACAATAACATGAACAGGAGCCACAGTAGTTATGCAAACAGGCTCGTTGAACAGCTCCCTCTACATGTAATGTACAGCATGAATTTCTTGCCTTACCCTTAAGAATTTGTCAATAACATCCTGGTCTCTGTGATCATCTCCTGTGCCCAGAGTTTTCCCAAGTGCCTAGAGAGACATTTTGATTTTGAAATACAACTAAAACGTCATGTGCAACCAAACTTAATCTAAGGAAAAACAAGGTCATTTAGTAACTGGGGAAAGCAATTCTCCCTCCCTGAAACACATAGTACACTGAGCACTGTACCTCAAGTTCTTCAATGGTGGTGTTTTCTTCATGAACCTTCAGGTCATGCTGCGTGTCCAACTCCCCTGGTTCTGTTCCTCCAACAATCTCATTCAGGTACTGCTGGTCAATCTTGTCCATGGCTGCTTTCAGGTCGTTCCTCAAGCCCTAGACAAAGACAAAGTGGTATAAATTGTGACCAGAAAAAATAATTTAGGATCTCTTCTCTTGAGATTTATGTAAAGTGGCAGTTCAAAGAAAGCAAATGCCTAAAGGCTTGATTCAACTTTGAAATTCAAGGCTTAGTGGGATAAATATCTCTCTGAACCTACAATATGCATGCATCTTAATGACATACTGGCCAATTACACTGTTGGTTAGTATGAAGCTAACTTAGCAGTGTTCTAACACTATCCAACCTAAACCACACCATTTAGAGTTCAACCCACAGCTGCACTCGGTGGAGAATGTAATTGCAGCGAAATCACAACAAGCTCAGGTCTCCTCGATTCACAAATAAACTAGCTGCAAACTGAAAGTACACTGCAACGTCAACATTAAGCCTGCAGAGTCAGGACAGTAGCCTACACATGGAATCAACAGTTTTATGTCTAAAACTGATTTCACATCCGCCAAAAAATATTCATCTTCTCAAATAAATAAAAGACATCTACTAAATACTGTAGTCACCTAAGTATTATAATAGGGGCTGAAATAATGATTTAATCTAATCACTTGCTTAGTCTGACTTGTACTTCAGTAAAATTTATTAACATGCAATGACATCTTAAGGACCACTTTATGTTACACAGAGTGACAAGACCTGAAAGGCATCCCAATGGCCCCTATGTAGAGATGAACCTTTTGCAATTTTTTTTTTCCCCGATGTGAATTTCCATTGTCTTAAAAGGTCTGGCCTGCCAATATGGATTTAGGCTGATTCCAAACAATTATCTCAGAATAAACTTTTTCACTTAATCAAAAAAATCAACAATGAAAGAAAGCAGAAGATGCAGACTGTGTGTTCTACTAGCTTTCTTTTTAGCCTTTTAACTTGAGTTAGTTTCACAAGTATAAGCATGCTCGGCATGCTCGGTATGGGGATACTGTCTTAAGTGCTGGATGTTTGTCATCTCAAATCTCTTGGTTACTTTTTTCTTTTGCTTTACAGGCTGTGGAATAACCTCAACAACATGCTTCCTCACTGGTAGTGAGTTTCACCAATCCATCACCGTCAATAATTTCTAGTCAAGTTCATGCATGTGTGTGTTATTTCCATACTGTGTAAAGATTCAGGTGAATAAATGATACAATAGTAATATGTATATTTCTGCAGACAGCAGCCTACATCGGGATTAATGAGGAGAAATATTAACAAAAATAGAGTGTAGGATGAGATACGTGTTTCAATGGCTTAGAAAAATGACTTGCCTGCACCACCTTGAAGCAAAAGACCGAACAAAATAGACCCCTAATAGTTAATGTGAAATTTCTTTGAGGGCACACTAATTCTTCAACTGAAAGGTAAACCACAGGTGTAAACAACAGTGCAACGGGGTTCAGGGTGTCATGTTGTTTTCTTATGTCACATAGCGATTTAATACTGGGTTAAAATCTAAGCTAGTTACAGAGCAGCTGACCCCCATTATACCTTTTTCAGACAGTCTAAACTAACGTGAGCTAAGGTAGTTTATCTGAATCCATCCAAAACACTAAACAAGATCACTGTCATGAGACTGTAACCCCCTAGTATGATAAAACAGTAATACTTTAAAGCATGTTAAGTCTAAAACAAACCAGACAGTTTAACATGTTGCGGTAAGGCAAATTATGACACAGTTGCTATGCAACACAATGCTGATACATAAGAGCACTACAATCTAAAAGAGCACTCATTCAGGAATGTGGCAAATTTGGAAAGAGACACGATGGGAAACTGGAGTGACAACAAAATCAAGGACTTGTTCCTGCTTGTAGAAAGGACAACATTTCCTAGCAGATTAGTGAGACTTTAGAGGATGGTCCTTCTCAAATAGTGGGGCGGGACCTCTTGGGAGGGGCGCAAATTGTTGATGCCTTAGGGAAAGCGTTGTGACCCTACAGAAGCTTTTTTTTTTTTTCCTTGCCCTGTACTGATCTTTGGGCTTGGGGTTTGAGGTGGGTGGATAAAAAAAAAAAAAAATGTGTGCCGGAGAGGTAGGTTCCAGTTTCTATAAGTTCATTTTTATTTTTCACCGGGCACAAAACGACAGAGACACATAGACCCAGAGACTGCCAGAGACCCAGAGACTGCCTTCCTCTAGCATCAGCCACACGAAAAAGAAAAGACCCTCCTTCTTTTTTCAAGTGAACCACCCTCTCAAATAGCCCAAAAACCAAATTGATTCAACTGGGCAGCATCCATCTACAGAGGGTTACTCACAACCCACAAACATAACAAAATAAAATAAAAAAGGTAACAAAAAAGACAGGACCACATAACATCATCATCTAAAATCAATCATAACACTTAAACTTAATCCCACATAATCCCCAGCCTTAATTTAGTGGTATTTGAAGGTCTATATCAGTAATCAAATTTCTGTCCCCCACTGCATTTTCAATTGAAATATGTGTGTATGAAAGCAGTATCAGTCTTACCTTGTTTACTTCTGGAGTCAGAATTTCTATTTTCCTAAGTCTCTGGAAGGCATCATAATCAGACTCTCCAAACAAGCGGATTGGTTCCCCTCGTTCTCGAAGACGTCGAATAACCTACACAAATGCACAGTAATTTTCTTCGTATATATTATATGTAAAACATTTAATATTAGTGACAGGCTAGATTTAATCTTATAAATTAGTTCACCTCTTGTCGTGACAGTGTCATTGGCAGTTTCTCTTCTGTTAGTTCCAGTTCCAACACTGGATTAGATGAAGTGGTTGGTCTATCCTCTTCCTTCTGATCAATCTTCTGGACAATATTAATAAAAATAAATAAATGATAAAAAGAAATACACTGACATAATGGAAGGATGGCATGAAAGTAGGCCTAAGAGACTTTTTATATTTCAAAACACACAAAAATGCAAATAAAAAAAAAAGATGTTTAAAAAGCGTTTTTGACATGAGCTATGATGATGTGTCTTAACGTCATACAGTCACCGTTTCATCTTACCTGTTATTCTTCTTAAAAGAGAAGTCTTGATAATTGTAAATGTTCCAATGTTTATTATATTTTTTTATTAAATGAGATCTGAATGCTGGCTGTGAATTCTGAATCCTTTTTACAAGTAAAACATATCTAGTATTATTTGCAACAAAGAAAATGCCAAATAATAGTTATGCATCATGCTTTAAAGGGAACATGCATCACGTCATTCTTAGATTGTGATTTTAAAATCACAATCTAACAGACCAAAAGGAAATGGTGACGAAAAGCCTTACATACACTGGCTCCTGCTTAAATAAGCTTAATACATGTCTCCAAAGAGAATGACTCCAATATTTTAGTGTTTCATGATGTAAAAACTAAAAATTAAAAGCACTTGCTGTTGGTCAAAAAGTAAAGGCTTCTGTCACCTGGATTGCAAAATAAAAAGCACAGCTTGATTAAAATAAATAAATGAATTAAATTTTGTATGCCATGCTGAAATTGACAGCGTGGCTGTGTCCCACTTTGGCTCTGTGGCTTCATTTAATTTTTCCCCTGCTTCTGACAAGCCATTTTAACACCTAACTAGTCCAGTATATGGTCTAAATGTAGTAGGGATTGTGGCACATATCAATAACTAATAATACCATAAATACCAAGAATGATGCTCAAAGCATGAACTGGTTCAACATATGTCCAGATTAATTTCGATAAATGTGTGCTCTTATTGTTGTTATGGACTTCACACATTAACATGCTATCTGCATTTAAAAAGGACAAGTTTCAGAATTTCCAAAAATGGACTAAACAGTAACTAGAAGAGCGAGAATACTTTTTTCTATTATTATTATTTTCATGAACCAGTATGTATAAATCTAAAATGACTGCTGTGTATAATCATTGACAAAAATAATTTGCCTTATTTCAAAGTAAACCCTTATGAATGAGTTGCAACCAGAAGTTGATATCCAAAAACTTTCTTCATGACATATGTGGTTAAGGAAACATTTTCGGTTGTAGGTCAGTTAGTATTTCTTACTTTTTTATTCATAAAATCTCATAATGAGAGATATTTTTTAACAAGGTTTTTTTCTTCCAAAGTCAGATATTTACATACCCTTGGTTAATGTAAGATCTAATTCTAAAGGTAGTCCTCCACATGACTGTTCAATGCTCTCCATCGATTCTTTTCGAGGTCTGAAGTCAGGGTTTTGTGATGACCACTCCAACATCTCCACTTTGTTAAGCTACAATCAACTAATTTAGAGGTATGTGAGAAATCATTGTCCATGTAACTTTTTGGCTAACATCTTTCTGGCTGTCAGAGATGTTACTTTAATTTATTCATATCAATCCTCTTTTTTCATGATCCTGTCTATTAAGTGAACCAGTTGTTCCAGCAGCAAAGTAGCCTCACAACATGATACTACTACACTTATACTTTACAGTTGGAGCTGTGTTCTGAGGCCTGCAAGCTTTCTGTTTTTTTTTTTTTTTTACCTCTAAATATAAGAACTTCTGGTTGCCACTGTATAGGCTTTAATATCCTTTAATATTTTCCTATCAAAATACAAATCTCTTGAGGTTCATCACATTTTATTTATTTGTAAATGACAGAGCCCACTATGACTTAAAATGCACACTGCATTATGGGTTGATGACATCATCTGGCCATACTTGACAACTATTATTACAACGACACTGGCAAGCAGTAATCATGATGTTTTAATGCCACATACCGATGCTCTGGCTGTGGTTTCTAGTCAAAAGGCAACAAGGGAAGTAGGACAAGTCTTTACAGCTTTCCAAGATTATAGGAGAAGCCAAGATATCTTAAAAACACACAGCTGAGCATGCATGCCTTATTCCAATCCATTTTATACATTTGTTAACAATAGCACATGGGAAACTGGTGTTGCTTGTTCTCATAGTGGCTGATAACAAAATATCAATGTCAGTCACCATCAATTGACAAGTGAGCAGTGAGCTCTGTTATCCATATCCCATGAGCAAAACTAACATATCTCTATCTACTAGTGACTAAGTCTGCTCCCTGCACAGCACTCAGCCGTAGTTGGTTATTGTTTATGAAACTTGACAGCTGTTCAAACTTCATGACCATAACAACCAGTGATCAAACACGACAAAGATGCATCACAAATTAACAATTCAGACTTGAGCCAAACAGTTTTTACCTACAGAGCTAACCAGCTTAACGCTGTCATCAGTCAAATTCAGCCTCCCTTAGGTTGCTAAAATACATTCACCCTGAACTGCCGATGACAGGAAAGGAAGCTCTACTCTTTCCTCTTATAGTACTGAAAAACTGCTTTTATATAGACACTATAGATAAACCCCCCCACCACTCTAATCTTTTTCACTTTTGTGCATATTTTGAATGACGTCTTCAGTGTCACCTTCACAACTTACAATGTGGCCAGGTTCAGTTTGAAGACAAATGGCAGTCATGTCACTACAGAGTTCAGAAACTGAAGCTGGTACAGCCAGCTGACATCTGTACCCATAATGCATTCTCTGATTTTTGTCTAATTTTGTACTTTAAAAAAAGACAGAGTGTTTTAGATATCACATCTGCACGCCCATAGCCAGTTTTGATTAAGTAAGTCCCTTAAGCATGAAAACATTTAATCTTCAAGGGATAATTTTTAAAAACCCTGACTGGAAAATAAAGTTGTATTCACCGAGTTATTTCTTCTTTGATCCTCACAAACTTCAGTTAGTGAAATGTCAGAGTTGAAGCCATGGAAGCATAAGCTTTTGGGACACAGAGCATTTTAATCCTTCATCATGCATCTTGTTTCCTATTGTCACTAAACAACCCCATACCTGGCACTCAGGAGTCTCTCTCTGAACCTACAGATGCAGGCAGCAGAGGCAGGTTGTGGAGAAACAGCACAGTAAACACTAATGTACACCTGAGCATCAGTATCTGACCTTGTTTTTATTTCTGACAAAAGTTTTAAGTACTGTAACTTTACTGTTGCATGTAACACAAAATTAAATAAATGTGATCCAGATGTGTCTGAGAATGTTAGAGAGATATGTGATGATGTTGATATCAAACCTTATATCCACATCTTCTGAAATAGTCTTCTTGCTCCTTGCGTGAAAGGTCACCCCTTTTGAAGTATTTTTTGGAGTCCTGGAAGAATAAAGATACATGACTTGATTTACACTTTGAAGAACACTGTATGTATTTCACAAAGTATCATACTTTTGGGAAAGTCTAGAACAGCATGTCACTGTAGTCCTAACACAATAATGAACATTATGTTCATCTATCTCCAATGCTACTTGGGTTAAAACAAGTAATATTCAAGATAGACTAAATATTACACTAATAGTGTATAAAGCAATTCAACAGCATCAGGAACATTTCATTCAAAACATTTCTATGGCAGATACACTTCAATAAAAATTCCTGTATTCCTTCCCAAAAGCAAAAATATGTTGTTGTTGTGAAAAGAAATATGAAAATACATGCGCAAGTGGAAACATTATATATAAAATAAAGCCTAATTTTGTCAGATCATGAAAAAAATTATCTTTTTCAGAATTGCTCAAATACAGAAGTTCGGTTGTTTCAATGCAAGGAAAGAATTCTAAAGAAACAAATAACTCCAAATTAATTATTTTAAGTACATATTTACTAGATGTAGGGGTGATTTCGTGGCGTCAGGAAAAGTCTAGTTGATGAGCATTCCTGTTGCACAGCCAAATCTGCCAAACTCATGCGCACTTCACTGGGACAAAGTTGGGTTCAACTAACAAGCAGTTCAAAATGTTTCAGAAACACGTGTAGGTGTGACTGCCAGGTTACTTCTCAAAAGAGGAAAAGCACAATTAACGTTACGCATATAAAGGACACAGTACTATAATCCTAAATAAAGAGTACAAGCGAGATATCAAGCCGAAGATGGTGTGCAGAATAAAGTTAACATTACGATAAAAGATAGGCATAATACGTCTATGTTTAACCATATTAAGTTGCGTTACGTCAGGTATATGTGATTGGTGTGCATTACTAGGTGTGTATTACATTATCAACAGGTCCATTGTTACGGATAAAGAAGAAAACTAGAAAGACGCTAGCTTACATGCTATCAAACTAACAAAAATACTCAGCATTTGATACTCACATCTACAATCTGTTTTTCTTCGATTTGTTTCCTCTTCCTTGCAATCTCAGCTTTAAGTATATCCATTTTAGATGACTTATATGAAATATTTTTCGTTTATTGTAACAAATACCCAAACATACAGATGATTGCCAATATTAACCAGAAAGTGCTTCAACCGGAAGTAATTTAGAAAGTTCAGTATAAGGTTCCTCTACTTTATTGCCTTGACCCTTTCAAAGTAAAGGCGTAAAAACAAACTGACTTGAGTCTAGTGACAGAGCAAATGAAGCTATTTACTTTAAAATAAATACGAATTTCAAAACCAAAAATACTGATAGGGAAAATAATTAAAACAAGGGTTTTGAACTGTTGATGAAATAGCAAGAGGCGCTTTTGTGAGAAAAAAAACAATGGTTCCCTTCTCTGATAATGCGTAAAAATACTAGCTAGGGACGCTCCAAAAATGCAGTAGACTTTTTCAAATAATTATTTTTTATTTAAACGTTGCTCAAACGATAAAATATATGCATCTTAAATACATCACCTATACATTCTATAAGAAATAATAACACCATTACAAAATAGAGTGGGACTAGGTGATTATATATATTATGATATATATATATATATATATATATATATATATATATATATATATACTATATATATATATATATATATATCCAGATACAATAAATTCAACAGAATTTCAATTTAAAGTTATCTCAAATAAAAACATGCACGGAAAGCATAATAAAGTTGATAAATATTAAGAAAAGTTATATATTCATAAACTGACTTGTTTCTTAAATTAGGATTTAATAGTACTTTGTGCTCTGGGTCTCTGCAAGCGCCTGTAGAGATTTGTGTTGTAATAGACGCTGTACAAATAAAGTTGAACTGAATTGAATATGTTTCAAAGGAGTTGTAAAAATATTAAAGGACAGGATATGCTGAGTAATGGTAAAATAAAGTGAAAAGTGGGCTGGGCCTGTATGGACTGAGATAAAATGGAAAACTACTGTTGACTGACAAATCCAAATGTGATATGTGCTTTGCTGTGCCTCAGGAACAACTGTTAAAATCCCACACAATTACAGGATTTAAAGTTAAATAAAAAAAAAATGTTTACCTTCCTGAAGTCTGAAAACCCAGCTTTTACTTAATAAATTTAGTGACACCTTAGACATAACTGGCTTTAAAGTATTTCACTACTATCTCCAATAATTACTCAAATGAAGAAATAACAAAAACAAGCCAACTAAAAAAAAAAAAAAAGAAAACATACGCACTTGAATTTTTAATCGATGTGGATAAACGGTTGTCTGACAACTATGAGCAGCGTCTCCTTCACTTGCTTCATCCACCCATGTGCTGTTCACTTGCTGGCTTTAACTTATAAGTTTATTGAACTGAGTCACTAAGTCTCATCATAGAGCATTGATAATTTAAGAACCTAGAAAAAAAGTATAGAAAAAAAGGAATGGTGTACGGATTCAACTGCTCTTGTTCAAATACGAGCTCATTGTCTGGACGCTGCTGGCAAATGTCTTAGTCGACCTTTATAAATGAAACATGCCATCAGGTGGCGCAAAGGGATATGTGACGAATCCTTAATATTAAAGTCATTAATTTATTTACACGGCGAAAGGGAAGGACCGGCGTCACATTTGGAAAGAGAAAAGACTTCACAATTACATTTCCCTTGATCAATTTAAGCTTAAAATAATGAGAATCCGCCGATCGCAGATCCGAGGCGAAGCCGGAGGGAAAATAGAAAATAGAAGTGATTAATCAGGCAGACGGACAGTGATTCCGCTCAGTGTGTCCTGGTCATTGATCTTTCCCAAGAGCACATTTCGGTCGCACGACTTATTGAATAGCCATTCCTCCTAAAGATGGAGTTTGGGGAAAGGAAGAGGAGAAGGAAGTCGCCGAGTTTAAACTGGTCACGGAAGAAGGTAAGCTGCCCAGTAAATGCGAGACGTTGTGAGACGCGCGCCCGTGTCTGGGTGTTTGTCTGGCTCCGTGCGCCAGCACAGACGACTCCGTAAACAAAAGAGATGGCCACGACAATGCCCAGCCTTTGTTTCGTTTTTTTTTTTTTTTTTTCCTTCTAACCAACAGCTGACACTCAGGCTTCCAGTGTTAAATGAAGGAGAAAAATATCCTTCCGGCCAACAGTCTTAAGATGACTCACTTCGCTTAACATCTCTGCTGGCTATTAATTAACTGAAATCAAAATGTGAAAATATGCTGCTCATGTCGGACGCAAATTCACCTGCTGCTGAAGATGTATGCTCCAGACTCCTCTCTCAACTACTTCATGCTACCTACAGGTGGTGGTTTCTGCATGGGATGGGAGAGGGAGGGGGGGGGGCTCTGCTTTGGTTGCCATCAGAACCAAATCAAAGTACAAATTTAGTTACATTTGCCTTCAAATGTAAAGCATGATTGTGCATTCCATCAGAAAATCGTTTTGTTTTGAATTATTTGCAGATTGTGATGCTTCATATGTGCTGAATTCCACTTGCAAAGATGCCAATGGTGAAACAAAGGATGCTGCTGTGCCTGATGGTATGTGACATTCTGGAGATTAATTTCTGCAATATAACATGGCAGTCATCACAAATTGTTCCCACTTCTACTGTTTCCCTCATGTAGTTTGGCTGGGTAATGAGAGCATGGAGATCAAAAGACAAATCACTGGAATGATGCAGCTTTTGAGTGATAAGACTGGCCGAGTTTATCAGCGTGCTGGGACAGACCAGGACGGCTCAGCGGCAGAGCCCCAGGACAGGCACCTTAACTGGATGCATCAGCCTCCAGTTCTTTCCCTCGGGTCAGAGGACCACCAGAGCAACGACTGGATCTCTGTAGGGGACTCAGAGCCTTCACCTTCATCCACATCCATCCCCAATGGTCCGGGCTTCAGCCAATACAGGACCCGCTCAAAAGCTCTCAGAAGCCTCCACAGCACAAAGGATTCAGTCAAAGCCAATGAAACAAATGGTATGGTGCCAAGACACGTTCAATGACGGGAAACATACAACCACAATTCCAAAACAGGAAAAGACACTGATTATTTCATTCACTGCTGAACAAAGCAAACATCAAAATGTTGAGAGTGACACATTTTATTATTTTTATGTTGTATTTGATGGCAGCAATATGTTAACAAAGCTGGAAGATTAGTAATAAAATCCTGGAAAGGTAAATTATCCTAAAAAGAAACACCTAAAGGAACATCTTACAACTAATTACATTAACTTGCAACCAGCCAGTGAAATAACTGGACATTAAAAATCGTGACTTAGAGGGGAAGTTTCTCAGAAGTAAAGATGAGCGGAGGTTGACCAATCAGAAAAAAAAGTGATTGTGAAACAATTTCAGAATAATCTTTGTCAGAGTAAAATTGTGAAAATGTTGAATATGTCATCAAATCCAGAGCATAATATCAAAAAACAAAGAATTGGGAAAAATCTCTGACAAAAAGTCAACATGGGATATCCAGGCCCTCATCCAACACTGCAGTAGAAAACAGGCATGATTATATCATCAAAATCACTTGGCAGGCTCAGGAACACTTGAGGATGTCCGTGTTCAAGAAAACAATTCGCTGTGCCAACCACATCTTAGATGAAAACTTTATCACACAAAGGAGAAGCCATATGTGGACATGAACCAGAAACACTGTTTATTCTGGGTCAAAGCTAATTTAAACTGATACTGAGATAAAGTGGAAAACTGTCTTGTAGCAAGATGAATTGAAATTTGAAACTCTTCTTTTTGAACACTATGGATGCCATGCTCTACGCACTAAAGAGGAGAGGGACAATCCGGCTTGTTGTCTTGTCATTTCAAAACCCTGCATCTCTGATGATGCTGGTGGTGCATTAGGGGCTATGAAATGGACAGCCTGCACACCTGTAAAGCAACATCAGTGCTGAGATGTGTATACAGATTTTGGACCGACATAATACGCTCTCATTCATGCAACATCTTTTTCAGGCCTCACATCTTTCAGCAAGAAAATGCTGAACTGCATCCATTAGAAAAGCATCGCTTCATTGTAGAATAGTCTGGGTGCTGAACCGGCCTGCCTGTAATCCTTTCACCAACTGAAATAATTTAGTGGAATGTAAAACACAACAAAGACCCAGGACTGTGGAGCAGCTTGAAGTAAAGAATGAGACAACATTCCTCCCCCTAAACTCCAGCAATGTGCCTCCTAAATTCCTATACATATATGGGATATTGTTAAAAAGAAAAGAGGTTGCTACACAGTAGTAAACAATGCCATTTCCTATGTTTTGTTTTGTTTTTTGGACCTGTTGCTGTCATCAAATTCAAATTCTTTTTTTCCTCTTTAGATGGTATATTTCCTCAATTTAAACATTTGATTTATTTTCTGTTTTCTATAGTGGGTTTATGAGATTCTATTCTATGTAATGCCACAACTTTTTTCCTTTTTTTTTTTTTTGTAATTGGGGTCGTACCAAACGCAACTTTATCTGTCTGAAGAGAAATAAACGTTTTGGAAAGGGGCTAGGAAGATAAATTGTGAAGACACTTTGATAAGCTGTATAGATTATCATCCCTGATGAATATTCATTCATACACTTTTGCTGTCAGAGATTTGTCATGAGAGCATATGAGTTTGCATAGTAATGTGCAGAATGACTAATGAAAGTATGACTGGTTTTGTTTCAGATGCGCTCCCTCCTGCAGCGCAAGAAACCCCCTGTTGTATGTGCAACTGTAAAGGCACCTTGCAGGGTATACTGCATGAACTGCGAGCCATGAGGAGGCTGATGCAGACACAGAAAGGTCAGAAAATGCAGCCAAATACAACATGTGAGAGAGAAACAGAGATCGGGAGAATAAATACATTATAGCATGTTTCTGTCTTTTTCTAGCATCCTTTGACAGGCAGGAACAAGCAGCATCACCATGCCAACCTCGCCTTGGTCTGGGCTCAACTCCTCGCCATATGCACAGAAAAAGAAGGCCTATCTACAGGGTGGCTACACTCAGTGCATCCAGCACTAAAAAAGCAGCCTTTTTCCCACTGGGAGCATCAGCACTTAAAGCTGCAGGTGCAGCACCTGCAGAATCTGTAAAGAGGGAAGAATGTGAGAAACAAGATTCATCTGAACCCAATATGCATCCCATCTCTTCTGATGTTTCTGTGCTGCTCCCTCAGAATGATCCAGTAACGGTCAGCAACATTCACAATCCTCTGCTGAACCAAATGAGGGAACCTCAGACTTTAGAGGTAATATATACATGCTAATGCTCGTGTACTTCTTGTAGCAACATATGCTCATCTGGGTTTACACTGCTTAGTTTGTTGCTAATTTATGATTCAAGTGTGCTGAACTCCAGAGAAAAAACAGAATCAGGTAGCAATTTTGCTTATCAATTAGTAGGTGTGTGTTGAATAATTTGACGATTAGCAAATGGAAAATACGCAAACTGCTTTCATCCATCTGTTTGTAAATCAAGCTGCCTCAGACCTTTCAAACTGTCACAAGCCAAGTTTTTGTAAACATAAAGAAAATGTTCTCTCTTCATTATTATCATTTCCATAAAACTTTGGATCCCTGCAATCAAGACCTAAAATGTCATGTGACATTAAGAGGAGCCTTTGTTTTATTTGATGGAATATTAAGGTATATGGAACCATACAGATGTCTCATTTTGCAATTTACAAAATGAGAGATTACAAAATGTTCTCATTAAAATATTTTCTTCTATTCTAAAAAAGAACAGAAAAACCTTACAGTATGTTCCGACTGATCATTTTCCTGTGCCTTCTGTGTTGTTTGATTTCGTCACAGGCTGAGGTACGTCTTGCAGAGGATTATGACGTGTTTATCACAAAGGCCCAGCTAGACTCCATTCTGGTCAACTATACCCGCTCAGGCAGCCTGCTGTTCCGCAAACTGGTGCGCATTCATTGTTTTTGGGGGATATTTCCATATATTTTACACACAAACATCTCATAATTCAGTAGCTCACAAAATTGATGTTAGTGAATATTAGAAACTGCTATATAAACTTGTTGGTTGATTAAGAAGTGTGGTGTATGTTTAGGTGTGCGCCTTCTTTGATGATGCTACCTTGGCTAACTCTTTGCCAAATGGTAAAAGGAAGAGAGGGCTCAACGATAACCGTAAAGGCTTGGACCAGAACATTGTAGGCGCCATTAAAGGTAGAGGAGAGAGAACTACAAAAGATATGAAATATATAAGTGATCTCTCAGAATTCCTAACACAGTATGTCTAAGGAAACATTTGTATAATTAAATCATTTGTGTCCAGTATTTACAGAGAAATACTGTACTGAACATGGAATAGAGAAGTTGCCTGGGCCGCGAGACTGGGTGCAGATCCTCCAAGATCAGATTAAACTTGCCAGGAGGAGGCTAAAAAGAGGTTTGCTGCCGAGTTACGAACATATCTTATAGTAAAAATAAACAAAGCATATTTATATTGTGCTTCATTCAAAATTGCTTTTGATTTAACATTTTAATGTTTTTTTTTCGTTAAGTTTAAATTTATTTTAGACATTACAATAGAATATTTACAGATTTAATAGAGGCTACCCGAGTACTGCGAAATGGTGCTATCTTTATCCGCTAGGTGGCAGTAAAATGTTGCATTTTGGGCTTTCTGCGGACACAACCACTTCAGTAAAGAAAGCCACAAGCCAAAACAAGCGATGCAGATCATTTATTTTATGTCATTTTTTTACCTTTAAACAATCATGGTGTACATCCCATAGCTCCAAAGCAAAGATGTGTGCCCCCTTCACCGCTGACGTGACACGGGTAGAGTGTCTCAATGACCTCTGTACAGAGAAGAACAAAGCGAGGAAGTATTACAACGTGCTACCCCACAAGAAATGTTATGTTTCCATCATTTTGACAAGGAAAAGATCAGCGCTGACAGCTACATGACTGTTTACTTTGCCTGAAATAACCAGAAGAAGCTACTAGCATGGGCAAGACCAGAAAGACACACTTCTGTAAAGCCCCGGATGAGTGCGAGTGCTGCCCCCTCACGTGTCATGTTTCACGGTACTTGGGTAGTCTCTATTATCATTACTGTTAATTTATTTTTTTCAGAAAGAAGTTAAATTACCAGTCCAGAAAAACCCCACAAGTAAACTTTGCTCTTCTTTTGGCTACTCAGATGCTGCAGAAGCCGAGGAAAACTTAAATGGACCCTCCATAAGTATTAATCTCACATGAAACTGTTCAGTGTGATGTGCATGGCCACACTATCACACTTTCCAGATCATGTGCATACTTGTCAGATTTCATACCTTCACCGTGGGCATCATCTTACAGCATCTTTCCGTCAGCACCCCGCTGAGCATTCAATGGCTTTGCCTCTCTCCTCTTCATTGTCACAACACACACACAAATGGGTGTCGCCAACTCACAGGTCTTTGTCACGCTGTTCCAGTGACATTTGACATTTTCATGCAGCCTCCCAAAATGTCAGCTAATTATCTTCAAACCATGCTTTATTTTCCATATTTCTCATCCTGCTGCACATGTTCATATCCACTCATTGAGGTTTTTAGTGACAGTATACTAAATATTAACAAGTTTTCTTTTTTTTATAGGCTGTGATTATAACATTCGAAGGAATGTGGAACAGACAGTGCTGAACATGAGTGGTTGATTCAGCAGCTGCCATCAAGGATGTGCAGCAGATAGATTGCCTTCATTATACCTCTGTCTTTGTGCGTTTTGGAACCTGTTTCCTTGGAAATTGTGAAATGCTGTGTTCACTG
Organism: Hirundichthys speculiger; assembly: GCA_018398805.1. Classification (NCBI taxonomy): domain Eukaryota; kingdom Metazoa; phylum Chordata; class Actinopteri; order Beloniformes; family Exocoetidae; genus Hirundichthys; species Hirundichthys speculiger. The sequence continues at coordinate 2,274,484 of JAGFBZ010001610.1, read as the reverse complement.
GATGAAACGAGAAATGACAAGAGGATGAAATTAATAAGTCTAATTATATCCCATCTCTACTGCTATTATGATCCCACACACTGTATAATCTATACTTGTGGTCATTATGGCGTTTCATTGGATGCAAATGAAACCAGAGATTTTTGCCAGAAAACTGAACTATGAAGTATGAGAAGTGGCTTAGAGTTTACATTATTATCAGCAAGAGCTCTCAAGCTTATCTGCTTTTGCTTTGTTTCTGTGTCATAATTAGAAGGAACCAGAAGTTTCAACTGAGAACAATTATTATAACTGTATAAAGCATCCATTAAGAAGTTGTCTGTTGTGGATTGTGCCCTTTAAGTGACCTGTACTTTAGTGGGTGTAATGTGCAGTGCAGCATTCACTCCATTTCCAATCATGATAGTAAACAGTGATGTAGCTGTTTATTTTGTAAATTTTATTTATTCAGTGTTGGTCAAGAGGCTCCATCTAAACAAATAAATAAATAAATTTATGTCTTTTTTAATCTGTAGGCTATACAGATACTGCTGTTATTAATATAGCAATGGAATCATGGATTTATCTTTAATGTCTGTCCATGTGCAGGTAAACATGATGGCTGTATTTGCTTTTAAATACAGTTTTCTCAAAAGCATTTGTGTCATTTTTATGTATTTGCTTGCATAGGCAGGATAAATTCAAACGAGATCCATCGCACTCACTACACAAGACTAACCCTAAACTTATACATTAGTGAATGTTGTTGCCTAAAACCCACTGAGGTCTAAATAACAACAAACACTCTAATGAAACACATTGGTGAAATAAAACTTTGTTTCAATATTCTGATAAAAACTATAAGCGTTACTTTAATGTTTATGGTGTCCCTTGATTTTGATACGAATGTTTTGCTTCTTGGAGAAAAGAAAACAGTCAATTAAAGGTACACTCCATTGTAGAAATTTTGTTGCCAGACCGTTTAGCTTATTAAAGGGGATGTTGAAGCCGCCAGAGTGCAAGCAAAGGCCCATTAGCTATCTGGTTAGTTTCCTCTTTTAATGTTAAACCAGCTTTTCGTTAAATGAGATGGAAAGAGGCGTGACAGACATTACCACCATGACTTATTTAGTTATGTGGGATAATACATTTTTTTTGCGGTTTAGTTGTTAGTTTAAAGAGAAAAATTGGTCACCTTTCGTCGGGCGTTCTCGCAGGACACCTGAATCTGGCACCAATGCATTCTGGAGCCGTCCCCGCTCTTGTGTCGGGATCCACCGCTAACGTGAAGCTGGTAAGGATAAACTGGTCAGAGCAATTAAAGGGGAAATGTTGCATGAATATAACTCCGCTTTGGTCCTAAAATTGCAACTAGGACGATTGTAAACACTTCTGTTGCACCATATCATCACAAACTTTGCACAAGCAGGATTGCGTGGCGTTTTTCTATTGATACTTACTCTGATGTTGCACACATCGCATGGCGAGGGACAGGAAAGGGTTAATTTTTTCCGCCGCCGACATTTTTGTTCGGCGCTCACTGGCAACTTTTTAAGTTACATGTGCAATGAGCTAGCGCTGTTACTTGCTACAGTGAAGCCAGTTAAAGAAGAAGCGCGCAGTCTTTCTGTTTTCAAATGTGTTGTTCTTTGCACGCTAGTTTGCACTCCAAAGGTTCTTTGTTGCCCCAGAGCCGCTTATGCTCATCACCGCCTGCATGGACCAGCGTTTGCTAGCCACAATTAGCTTCAAGTCAAAAGCTGCATTTCCAGCTAAATAAAGAGACTAAGAAGTTCTACCTACCACTATGACCACATACGTCCTGAAAGCTGAGCTCCCAAACAGTGTATAATGTAGTATACATTACATAGAATGGAGGGTTTGCTGTAGTCGTCACTCATGTTGTTGGTGCCTTAGGGTTGAATGAACGTGGGATCATTTCGTATCTTGAACACAACCCCAAAGCAACAACAGAAGCCCCTTTAGCAACATACTGTAGTTTACACTGCAAACCAGTATTATGAATATAAAGTAACACATTTGGCTTCCGCCGTTGGGTGGTGGGTAATTACAAAAGTTAAAATGATCGCGAAACATTCCTTTCTAATTATGGTTCGAGTTCAAGTTTTGGTATAATAGCGGCACTTCTGATGTCACTTTGGAGGTGGAGACAAAGCGGGAGTTTTATTGTAAGACTCGTTTGACTGTTCATCTTAAACGTGGTTTTAAATTATGTATTTTTTTCAAACCAAGGCAATATTTATTTTTAATATTTTAGTTTTACAAAGTGTATCAAAATAGTCTTGGATTAAGTTAAAGTGAAAACAAATGTTGTGTTACAATCACGTTTTACTTTGCATTTCTGGCCTAATGTGGACAATGTGAGAGGCTCAGAGCAATTTGGTTCACATGCAACAGTCAATGGGTTCACATTAGTCAGCCCAAACACACACACACACACACACACACACAGTTACATCACAAACAGATATAAACTACACTACAATGTAATACCAACCACTGATCTCAAATATGTTCCTATGAAATTTGTACTTATATGAATTTACAGGTTTAATTGTCTCTTTCTCTTCATATTACCTCACTGTCTAATGGGTTTCTCATTTGTTTGTGTGAACATTAGATCTCCTACATGGGTGAAGTTCATGATGTTAAAGTCAGAAAGGTTAAATCATTTTGGTGAAACAGTTGATATCCTGAGAAAGGCATATAAATGGTTAAAAACATGGAAACTGATCTAAAATCTAACATTTTTGTTCGTTTCTTTCATTCACTTGGATGAAATGGACTTAACATTTAAAAGGACATAATATGAAGAAAATAAAGATCTGTCCTTGACGACATATGTTTGGGTACCTCTCAAAGGCCTGAATTAGGGCAACTGAACTTTTTCTATGATCTTGATAGGGCTTGACAATATGGCCAAAATTGATATCACAATTTATTTTTTTATTTTGGTCGAATTTTGATTTGAACAATTATTCAGTGATGTTATTTACATATAATTAAAATGATTTGCTGAAATATTTTATTTTTTATTGTTTTTCATTCTTTTGCCCCCTAGTGCTTGATGTGGTTTCAGTGGTGACGGCCCAGAGTTTCTTCAGTCATGTCTGTGAGGGAGTCTTTTAACCCTGAAAGCTACGAGCTGGACAAGAACTTCAGACTCACACGCTTTGCTGAGCTCAAGGGTACAGGCTGCAAGGTTAGCTCTCCGTTTGCATCTGCCTTGGATGCATCATTGTATAGATTAACAAGTAGCTCTATTGATGAACATGCTATAAAAGGTATGTTTGAAAATTCTGACACAGTTTTTATGGATCTTAGGTTCCCCAAGATGTGTTACAGAAGCTGCTAGAAACTTTACAGGAGAACCACTATCAAGAGGATGAACAGTTCCTGGGGGCAGTAATGCCTCGATTAGGTAACTATGATCTCTCTCACTTCACTATTGTAATAGCAGAAACCTTAAGTGCTTTTTAATTTAATAGGAGTTGCTCCTCTAACCACAACCTGTTTCATTTAACCAGTTGTTGAAGATGTAGTATTATAAACGTGTATCAGTCAAAAGTTTAACATACCTATTCATTTAAAAGCAATGGCTTGGTGCGTCCAAACTTTATATCTGAAATATAATGAATAAGTTATTGTTATAATGGAGCACCCATCAAGCTGTGACAAGAATTCTTACTTCTGGTTTAAACCAGTTGGCTTGGTGACATTGACGTCACATTATTTATGAGCCTCAAAAGCCTGACAAATGTGACCCTGATTTTGAGAGGTGTCTTTGGCAAGATGCACATGTATATTTCTCTAAATGGATTGCCTGGTTTAAAAAAGGTCTGAAGTGTGGATGCTTGAAGAAATGTATTAAAGTGCTGCGGTAGAATAATCCACAGCCTTTGACAGTGGTACACAGAACACCGAACAGACATAAACCTCTGTAAATCACCTCTTAAAGAGCTCTTTTGTTTTTTTGAAGGCATAGGCATGGACACCTGTGTGATCCCTCTCAGACATGGTGGGCTTTCTCTGGTCCAGACAACAGATTACATCTATCCCATTGTAGATGACCCCTACATGATGGTACGAATCTCCTCATTCATTTCAATGGCTTTTTGCTCCATTGGGGTCCTGTTACTTTTACATGTGAGACATTAAAAAATTGTCACTTTGAAATGGATTGTGATTTTATTGTATTTTGGCATTCAATGTAAGCTTGTCATTTAAAAGCCGTTATGTTGTTAATTATTAGTATTTCTGTTTTGTAGGGAAGAATTGCTTGTGCCAATGTTCTAAGTGACCTGTACGCTATGGGAGTGACGGAGTGTGACAACATGTTGATGCTTCTGGGGGTCAGCAACAAAATGTCAGAGAAAGTAAGAGACATGTCCTTGAAATAAAGTTCCTGAAAACTAACAATTTGGTATAAAAATAAACGAATAAAAAAAAACAAACCAAACATAATATATCATTATGGTTGTAATAATTGGGCCATTTGCGCTGTCATTAGCTTAATCAAGGTTTAGATTTTTATCAGATGTTTTGAGTTTTGTGATGTTTAAAAAAAGAAGGAAAGAGGGGGAAAATTACATGACCTCTGAAATCTTCTTGCGGTCTTTAGTTTCTGTTGTTTAACCTGCTGCTGAAGGTTAGCTTGATTTCAATTTCTGTCTTCAAAAAATGTCACACTAGAGGTCTTTTTTTCTTCCATGCTTACTTATATCTGATACGAGGAAGTTTTCACAAGAATGTAAGTAATTTATTTCAAAGAAAGATAGATGTATTTTGTCCTACTCACTTATTTTGCCAATATTTATGCTCAGAGAGGACCATGTAGATAGATGATCTGTAAAAAAATAAAAAATAATGATAAAAAGGTTGTTTTACAATTTATTTGTGGAAATACAGGTAAAGTAGTATTAAACTCATGAAATACTGGTAGGAAAACCTCCGCACTACAAACAAGCTTTATCGAACAGGAAAGTTTTAATCTCAGAGCAGCAGAGAAGGCGCCTGCCTTCTGCAACCAAATTTGATGTTTTTCCTTAAATTATAGCATATTTCAATCTTTTCTCTGCATCAGGCTGCGCTCATGGAAACTGTGAAATGACCTTAAATCAGATTTATTTTGAATTCTGTGCAAGTTTTGATTGAAGAAGTCAGATTTAGTGCCATATTCTAATCAACAACTGCAGTGATTTTTTTTTTTTTTTTGAAATTCTGTCCAATTACAGTCCAAAAAGACTTCCTCTTACATATTTTTCATCTGCTTTGTTTTCGCCAGTGCTATTCCATTTATATTCTGTATCAGTCTCCAAACTTACCATCATACATCTGCTGTGTTTATTTGCAGGAGAGAGATAAAGTAATCCCACTCATCATCCAAGGTTTTAAAGATGCATCAGAAGAGGCTGGCACATCTGTAACAGGAGGACAAACAGTGCTAAACCCCTGGATAGTGATGGGAGGAGTTGCCACAACAGTCTGTCAACCGAATGAGTTTATCATGTAGGAATGAGTTTCAGATATATGTTATTTCCTTTTGCTCTTTCCCGCCTCTTGTGGTTGCTTAAGAAAAAAAAACCCAAAACAAAACATGAAGCTGTATTGTTTACATCTCTCAGGCCAGACAATGCAGTGCCAGGAGATGTGTTGGTGTTGACCAAACCTCTGGGAACACAAGTGGCTGTTGCAGTGCACCAGTGGCTGGATATTGTAAGTCTGTCTGCTTATTCATTAATGATAAATTCATTCAACATTTTTTTTTTTCAGGACGTGTATTAATGGCTCCTTCTGTATTTGCCTTTCTCTTTTTCAGCCCAGAGAAATGGAACAAGATCAAGCTGGTGGTAACCCAGGAAGACGTAGAGCTGGCCTACCACGAAGCCATGATGAACATGGCCCGGCTCAACAGAACAGGTAAAACCATCACTAATGCTCTCTTAATTAGTTTTGTATCTGCATTGCACTTTTATTAAGACTTTATTTTCGTCATGGTTTGTGTCATGTTAATCTGAGAGCAACTGTGCCAGATGTCAAGAAATGGTGAATTTTGAATCCACAGCAGCCTCAGCAGGCACTTTTCTATATTGCACCCCCTGTGGCTGGGTAGCTTCTGGCAATCATGTCAAATTTAATCCACAGAAAAAGCCTCGAACAATTTTGAAAATATAATAGATAATCTTAGGAGATGAGAAAGAAGTCACATAAATAGCCTTTGTTTACATTATAAACAAATATTTAATTAATGTTGCAAAATCAATGAATAGACATGTGGTTATCATAAATGTCCCTTCTCTCCTTTTTTAAATGCATTATTTGATAATTTATATGATCAAATGACTTAATGAAGATAAATCCATGAATGGAAACTTGTGCCATCAAGTGTTGCAGTTCTTTGTTTTCACACTGAATATCAGAGTAAAGTAAGAAAGTTGGTATTTGTTGACACCACTGACTAACCAGAGTAGAGCTGATCCCTCATACGCCATTTAATTTATTACCGAAGCACTGAGCGCCCTCTCTGTCTCCTCCTAGCTGCTGGTCTCATGCACACCTTCAACGCCCACGCAGCCACCGACATCACAGGATTTGGCATCCTTGGACACGCTCAAACATTGGCACGACAACAGCGGAGTGAGGTGTCCTTTGTCATTCACAACCTTCCAGTGCTTGCCAAGATGGCAGCTGTTTCCAAGGCCTGTGGGAACATGTTTGGACTCATGCATGGCACCTGCCCTGAAACATCAGGTACGTGCTTACATAGTTCTATCATTATGCACAATCAATATTGTATATTTTGAAGTCAAATATTGTTCACTGTATGGGGTGCCCTGTTTATAAACTGAACCCAGTCACAACCAAACATCCTTGCTTCCACAGTGTTTATCAAAATGTGACATGTTTTGTCTGATAAAAACTCAGACAAAAGATTTAAAAACAAAATTTTTTTTCATTATAAGGCAATTTTGTTTGAATTCAACCTGGAGGATTAAAGGAGCTGAGGGCTCGCCAGCCTCAGTGTCAAAGAAACTCATCATTTGTCACCCTGCACTAACAAATTCCTTTCATTCATAGGAGGCCTGCTCATCTGTTTGCCCCGGGAGCAAGCCGCTCGCTTCTGTGCCGAGATAAAATCCCCAAAATACGGAGAGGGCCACCAAGCGTGGATCATTGGGATCGTGGAAAAAGGAAACCGCACCGCTCGCATCATTGACAAGCCCCGAATCATAGAAGTGGCGCCTCAAGCAGCCACGCAGAATGTCAACCCGACACCTGGTGCAACTTCTTAATCTTCCGTTTTGCCACATTACAGACCTGAACGCAAAAGCTCTGTTGAGAGATTTTAGACCCATAAACTACAAAATCATCCTAGTGTTGAAATATTCACACAAAATAGTAAGTATACAACACAGACTGGGTTGGCCTGTGTCAGCATGGAAGCAGCCCTGCACAAAGGTCTCGGGGCAGTGGACTCAACCTGCAGTATCCCCGTGATAAGAAATTGGCAAGAAAAATAGAGCATACATATAATCCATTTGCCTTTTTTGTCTATTCTTTTTGTTTATGGCAAATGTGCTTGGTTGACAGGCAGCTTCTGATAAGAGAGTGATCATGAAGACAGTAATCTCATACTATTGATTCATTTTGAATCTTTGGAAGTCTGGAGTCTGTTGCCTCTTTGTCTCTTTTAAATTGCTCTCATCAAACAAGCACACTGTTTCTGTGTTTTGGTTTGTTCATTCACTTTGTACAGTTTAAAAGCCTAGTTTTAGTTTATTGCTAAAGTGGTGCCTCGGAAAACATAGTATGACCGTAATGGCTTGTTTTTGTTTGTTTGTTTGTTTTTTAATTACTTTGACTTTTTGTATCATCCCCACACGAACTAATAAATATTCAGTAAGAAAGATGGTTTTCTCACTACTTTGGAGCTGCACTCATTTGAATGGACTAAAACAAATTTTGCTTACTTAAGAAAGGTTGAAAGTGACGTCAAAAGCGGATTCTGCTCCATTGTGCATTTTTTAAAGGTTATAAGTCATAACTTGGTTATAAATGAAGTGAAACCTTCAAAGTTGTTAAAGGAAAATCTTTTAACTGCATTTTCAATACGTCATATTCGCAGCAGCATGATGTGATTTTTTTTTTTCTTTGTAAATTATCAACATTTCTCCAGTTTCTATAGGTGCTCTACTTGTGGAGGTTTTGCCTTTGTGTGGGATCTGATGTATTTTGTTTATTTTTTAATGTTACCAAGCGTACTGAAAGCAAAGTGACCATAAAGCTTCCAGATTGTCAAAGTTTAGATAATTTTCCTTTCTCCTTATAGCAGGGATAAATCTGAACAACCTCTGTAAATGTTAGAAACAAGATAAAATCTCCATCCCACCTCTTCCAATAAACGTCTGTTATAATACATTGCTTTTCTTTGTTTTTATTATATTTAAATATTAAGGTAGTTGACTCTAAAGCAGTAGAGTAATCTATGATAGTTTTTTTTTTTTTTTTCTACTGTAATTAATTTCTGTTTATAAACTACAGACTAACCATATGTATTAGGTGTACAAGCATGTTTTATTTATGAATAGAAAATGACATTTACCCACATGAACAGATTCATAACAACTGGCATTAACAAAGCATTTCAAACAGTATTGGATTCTTAAGGCAGGTATATTTACAAGTTTCATAAACAGAAACCATTGACCATAAATAAAGATTACAGTTTGATGTTTTTACATTTGTCTACATCAGATTTGCATAAGGTCTCTGGCATCTGCTGACCGGAGAGAAACAGTTTCCCATAAAAGAAAATTTATGCCCCTCAGCACCAAACAAAGCAGCTCTTGAAAGTGCAATATAAATAGAAATAAATTAGAGGAATAGCAAATATTCTTTTTGTCAGACTGAGTGGAATGCCCAGCTCCTGTAATACAACTCACCAGACAAGCAAACAGATTATTAAGTGCAACATGTTTTTGGAACTGTTTGTTTTTCAGTGAATGAAGCATGGCAAAGATCCTTCCTTTCGTGTCTTTTAAATGTGCTTTTTCCCATTTTCCAGGTGCACATACTTCTCTTGATCCGCAGTCTTCCTACTGTTTTCAAGCTGGAAAAGCGCTTGGATATCAGTCATGGACTTTCTGATGTTCTGACTGAACCGGTATGAGTCCTGCAGGTCACATGGAAAAAAAAAAAAGAAAAAGAGTCTTGGATTTAAAGTGACATTATGGGAAGTTAGATCCGCAGGATGCAATGACAAAGTTTTGTATTTTGTGTACTTACTGTGTTAGGACTGGAGAACTTGCTGGAGATGTGGAATGTGATGAGGTTTTCCCCAACAATGATATAAGACACACCATAGCCATCATCAGCCACCTGGGAATGTAAAGAGGGGTTATAATGCTTTGAATTTCTGTGTCTATATAATGTGCGCTTTTGCTTATCGCTTATATAAAGCAACTCACAGGGCCAAATCCACCTCCTGCACCCACATATTGAGGGAACTTGTTGATGTCAACTAAATTGAGCTGTTGCTGTGGAGTCTGGCTTGTGGACAACCTCCATGGCTCTGAAAGTACCTAACATTATAGACATCCAAAGTAGAATAGAAAAGGATAAATTAGTTGCAAAGCAGAAACTGTAAATATTTAAAAGAGTAACAGTTATACTTCTAACCTTCTTAAGAAATGGTGAGTCTGTACCAGGTATTTGGACACTATGTAAAGGCAGAAGAGGTGACGATCGATGCCAGATCCAGTCATGGCCAGACGATACATGTTTTGATGTTTCTCTGCAGCCTTCCGGAATAGCGCAAGTTTGCAGGTGTTCTGGTCACATTAAACATCAGGTAAACAAACAATTTAATATATTATTCTCTCACATGAACACACACACAAAAAAAAGCATAGCACACAAGAAGTCTGGTCATATGACATTAACATAATGACTTCACAAAGTGTCAGTATAAACCCTGGAAGAACATGAGAGGGTTCGGAGTCCAGGTCACAGAGACATACTGCCTCTAAGTCTTGGTGACCAAGCTCTAAGCAGTACAATTTGACCTCTAACGATGTCACACTAACAGTGTCACCGTATCTGGTGTATTTCAGCCAAAACATTTTACACAACAAACCTTCAAAGTCTTTCAAAACCCCAAATAGATTGTACTGCTCTACTTTTCTGTGATGCCTTTCAATGCTACATGTAGGCTTTGTTCTGATGTGTTTGTGTGTTCTGCTTACTGTTGAAGCTGCGTCCTCCATGGCTCTCACAAAAGCCACAGCCTCAGCGGTGCAGGATCGTACCGTCTCTGTCCGTCCATCTCTGAACATACGAGTCATTGAAGACTCATATGTCAGACAGAACACGCCCTGATCCTGTATAACAAAATAGTTTGATGGGATTGTATGATGCTGTTAGGCAATTCAGCCAACAGTAACTCGCTAACTGAGAGCAGATCTACCCTGAACTGTGCCAGCTGCAGGGCCAGCTGAATGAAGGCATCAGGGCTTGTCCTGCACTTCTTGATCAATCCTTTGCCAAATTCAGCGAACAGATAACCATGGAAGTCCACATCATCAGCTATCTTCTTGGCTGACAAGTATGACGTGTCTATGATATCTTGGCACTACGTTAGGGAGGATGCAGAAAACAATTAAGTACAGTTACACCCTTGTGACAAATAGAATAGTCACTGGCAACAATTTTACTGTACCTCATGTGAAATCTGCCACTGCAGTCGAGTGGGATGAGGCAGACCTCTGTTCACATCCCCTTTACAGTGTCCTTCCTCTGTGTAGCCAAGATGGAAGCAGTCTGTTGCAAGAACATACTGCACAGACAGGAGACTGCAGTTGAAGAAATCTGCACACTTTGAATCTCTGCTCAAATTTCCATCTCTAAATTACATTTCATACCTCCCACATGTGTCCTACGATTGGTGCATCAGCCCAAGAATGTTCAATATTTACGCCCATCTTTCCATTTGGATAAGAGATTAAGGTGAAAGATTTATCAAACCACCTATGAAGGAAGAAAGAAAGAAAGAACAAGGTTTTTGAGGGAAACACACCACACAAGATAAAACATCTACTGAGGTCCCACTTTGGCTTCTCTAACTACCTGTCATAACATTTTCCATGCAGTAGGGACTTGGCGTAACTATCAAGTGAGTTGGTCTTTTCAGGGTCATAACCTTGTGGCTCATCATCAAGTGCCAGGAAGAAGGCGGCGGACTCAATAGCATCCAAAGACACTTTGTTTACTCCATGGCTGAAATATTGAATCCGAGCCCGAGCCCATGGAACTCTAGAAAAGAGAGGAAGACCATTTAGATGGCTTATATTTACTAAAATTTGAATGAGTATGTTTCTTTTGCATGTATGTGTTTGAGCATGCCGGTTTCCTGCAGTCAGGGCGGCGAGTTTGAGTTCTCCTGGTTGGGGTGCTGATGTATCATTAAGGATCCTTTGAAACTGCATCTCCAGTTCACTGGGCAAGAGGTGGCGCCCTCCAGTATACAGCCACACTTGGAAGAAGCGGCCTTTGTGGTAGACAATCAGGTGCTTCCGGTCAGTCAGGTGCTGCACAATATCTGCAAATAATGTTAAATCAGAAATGAAAGCCAGGTTTGTAACAACAGGGATTATAGTGATAACGCAATTAACAGAATACTTTGAAACCAGTTTTCCTCATGCCTCTACAAATAACACGTACCGTGACACTATTTACAAAGGCATTGCCAAAAATGTGACATTTAGGAATCCTGTACAGCAGGAAATGTCTATCGGAAGCATTATGTCAGCCATCAGACCCTGTTAATCTGAAAAGGTGCTCACCTGTTTCAATGCCGGGGATGCGAGTGGTGTTAAACATCCTCTCCATCTGAGTGGAACACATGGGAACGGTCCCTAAAGCTCTCAGCTGACAAGTGAAAAAGGATGATGAAATCATCGCAAATGTGGATGGAAAAAAAAAACAGTTACATATCTTGACAAATGGTCTTTACTACAGACAAATTACCGGTGCATGTTCACCACGCTCCAGTTTGCGTCTGTACTGCAGCATAGCATGAACCACGTTTCCTGCTCTTGCAGCCTGTCGATTTGTTGGGGTCACGTACAAGAGGTCCTTTATATAAACAAACCCAACAAATCAAACAAAAGCAGAGATTTATTCCATTGTTTTGGTATTTAAAAAAGTGATGCTTCAATGATCTTCAATGATGTTCTTAAAATGTTTGTGTTGTACTTAATCACTTACCATTATATAGAAGTTGCTATTGACCATGATGGGACTCCTGCTCTTAAGATAGATGTACTCCTCCCACCAGTCACTTACCTTGAGCAGTTAACAGGTTATGATTGTGAAACATTAGGAATGAAGCAAATTCAATTTTCCAGTGTCACACTACTCACATAATTTGTTGCCCACCAGGACTTTAGGATCAGATATCTCTGCAGCTGGCCTGCTTTGGACTCTTTAAAATCATTGGCCAACATTTCCATTTGGTTGTACTGCTCTTTGTCCAGCAGAGGGTGGACTGACTCAAGGTACTATGGAGAAGATGTAATATGTGTTGTTATGCTGAAACCCACCTGACAGATACACAAACAGAAATCCTGGATGGAAACCAAGGAAGGTTTGCAAAACACAACATGACAATCTGAGTGTACTTACATACCCTCTGAATGGTATCCTCCACACTTGGCACAGGAAGGCGAGGTAAGGAGGCCTGGAAGCTGTAGAGCAGTGGCCGGCGTCCAGAGAACATCTTCACCAGGCTCTGTTGACAAATTACCAGAACATGAGCTGACATGAGCTTCATAACAGATTCTTAATCTGTAATGAGATCTTCAAATACAGCTGACTGGCTGACAAGCAATATGACTGCACAAAAAGTATGATAAATACTTAAAAGACAGAGAGACAAACATACCAGCCACACTTTGGTTGATGTACTCATTTTTCCATGGGATTCAAAAATCCATCCATGGTAGGATAGCAGAGCCTTGAGAGTGTATCTTAGGAGGTAGATGAGGAACAGCCACAGTCCAGTGGCAAACAAGATGGCACTCAGCACTGCCCTGGTCTGCACTGACATATAGTCTCTGCTCAGAAAAGGCACAATGCTGCCTTCGTCAACATTTGGGTAAATATGAAATTAAACAGAGACATGAAGAAAGACTAGGTAGTTTCAGCTGAATATTTAAAAACTGAGTCACAACGATGAATAACATGACTATGGTGAGCTGTGCTGTGGTAGTTACTGACTTGTGTGGCAAGTTTTCCTTGATGGCTTCAATCATTCCTAGAGATGGGTCTGTGTTGATATACAAGGAACTCATCATGGCAATGACAACTATCAGCCAGCTGGACGGACTGGCAGGGTAGACTCCAGCCAGTACACCGTTCTGTGAATCAAAAGTGTCTCTGATTAAATGCACTATTCCCCATTCTCCATATCATTAGTTTTCTCAACAATTTCAAGCACAAGCACAGTTATGTGCAAAAGTTATGCACCTCCTGTTTTTTTAATAATGTGAGAAAACCATAATAAAAACCATCTTAATATAATCCGTCTTATTATTACATGATTACAACCTCAGAGACGTCACAAAATGTAATTAAAAAAAAAAACATTCAGGCAATCTTAAGAACCTCCGTACCACTTTAATAGGATGTAAGAGTGTATGCTGCAGCCAGGTGCTGCAAATCATCAGCCTTTGATGAACTGATCATCAGCAGGTGTGCAGAGCTCCATAAAAGCAGACATTTTTGCAATTTTATGGTCTAGCACATTTAAGTGTATGTTAACACAATTCCATGGGGGAACTATATACACAAGGGTCAGGGGCTGAGAGGAGGAGGCCTCAGTGTGAATGAGGTTCACAAAACTGCATGTGATCAAACTATAAGATTTCTGAAACAAAGTCGTATGGACAGATGAGACCGTGGTGGAGTTGTAAGTCATGAAAGTTCAACTGAAATGTTGTGGTGGCACTTTAGAAGATATGTGCATCAGTGAATTCCCAAAAGCCGAAATGAACTGAAGCAATGTTGCAATGAAGAATGGGTCAAAATGAATCCTCAACAATGTGAGACACTGATAAATACAGTCATACAGGAAAATACCACTTTGAGTTATTGCTTCCAAGGGTAGATTTATTAATACATGGGAGTGCTCAGTATGGCATACATTATTGTTCTTTTATGCTTAATATTTGTTTAACAAATAATGGCATACTGAAAAAAAATGACATGCTGTTGTTTGACGTTGTTTCCCTAAATTAATAAGGATTTTTATTAAGTTATGATTATTATTATGAACACAAAATACATAGGATTAAAAGAGGGGGAAGTAACTTCTGCCCATGACTGTGTAAGTTAGATCTGTAGAGCTGGTGTTTATACCTTAAATTGAATGGCTCTCTTCTTCCATGCCGTCACTCCTGACAGGTAGATGTTCTTGATCACCTCTTGGCTCAGCTTAAGGTCCACACCATCTGGGCGCACAGTGAACTGGAAGCCCACGGCCTGATGAGCCTCAGCCATCTCTGCGTATTACTAACATGGGTAATAAGGAACAGGTTTCTGACAAAGTTACATGATCAAAAGCTGATAAAATATGAAAACAGTTTTATGAAATGAAATACTTTACTAATGTAGTTAACGTCAATCAATCGTTGTTTCTACAACCCATGTACAGGATATATTAAGATTATAATTACATCCATTAAACTGTACATAGAAACATTCTTCAGCAAAGCTTTAGATCTTGAGTAATCCCTGTTTGTCATTAGTAAGCAAATAGCATATCAAATAGCATTTTAGCACTGAATCATGATCACATTTACTGATCCCTAAACATTTAATTTATAAGCAATTTTCAGACAGGTACTCTCCAGTTAAACTCTGAAAAATGACCTTCACGGATGTGAGTGATCATAATTGAAAGGAAAGTGGCTCTGGTCATGTTCTTGGCTTGTAATGTTATAAGTTAAGCTACTGATACAGGATTTACAGATGTCTTGGATGAGAAAATATATATAATGCAAAACATTAAAATGCTTCATAACTGACGTTAACTTTTAATGTCCTTCGGAAATTCAGAACTAAATTTTTGGGCTTCCCACATTGCTCCATACAATGGTTGGAGTGACGGGTATAGTATGTCTTTTTCCATGTCATGAGACTGAATAGTCACCAACTAGGACAAAGTTCAACGGCCAGATATAGTGGTGTACTGGCTGAGCATGTGCACAGTTTCCAGACGGGCCATGAAAATATAAACACAGAACAGAACCAGAGCAGCGGGAGCAATGCCTTCTGCTATCACATAATACTCAGTCATGAACATATCAGCAGACTTTACGGGTGTGCAACTTGTACAATTCTTTTTATGCACTTGTCTGTCATTAAAATCTCACATAATAATTTTCATAGTTTTTTTTCCTTTTTTTGTTTTACACAGATGGCACGATGAAAAGCATCCCACTTTGAAGTTGTCAGTAAGCTGAAATTCTCGTCTGTATTTGCATTATACATGTGCAAACAACAACATTGTGAAAACCTTATTTACATAACAACCACCAAGTGGAGAAAAAAAAAACCCAGCGTGCAGATATGAGTAACATTTAAAAGAAGCAGGCACATACTTTACCTCGTCAGACCAGAGCAAGTGCAATGAACTCAGGCAAAGGAAAGCTGTGATCTTGGTTTGTGTAAGTCAGTCAAATTCTTCTGTACTGACGCTTATGTGCTCGATGCCCTTGAAGTGGCTTCCCTCAGGTAGTGAGCACAGTTGTTGTCTCCTTGGCTTTCCAAACCCCCCTCTTCCTCTTCCTCAATGCAACTCTCTCTCTCCCCCTGTCTCACCCATGTCATGCTTCTCTTTGTAACTGGACACCAAAGACAGACAGAGCCTAGCCTCATGTGCTACAAGGTCTCTGCTACGAAACTGAATCTGCTGCAGTGCTGCACTGGGATGAAAGTGAGAGCCCTGTGACCTTTCACCTACTAAGAGTACAAGCGCAGTCCCCTTTCACTACAGTACAATTATTTGATACATTTGGTATCAAATAATTGTATTATTTGGCTAGAGGGTTAGATATTTTGATATAAGGATATAGGCTACAAAGTGATAGGAAAAAATGTCCATAAAAAAGGAGAAAAAAGGAGAACTTTCCCCAAGAGCTGTGACAACTATGAAATGAGCTGTCATCCAAAAGCACAATGATTAACTACAAAACATGCTGAATGTGGAATGAACAGTCAAACCATTAACTATAACCTGTTAAGTGATACAACTCCTATTCCCAAAAAGTTGGGAAGCTGCATAAAACAGGAATAAAAACAGAATGTTATGATTTAGAAATCTCCTAAAATCATATATTATTTCCTAAATAGAACATACAGAACATAGCAGAAACTGAAACAGACATTTTACCATTTTATTGAAAATATTAGCTCATTTTGACTTCATCTTGGGAACACTGTGATGTTTTACCATTGTGTAGCACGCTCTCTTATTTTAACAACTGTCCGTATATTCCTGGGAAGGGAGGAGACCAGAGTTTTAGGAGAAGAATGCTGTCCCTCAACAGTCCTGGGCCAGTCCGGGATTTTTGTTCTTATGTTCTTTGTTTTATTGGGAATAAGATAAATGTTTATGGAATTTGCAGATCATTGCATTCTGTTTTATTTATGTTTTACACAGCGTCCCAACTTTTGTGGAATTGGGGTTGTAAAGTGTCTGCGTACATCCGTGGATACTACACAGCCAATGTAAGGCAAGGCAAGTTTATTTGTATAGCACATTTCATGTACAAAACAATTCAAAGTGCTTTACATAAAACATTAAAAGCAGAAAAAAATGCATTAAAAAGTAAAAGAATAAAAGCATAAAAACAAACAAAAAAAAAAAACAGTAAAAGGAGTTTTTAAAAGTCTGTGCTGATTTGAGCTCCTGAATCAAATCTTATTTAAAGGCAGCTGAGAGTCTTCAACCTGGATTTAAATAAACTGAGTGTTTCAGCTGATCTGAGGCTTTCTGGGAGTTTGTTCCAGACACGTGGAGCATAGAAACTGAACGCAGCTTCTCCATGTCTGGTTCTGGCTCTGGGGACTGATAATAAACCGGATGCAGATGACCTGAGGGGTCTGGTGGGTTCATACTGGAGGAGATCACTGATGTATTCTGGTCCTAAACCATTCAGAGCTTTATAGACCAGCAACAGAACTTTAAAGTCTATCCTTTGACGGACAGGAAGCCAGTGTAAGGACCTCAGAAATGGACTGATGTGGTCCACTCTTCTGGTCTTAGTGAGAACTCGGGCAGCAGAGTTCTGAATGAACTACAGCTGTCTAACAGATTTTTTTTTTAGATAATCCAGTAAAAATGCTGTTACAATAATCAAGCCAACTAAAATTTGAATGTGTTGACTAGTTTTCACAGATTTTGCTGAGACATCAGATCTTTTATCCTCGAGATGTTCTTCGGGTGATAGCAGGCTGATTTAATGATTGGCTTAATGTGTTTTTCAAAGTTTAGATTTGAGTCCATCACCTATGTCTAAAATGTACCCCATGTCTTTCCCAGTGACAACTGGGAAACACTTTATCCCTCCCGTGACACTGAATAGGTTGTATAGAAAAATGGATGTAAACAGAAAATGGATATTGTAAAAAAAAAAAAAAGTTTTGTATTTCAAATAACAAATTAACAAACAATACAAGGCCCAAAGATCCACAGTTAAAAGATGTGAAAATTTACAATAGACTAGCTGTCTGCAAAGTCCATATATAGGCTCTAATCCTCTGTCTTTGGATATATAATATACTTTTAGATAAAACACCAAAACTTTAAGCATAAAGCACACAATCCACCAAAGATAATCCTCTTAAAAAAATTATATTGGAGAATGATTTTTAAAAAGTACCTAATACATCCAGTTACAAAAGCAAGCACATAACAGTGCAAATAGACTGACTGTAATATTAGAAGTGAAGATAAAAGGTAGCCTCATAGCGAGTGGAGATGGGTAGAAGAGGAAGAGTTGTTATAGAGAGAGTTTCGAGATCCATCCTTGTGACTGTGTTGTGATCTATACTGGGCATAAGGAACTGGTTTTCTACAAGTGTTCCCTGTCCTGCATAAGCCACTTTTTCTAGCCTGTGCACCTGGAAAAAAAGGGGTTAAAAAATATTAGTCATGAATACAGAAGATGTCCTTGTGCCCCATGTTCAGTTGAAACCAGAGGTTTGCGTAAACTGTATAAAAACTATGACTTGGGTCAAACATTTTGGGTTTCCTTCTACAAGCTTCTCACAGTAGTTTGATGGAATTTTGGCCCATTCCTCCTGACAGAACCGATGTCACTGAGACAGGTTTGTAGGCTGTGTAAGGGAAAGAATACAAAAATAGAGATATGGCTGTTATAATAATCTTAATAATCACCTATGGGCTTTGATGAACAGGTAGAGAAATATGCATTAATCAGGGTTCAGGCTCTGGTCTGAGGGGAGGTGAGGTGTCTCTCTCACAGCTCCATGGCCTTGTCTGACTTCTTGCATTGCAAGTGAAAATAAAGCTTCATTGAAAATTTTCAAGAGTCTCAAGTCTTTACTTTCAGTCTTACTTTGAGATATAGTCACAGAGACATAAATATAAGGAATATATTTTTCGTCAACAAGCCACCTTCCTCATACGTGCTTTTTTTTTTTTTTGCTCTGTTCACAAATGTCCAAAAGACTGAGATCAGGGCTTTGTGGTGAACACTCCAAAATATTGACTTTGTTGTGCTTAGGGTGCCTACTGTCATTGACCATTTGAAATGCCCGTTTGTGCTCGAGCTCTTACTTCCTGGATGATGTCTTAAGATGCTGATTCATTATTTCTACATAATGTTCTTTCCTCATGATGACATCTACATCATGAAGTGCACCAGTCCCTCCTGCAGCAAAACACCCCCACAACATGATGCTGCCACCCCCGTACTTTACAGTTGTGATGGTGTTCTCAGGTTTACAAGCTTTCCCCTTTTTTTCTCTAAATGTAACGATGGTCATTATGCCAAACAGTTCAACTTTAGTTTCATCAGACCACAGGACATGTCTCAGAAAATGAAGGTCTTTGTCCCTGTGTGCATTTGCAAACTATAATCTGGGTTTTTATGTTGCTTTTGGAGCAAAGACATCTTCTTCTGAGTGGCTTTTCAGCTCGTGTCCATACGTTTCACTGTTGATAATGACTCTCTTACCAGCTTCAGTCAGCATCTTCACGAGGTGTTTTTTTTTTTTTTTTTTTTGCTCTGGGTTGATATGTACATTTCGCACCAAAGCTCATTCACCTCTTGGATACAGAACCCATCTCCTTCCTGAGCAGAATGATGGCTGGACATTCCCCTGGTCTTTATACTAGCATATAATTGTTTAAATAAATGAAAGTGGCACCTTCAGGAATATGGAAATTCAAAAAGGAATCAGACTTATGGATGTCCACAACTGTCTTCCTGATATCCAGATATTTGATTTCTTTTGATTTTCTCATGATGTCACACAAGGAGGCAATGTGTTTGACGTGTGCCTCTGATTAACTCAATTGTTGTCAGGTAACCTATCAGATGCTTCAAACACCATGACATCAGCATCTGGGCTCATACTTCTGACTTTGAAGAAAGTAACAATTCTTCATTTAGCAAATGAAATTAATTTTGGTGATCCTAACTGACCTTAAACAGGAAAAACGGGTCTAATTTATTGTTAGACAGTGAGATTAAAAAAAAGGTTATGTTTTTTTATACAGTACACATAAACTTCAAGTTTCAACTGCATATGTGCTCTCCTAATATGATTAAGCATTAACTTCTTTTCTATCTGCTTACCTCCCCCCATTTCTTTGACTCCACACAAAATGATGTCATCACGTTTTCTGAGTTGTTCCCACCAATCACAAACAGCTTGTCAGTAGCCCCAAGGAAGTAAAGAGTAGGGAGGTCTGCATCTGCCCTGGTGAGGGTGGGAAGCAGTTCAGACCACAAGTCTAAGAGAGGGACATAACACAGAAACCCAATTTTTCATTTTTTTCCAGACAACAGCACACACAAGAATGAGCCTTGTTTGCTATCCATCCATCAATTAGCTTCTGCTTATCTGTAATCTGGTCAGGGGGGAGCCTTGTATGATGGAAATAAAATCTTGCCAAGCAGAGAAGTGCTGTTCTGATTTTCTGCACCTTGCTTTGTGTCGTACTGAAGGAGTAATTTCTCGCCAGTCCTCTGGATGCTCCCCAGCACATAGATACAGTGTCCAAGGCTGGTAGCAAGGGGGACATCGTGGGACAAGGACATAGTGAACTGGAAATCCGTGAGCGGCAACGAAGACACAAATCTAAAGAAGAAATTACACCTATAACTGAGAGATACTTTTCTCAAGTTGAAACATAACAAAGTGAAAATATTAGGTATCACACAATCCTGTCAGATGTTTTATAGAAACAACAAGGATATAAACCTCCATGTGTCCTTCCAAGGATCATAGCACTCTACAGCTGTGTAGAGAGCTGTGCTGGAGTCTGGAGACACCAGAGAGTCCAAATACCAGCCTCCCAGAGCATAAATACAGCCTTCACAGGCCACTGCACTGAAATGTCTCCTGTGCTGTACAGCAACAGAAAAATATAGGGACAGCTTTCTTTAGCGTTATAACACAATATATACAAGGCAACTGTATTTATTCTGGGTAAGACAGCCAGGCTGGTTTTTCAAGCTAAATGCCTGATATACCTTTATCAGAGGTGATGTGGCTGACCCAGGAGTGAGTTATGGGGATTGTATCTAAAGGAAACCAGAGTGAACTGCCAGCCTCTCTTCGTACGCTGCCTGTGGCCTCCTATGACATACAAGTAGTTATACAGAACCACGGTAGTAAAACACCACTTATCAGCCTTAAAAGGAAAATCTGAAACCGGATGCCATTCTCCACCGTCCTCTGGCCCTTTCAGGGTGAAAAGGCGTCGAGCGCGTTCTGTTTCCGGGTCGTTCCAGGAAGTCAGGTTTTCTTTTCTGATGCTGCACAGATGTCCCTCTCCTCGTGTCCTCAAATTCACTAGTTCCTCCTGGTCTTCATTATTCAGATTTCTGAAGTATGAATTAGTTTCAGTAACAAGATTTAAAAAAAAAAAAACTAAACAAACACCCCACCTCCAAAACAAACAAACAAAAACAACAACTCTAGAAATTCTAGATATCAAAACAGTCAATACCTGATTACATGTGGCAGCTCCAGCAGGTTTGTACTTAGATAAGTGAATACCGTCATTTTCAGCTCCGCACAGAAAATCCTCTGAGCAAGACTCAGGTATGATAAACAGTTTGATGGACTGAGATCATCGGCCAGGGCTGACAAGCATCTCTCAAGGAAGGCCTCAGCAAGGAGATAGCTACTTAGCTTGGAAGTCAGAAAAAAGAACAAGAAAGAGAGAGATGACTGGCATTAGGTGCATTCCTAAAGGAAAACATTGGGTATTAAAGACTACTAACCAGGAGTTTTTGTTTCACTACCTGGATGTGTGTTACCAGCTCTTCTTGAGGAACTTTAAAATCATGATTGAAGGAGAACTCAAGGAAATTGTGGAAGGTGGAGGAGGACACATGTTCCAGATGAACGAGGCTCTCTGAGGTCTCTCTCATTCTGGACTGGGACAAGGCCTGAAAGTACTCGCTGCACTCTGAAAGTCTTTGGAGGTCCACCTTTAAAATGAGTTAATAAGCATAGCTTTCTCCTGCCTTTGGTTTTTGATTAACCGGAACAGTTGTTTCATACTTACATGAAAAGCATGTGTGCTGGTTTGGATTGTAACCATGGTTTCATTGTCATCTCCTTGGTGATATGTGCAAAGTGCCTCATTAGTTTTCCATGCCTCCAAGTCTGATTGACACAATCCCCTATTTGCGATACCTGGAGATGCTATCCAATTGTCAACTTTTGGAGAGGCACCCAAAAGTCTTCTAAGACCACATTTCAGCCACAAGCATATTAACTCAATGACAATCATAAAATATTGCCAGAGAGCATTCATTTTACTGACAGACTGTATCAACATTTAGCTCATTTTAACCTTATTTACCAAATTGCCAAAAGTTGCATATCCATAAAGGTAAAACAAGCCCCCATAAGAATTATAACAACCACTCCACAGAGAAAACACGTATACGTGCACACACATACGGCTGGACAGCCGGTTTAGTCCGTGTGCCACCAAGTTGCCTCCTTTTCTGTGCCTCAGGTCTCACAGGGCCTCTAACAAAGCAGGGCTGAAATATTCAAGAACGCATGAAAGCAGAATAAAGATGGCTGAAAATGTGAAATCTTCAGTGAGAGCTCCTTTTTAACTTGTATTAAAATCAATTCCCTCGATCTTTGAGCAGTGTAGATCTTCCTGGGTGCTCTATTCTTGGCTCATGGAGGCGGGACAGCTGTAAAACACGTTCCTCACTCCATGCTTGACGTCACCGTGGGGTCAACTCAGATTACTTTGCAGTTAGATAACTGTCATACACGACTGACTTCACAATTTGCACCAACTATTTCATGTCTTGCCTCATCAGCTTTGTTTATTTATACTTTTTTTTTTTTTCATTTCAGGTCTACAAAAAAAAAAAAAAAAAGATAAAGTAAAGCTTTTTCCATTTTACAACACAGGTGTTTCATTCCCATGACACCTCTGGTATCGTTGCCTTGAAGGCAGCTATGCTGTTTTAAAATCTCAATGTACTTTTCTGCATGAATAATACATTACAGAAATGTAAATTACATGTAAAAACCCCCGACCATCACAGACCCTGTCTTCAACACTTGTTGCTGATAACAGTCTGGATGGTTCTCTTCATTTTTGGTGTGGAGAACGTGGCATGGCACTCATTACTTCTAGAACGATCTGATCACAGTATATTTGACCAGGATTAACATAAAACACATTTGCTGCACAGTAATGCCTTAAAATTGCACGTGAAGATGATTAAGGGGAAAAAATACTGCATTATTACTGTCTGTAAATATGAGTCATTGCATTTTATATTAATTTATACTTTGGAGCTGTATTATATTGGAAAAAACAGACACATTGTGATACAGTCTCTAAGCACAAGTTTAATAGCTTTAAAAATAATTTTAGAAGTGCAAAAATGTCCACCATAACACACAGAAGCTTTAAAAGACACTGCAGTCAGTAAAAGCAGCTTTAAAAACCGTAATTTCTTCTCATTCCAAACAATTTCAGTTATAAGTAAACTAGGCTATCAAGTACTTTGTTAACATAGTCTTTACATTCACCGTTATGAAATGGGACAGTCCAATAAATACAATTTTAACTGAAGCTTCTCGCAACAATCAAAAGTACTTTTTACAGTGAAATGAGCTACAGTGAAACTCTGGTGGACCTTAGGAGCTTGATGTCCTGTAAAATGCTAGATGGGCATTTTAGTCAAACTAACACAATCAGAAAGAATGTCAGTTGTTTGGATATTGCATATATGTCTGGTTGCAAAGGAAAAACTGACCAAATTTAAAAAAGAAAAAAAAAAATGCCAAGAACAAAAAGTTGTAGGTAAAAGATCTGGACGGCATCAGCAGAGAATCGTTTAAAAGACAAAGACGTAAAAATAAGGAGAAGTAAACGTGGACAGAGGTGGTGGAGCACAAACATATGATCAATAACAGATACTGAAAGTGATGCCAAGATCAAACACACACACTTGGAGACCTTACATGTTGCAAATGTTCTTTTGGTTAAGTTAACAGTATTGTTGACTACAGTGATTTTCTAAATTTGGTACATTTATAATTCTATAGAGATCCAAACAACAGAAAAATAAAACCACCCGTGTCAGAAGAAACTGAGTTAACACATGGAGTGCTTATAAAATGGTAATATCAGTTCTTTCCTCACAGGTTACAATTACAATTGGCCCTGATAAAATTGCTCATAATGCAGAGCCAACAGTAAATAAGGCAAAGTGAGGTAGAATGAACAAAAACACTAAAGCATGTTTCACAAAAGCTTCATGCTATGAACTCATAGTTGTGGATAGAATCAAAAAAAAAAAAAAAAGACTACTGCAGTACAGTTCAGTCTGGAAGTTATATGACATTAATGAACAGCCTATTACCAACCTCCAAGATGCACAGAAAACATGGCTACTGCCGATGTTACATCATGGTCCAGAGAAAGGAAGTCATAAAAAAAAGGGGCTAAAAAAAAAATCAACTGCTAGCAACTCTTAAAAGATAACCACAATCTTTTCCCTAGTTGTGTTAGCCCTAACTTTATTTCACTCAAGGTGAAGATGAATGTATTTATGCACTGCCTTGAGACACTTTTCATTTTAACTCTTCATGAACCATTACCCATGGTGAGCCTGCATGAATCGTTTCAATTATAGGTAGCTGATGAAATTGTCAAACAAACAAAACAAGCTTGAAGAATGACAAAAAGAGATACAGAGATATGTTCTGATGAACATGGCGGAATTCAGGAGAAGAGCTTTTTTTGCTTGAGGTAGGCATCAAAACGGCACTGGGCATAATCCTGAAAAGAGAACCATGTTTACTGGAAGATGAAGTAAACTGAGTTCAAACTGAAAGTACTGTAAACAACATGAATATGTCACCGGTGAACTCATGAAAGTTTGCTTCATGCTTCATGAAAGCTACCAATCCTCTCTGAAACATGACTAAATAATGATTTTAATATAAATTTGAAAAGATTTGTCACATGGACAACACAGGAACAGTCCTACATTTATTACACCTCCAGATGCACAGAACAGCAGCTCCAGAGATCAGAGCTTCTGCAGGAAGTGACAGCTGGAATCTGTCTTATTCTGGTCTGCTTGTCTCTTTGTAATTGAAGTGTACAATGTCATTATAAAAAAAAGATCAAAACAGTTCTCTGAGGATATGGGTGTCTGAATCTGATAAAAGATTTTTTTTAAATGCCCTAATTGTTTAAAATCCATCACTGTACTGAAAAACTAAATCCGACCAATATGTTTCAATCGGCAACTGATCAACTCATTAAATTTAACTCAAGATAAAATAGTTTGATGCAGAGGAAAATCTTCAAAAACTCAAATAGTTTTTCATCACTGGATCTGCAGGTAATTCCTCCAACACTAAGTGCCTAAAATCTGCAAGATCCCACCTAATTTCAGGGAAAAGCAGAAAATTGTTATTTTCACCAAAAAGCTAAGGGAGAGCTTTCAACAGGATCAGCGGTCCTTGTCTGAGTTTCAACATCTGATATATTCTTTGTGTTTTATTGGGAATAAAACATGGGTTAATAAGATTTGCAAGTCTTTGCATGGTGTCCTTTACTTGTGTTTTACGCCATGTCCAAAACTGTTTTGGACCTGTGTTTGTACAAATGAATGACTTTATTGTGACAAAATTCTAAGGGGATTTTTTTTAGTCAGAATAATACTTGCTCAGCAGCACACACTTCATTCAACATTCAGGAAAACTTTTGTAACAACAACTTTCACTTCCTAACAACTGAACACCAATTCCACATTAATTTGCACACCGTCTTCAGTCATGCAACATTTAAACTACCAGAACAAACTAGCTGTGTCATTAACAGTCCTCATATTTGTATGGAGCATTTTAGTAAAATTGAAATAAATTATAAAATTAATCTTTAGGTCAATAACTTTTTGAATGTAATATGATCCAGTATACATGCTGTTAAAAAAAAAAAAACAACAACAACATAACATCCCCTTACCATGTATCCAAACTCAATCTTGGATATCTTAGCCTGAATGATGGACCACAATCCCCACAGAAAGTGTGATGCTAACGCATACCTACAGCGCAGAATAAAAATGATAGCAGGTTAGACTGCCGCTGATCACTTATAGTAACAAACATTCACAGCAAGTGTCAATTATTTCAACATTGTGTTACCTGTTGGCTTCAATTAGCATGTTCTCTTCGATCTGGGTTTGGTCCATTGCAATTTCAGAGTGTTTTATTTGTTCTGCCAAATAACTTCTGATAAAAAGAAGCTGAAATAAAAATTAAAATGGGTTTGCACATGTTAATGAATATTCTTCAAGTATCAGTTCCTGGTGTAAACACATAATTTCATCAGAATCCCTCTCAATTATTCAAAATTGCCTTAATTTTCACCACTAGGTGGTGCTGCATAATCAGAACACTTAGTAACATCTATTCTAGCCAAGAAAGGAGATAAACCTTATAACTTCAACAACTCTCCTAGGACTGAGCTTTAAATGAGCAATATTCTTCTTTTCTTTTTTTTTTTTGGCTTCATAGCCAAGCAGTGTTTTTTGTCTTTGGAATCACAGATGCTAAATGGCCATGAATTAAAGAAGAAAAATACAAGAAAAAAAGAAAAAAAAAAATTATAGACCAGATTACATAGTACTGACCAGATTTTTTTTTTTATTGTGACCTCATGTTGAACTGAAGGAGGAAGTATTTTTTTTCCCAAGAGTGAAAGAGTAGTAATCCTCATTTGTGACTTTTGACCTACTTATGTGTAGTTTCTTCTTTTTTTTCCCTCTCCAGAGAATCAGATAATGCCATTACATTTTTCTAAATCACATCTTTGTTCTGCCAGCATGTCCTCTTTCTGACAAACACATACCCCATGTGTTACTCTAACATGTTAATTTCCAAGTTACATAATATTAGTATAAAAGCCGTGGTTAAAATGGATTTTCATAGCATCAATTAAGAATCAAGAAAAGATATACAACCTTAGATTTAAAGGAACGTATGTGTACTGACCTGCTGCTCTCTGGTTGGGTAGTCACTTGGTGTGGCTTTGTAAAAGGGCCATTCATTGAATGTATAATCATACATCCACTCACAAAAATGGTTCCCAAAGTCAAAACCCCTACAAAAACAAAAATACAGTATGATTAACATTACAACAGAGGGGCACATCCAAATCATTCATTTCCAAACAAATGATGCATGGATGCTGCTGATATATGACAAACTGCATTTCCCAAACCACCACAACAGCAATCCCTGAACATTTTTGATATAAAGTACACCTACTACCTGTAGTTGTAACTGCTGTACTCAAAGTCTATCAGCATGAGTTTGTCTGTTGAAGTGTGGTCCCTGTCTTCCAGTATGAGAATGTTTCCTGCAGCAACAACACAACAATTAAGAAAAACAACAACCACCACATTGACGAATGATGCTCTTTAAGTACTTCAGTTGCTGTCAATTTTATTTAAGTTCATGATTTGGTTGAACAAAACACAGAACGGCCATTTATGCTAAACTACTCACAATATACAAGTTTTTTCTTTTTTTTTTTTAAAGTTCATGTGTTTGGTTATATATAAATAAAACAATTGCATATAGTGGATTTTCTGTCATAGCTGCCTTATCCAGTACTCTTAACCCACTTTGATGACCTCTGATGAAATATACATTATGCTCAAATTAACTTAAGATCAATTTTATTGCCATGTTATAGAAAGTTATAGTAAACCGTCCAGTACAGTGTGTCATTGAATCATGTAGCCTGCTCAGCGGCCAGCTTTCAACACATCTAGTATCTTTATGACTTAGAAAGCCATCTGGCAGCCAGGCCTGAGCTCACTAGAGTCTTAAAAAAAAGAAACAACGCAAGGCAGGTATGTGGTCACAACCTTCAGAAATTCATATACTTCTGGCCAGGTTGCACATGTGAAGCTTCGGTAGCTGCCTTTTTTGTAAAGAAGTGTATACTTAAAAAAAACTGAGTCTTTGACTTATTACTACAAGAACCCCTTGAGACCTGTGGTGTCCCCTAAAACAAAGACATGGGCATACTCATATGTTACATCAGGTCTTCAAGGGCTGAAGTATGATGCATGCAAATATGAGCTGCACCTATAAATAACCACACTCCAGCCTGACATTGACTTATATAATACATGGCTCTCTTAAGAAATGTGACCGTCCCCACAGAGTGGATCAATCAGACCAGACAAGAAGTGCGAATTTCATGAGAGTTATAATGGGAGGAAGATCAGGTCCCTACCTTCTTGGACATCGTTGTGGCAAAACACTACTGGTGATGGAGTTGCTGCCAGCAATGCACTGTTATGGAAACAATAACCAGATGAACAGAGTGAGTGAAATATAAATAAATATATATGAAGGAAGAAAAGAAAGAAAAGAAAGTGAGTTTGTCAGTGTTTCTTATGGAGGTAGTATAACTTTTGAATTGCATCATCATCATCATCAATTAGAATTCTAAAGGAAATCCAATTCTGAGAATTGTTCACAAACGTACAGATGTTCTAATCCATCAATACTACACTGAGACAATGTGACACAAATACTTTATGTAAAACTCGGTCCCCATTATAAACTGTACAAGCAAAGAATGCCTCTTGACATCTCTATGACAATATAACATCCCTGAACTGAACTTGCTGTACACTGCACTTTGCACTTCTACACCTGTTCCACCTGGGTTGTCGCTTAGATAGATTTAGCACCGAGTATGCGTGCCAGGGATTCTTACCGTACTTGAGCTAGACGTTGTTCATCACAACAGTGTTGTTTTGGACAAATGCATCTGCTAAATGACTAAGGTAGTTTAAATGTACTGTATGCTTCCCTGTCAGTTCTAATCTTCTTCAGCATGAGTGACAAAACAAAGACACACGTGATTTTAAACGTTCCTCATGGCCTGTACACACATGCCCGTGAAAATGACGGAAAGCCACGACGCACATGCAATATTAGCCTTTAATTTGAGATTGGAAAAAAAAAAAAAAATTAAGGTGAGTGAGGTATATAAGCCCTCACAGAGTCAGTTTTTGCCATGAAAATTCATCCGTATTTACCAGGTGCACATTGATTGACCCACATTTCTATGATCTGTGTTGTGCAGTGTTCCTGATATTTTAAATCTACTGGTACAACAGTTGACTTCAACTGGAAGAAAATGTGATCTTGAACTTCAACTGAGGACATTGCATTCACATGACTTTATCTGCTGAGAAGCTGCATCATACTCACAAAACTCTGTGAGTCCTTATACAGTTACAGTTCCTCTCTAACACCATTTTGTTTCACCATAAATTTCATATTAAGCTAATGGATAAACTCCAAGGTGATAAAGAAAGCAGCTGGAGACAAAAGCAGTTAAAAATGTTTATATATATATGTATATTATATGTATATAATACGACAGAGCAGAAGCTTTAGCATTTCAAACATTCAAGCACACTCGTCCTCATTAATTTGGCTCCAAGGCTGTTAAAAGACACAACTTTACTGTAACTAATTATCATATGCAAAAGTAGCTTGGGCAGCACTCTTATTCATTTATTTAATAATGTTATCCATTGGACTTATATGAACAGCAAATCTGAAGCCAAATTAATCAATTGCTGCTGTGCGTGACTGTCCATAAATGTGACAGCAGCAGTTCGGCCTTGTGCTGTGTTGAAACTGATACTTGGACGTCCAAACTAATCAGACTGCTGTTGTGAAATGCGACATCAAATCACCAAGGGGGGAGGAGCCGTCATACAGACATGACACTAACATATTCAGCTGTCCATTTAATGACAAGCACTGCACATCTGAAAAAAGGCTATGGATAAACTACAGCGAGGAAGCCAAGAAGAAAGCATGCCTTAGTGAAAAATACCGTACCAGCTCAGATAAGTTTAAGGACACTTGACTTCAGCAGATAGCCGGGGAATTCCAGTGCAGTGAGACTGGTACATATCTACAAGATAGCATTTGCTCTTAGATAAACACTAACAATAAACACACAAGTTTGATCATTGGATCCTAAGGTCAAATTACAGGGGGATTATTCAATGTCATCACGGAGGCACTAGGACAACAGTCAGTCACTAGCTCAGAGCAAAAGAAAAGAAATAATGAATAAAACAGATGGTCCTGTTTCATATACTACTGTTAGCACACGACTTAACAGCTTTGTTAGATGCCACAGAGGAAGTACTACAGTAGCCTGACTATTTGTACAAAACTACACTCTTACACTGCTAAAACCCCAACAGAGCACAGCATCAGAAAACACTATTATTAATCCTTAAATGTTCCTTCTTTATTCCTCACTCCTTAGGGGATGCAATGGTTATCAAGCTATAGTGCTGTGAAAAAGTATTTGGCCCCTTCCTGATTTCATTTCTTTCTTTTTTTTTTTTCATTTTTCACACTTAAATGTTTCAGATCATCAAACAGGCTTAAATATTAGACAAAGAAAATCCCAGTAAACACAAAATGATGCAGTTTTTAAGTGGTGACTTTATTTATTAAGGGGGAAAAAAACTATTTAAACCTACATTAGATTATCTTAGATGTTCTTTATTTTTATCTAATCTAATGTAGGTTTAAAGTAGTTTTTCCCCCCCCCTTAATAAATAAAATCACCACTTAACGTATTCTACATGGCCCGATGTGAAAAGGTAACTGCCCCCCTTGTTAAATCATGAAGGCATACCTTCGTTAGCAGCAACAACTGCAATCAAGCATTTCCAATAACTGGAAATTTCATATCACTGTGGGGAAATTTTGGGCCACTCTTTGTTGCAGAATTGTTTAAATTCAGCCACATCGGTGGGTTTCTGAGCACAAGCTACCTTTTTAAGGTCATGCCACAGCATCTCAGTTGGATTCAAGTGTGGGCTTTGACCAGGCCACTCCAAAACCTTTATTTAGATTTTTTTTTTTATCCATTCAGTGGAGTTGCTGGTGTGTTTTGGATTATTGCTGCAGTACCCAAATACACTTCAGGTTGAAGTCACGAACTGATGGCCAGACATTCTCTTTCAGGATTTTTTTTGGTAGAGAGCAGAAATCATGGTTCCATCAATCACATCAAGTCGTCCAGGTCCTGGTCCAGCCCCAGACCATCACTCTGCCGCCACCATATTAGACTGTTGGTATGATGTTCCATGCCAGATGTAATGGGACATGCACCTTCCAAAAAGTTCAACCTTTGTTTGGTCAGTCCACAGAATATTTTCCCAAAAGTTTTAGTTTCATCAAGATGTTTTTTTTTTTCTTTTTTCGGTAAAAGTGAGATGAGCCTTTATGTTCTTTTTGATCAGCTGTAGTTTTAATCTTGGAACTCTGCTATCCATGCCATTTTGCCTCGTCACTTTCTGATGGTTGAGTCATGAACACTGACCTTAACTGAGGCCCCTGAGGCCTGCAGTTCTGTAGATGTTATTCTGGGTTCTTTTGTGACCTCTAGATGAGTCGTTGCTGTTTTTTTTGGAGGTAATATTTGTAGACTGGCCACTCCTGGGAAGGTTCACCACTGTTCTATGTTTTCTCCATTTGTGGGTATTGGCTCTCATTGTGGTTTGTTGGGAGTCCCAAAGCTTTAATAATAACTTTATAACCATTTCTCAACTGATAGATGTTAATCACTTTGTTTCTCATCTGTTTCTGAATTTCTTTGGATTGGGACATGATGTCTTGCTTTTTGAGATCTTTTGGCCTTTGTCAGACAGGTTCTACATAAGAGATCTCTTGATTTGACAGGTCTGGCAGTAATCTAAAGTGGGTGTGGCCAGTGACATTGAACTCAGCTTTCCACAAAATGTGATTTCCCAGTTACATGATTTAGCCATGGGGGACGATTACTTTTTCACATAGGGCCACGTAGGTTTGGATAGTTTTTTTTTTCCCCTTAATAAATAAAATCAACACTTAAAAACTGTATTTTGTGTTTACTTGGGTTATCTTTGTCTAATATTTAAGTCTGTTTGATGATCTGAAACATTTAAGTGTGACAAAAATGCAAAAACAACAGGAAGACAACAGGAAGGGGACCAATACTTTTTCATGGCACTGTATATTTGAGGTTTTTGTGCATATAAACTGCCACTCTGCTTAAAGTGTATGTGAAAACTATCCTCAGTTATGTAAGATTAAACTTAATTTACAGTTAACTGAATTAAATCATACCTTATTACTTAGAATGGATGGATGGGAACAAAATTGACAGATGGCTCTGTTAAAACCTCCCAGGTATTTTGCAGATGTGGTACATGTTGAAACTGGATGGCTCTGGTTTGCTCTGTCTGTTCATAAAAACGGTGATGGACTACAGAGAAGATTCATCACGCCATTTCCCCAAAAACTTTAAAACCCCAGTTGAAAGGCTTTACATATGCCACATGCATAGATACTCCATGCAGCATATGTATTCAGCAGTTTGAGACCTGCAGTCCTACTCACCGGAGACTCTCCAGCTCAGCAGGCAAGTTCAGCTTCATCAACTTCTTGTACTTTTTCACATGCGCTTCACGCACAAAATTAATCTTCATCACTTGATCCATGTATCTATTAATAAGATATTTCACTGTGAGCTTAATTACAAACAAACAGTAAATGCAGAAAGATAAAAGAGTGACACGTCCTTACTTATCAATAGTCCCAAACAGCCACTTTGGCTCTTTGTTGAAGGGCATGACCATTTCATGGAAGCGTGCCAGTTTGGTGGCAATCTCAGCTGAGATGGCTGGATCTGAGAGCTCATGTGTGCGCATTCGAGTATTCTGGGCAAAAAAAAAAAAAAGACACACACAGACTTTAACTCATTCACAAGTGGTGGAATTTTAAAATATCTGATCAAGTATTATATAAGTATAAATGTGCTCCCACAGTGTGCTCCTTATTTTCTCATGAAAGTATGAAAACATGTTTTCAGTAGAGCAAGTGCCAAACAAATGCGTTGTGCCATCAATAATATGTATGGTGCCAATTGTACTGTGGCTATCTTATGCTGGCCATAAACTAGATGACTTTGCAAAAACTTAAGAAAGATTTTTAAAAGATTAACATATTCTACATCATATCCAATCACATGTAAAGACTATAAAGCCAGAATTGTAAATT
Source organism: Hirundichthys speculiger (assembly GCA_018398805.1). Taxonomy (NCBI): domain Eukaryota; kingdom Metazoa; phylum Chordata; class Actinopteri; order Beloniformes; family Exocoetidae; genus Hirundichthys; species Hirundichthys speculiger. The sequence goes on along the minus strand of JAGFBZ010001610.1, from coordinate 2,241,556 downwards.
GCTGGATTAAGACTGGGGATTTTGCAGGGCCACGACTGCCAATTAATTCCCATGCGAATGACAGGACAACAACATTCCTAAATGGTCGCTGACATTAATAGCATCACGGACCGGCACAGATTGTATGAGTTAAGACTGAAGATCTGTGATGGTATTGGACATATTTGATGGAAAAACTGCCTATTATTTGTCCCTGTTGCTAAGGTTAGTTTCTGATTTGTAGTTTCCATTTCCACAGTTACCAAAAGAATCCAGATAGCCCGGCCAGCCACACTCATCACACTATTTATTAGCATTCCTACCACTGAAATCATTACGGATGTCTTTTTGATACTTGTCTGGGTGTAACTCTGCCCAGTCACATGCTTTGAGCCCCTGACTGGTTCTATGACGAACCAGTGGTGCCCAGCAGCATTCTCTTGGGCCTCCATTGGTACTGCCTCCTCAAAATGAAAGTCAAATCCAGAGGAACTATTTTAATTATTTGTACTGAAGAAGGAAAGAATTAGAATGGCTTGCAAGGCTCAGGTCCACCACTGAGCCGAAAACCACCTTCAGCTTTCCGTGTACCTCTGGTTGTACCTCTGGTTTTCCAGACAGTTTAACTGCAGTTCAGCTGAATTTGTTCTTGTTGTTCTACCACAATCATGTTCAACTTCAGGTGCATTTGTGGGTTAAACGCAGAATATCCGGGTTCAGGAAACATAATGTTGTAAAAGTCCCCTTTCTAAATGAAGCTGTTAAAAGCAGCGGTTAAAGCTGCTGAGTTTTCATGTACAAAGCCCACTAATGTAGCGCAGCGAGGAAGGGGCTGTCATACCGGTAGGTACTGTTCCAAGCGTCCCTCTGGAAAGATGCCATAAAGTTTTGGGCCCAAAGCTCGCTCCGCCAAAATGGCAAACATAACACTCTCCAGGACTAAAGAGTCCACACCCTGTGTAACAAGAGATGCACAGTGAAAAAAACTGACCGTCTTCAAAATATTAACAACAGTAAAGGCATGTAATTTTACTTGCGCAATAATCATTTATTTGCAGAGACAAGCATTCATAGGCAAAGATAATTTCTTGATGAGCCATAATGGACACACCAACCTGTAGGATGGCACCATAGATTCTCAGGAGCACCTGGCGAGGCTCTTCTCTCGTGCAGCGTACATGGTCAGGTAAACTACACAGGTACAGCAGATTACTCAGTCCGCCACTGAAAAACAAAGACACTATCTCAACATTAGTTTTGACACACCTTCTCATGCAACATAAACGTGTTCCCAGCGATCATGAGTCATCCGGTATCCTCAGTGATCATAACTGGTAAAGGATGAGTAGCATTGTCATTGAGACAGTTTACGTCTGACGTTGTAGTGTTTACATCCGCAGTACAGCTGTGCCTGGAACTATTTACCTGACGATGCTGATTTGAAAATCTGCCTCTGGAAGCGTCTTCCACGATCCCGACAAAAAGTCTCGACACCAAACAAAGGCCCTCCTCCTGGTGTCCCGGTCGACCTCCTCGCTTCTCCCATCCCGAAAAGACTCTGCCTCAGAGTCGTCATCGCAGTTGGCCTCAAAAAGAGGACTCGGGGTCCTTAATTTCCTCTCATTAACAACAAGCGTCCTACCCGCGAGTTTCTTCTCCGCCGGGGGACCCGCGTCCTCCGGACACAGCGTAGAGATGCTGCTGCCGTAAAGCTCCGGGTCCGGCTTGTCTGCTTTGCTGTGACAGCTACCGCGGGCTACATGTCCACCAGACTGCATCGTGAGCTTCCGGGGAAAGAGCAGAGGAGCTCCGGAGTAAAATGTCGGTCCGAGGTGGCAGGATGAGCTCGCTGACACGCGCTGTCCGCAAGTAAAGCTACTTAACCGGAAGAACCAAACATAGCGGATAAGTCTGACCCGCATGGAGGGCGGTTACCGGTTGGAAGGGTCAGCTATAAAATATTCAAATTATTTTCATACGCTGGAACACGCAACCAGAGGTTTTAACCTATGGGCTGGCCCCAAAGGCTGTATATTACCGGTTCAGCCCGGTTCAATCGAAGTAGTCATCAATGTCCAATCACAGTTCAAGATTTATCTTAAACCTCTGTCTCATTGGTCAGTTTGTAGGAATCAATTTTACGTCACCTATCCGTTTGCTGAAGACTTCTGGGAAGTGAAGTCTTTACGGCCCTGTTTAAAACGGCGTTTACCTTTGGATTTCACATAAAATCGAATTCATCCCCCCCCCCCCCCCTTTTTTTATATTTCCATTGTTTTAATTTTCAGCTCCGAGGATCTTTTTTTTTTTTGTGAAAACTCCAAAGTTTTTTGTGTTCAAATATTTTTGCTAAGGCCACAAAGCAAAATACGTTTTTTTTTCAAGAATTTTAGAACCATAGTTCTTTAAGTATGGTATTTTAAATGTGTTTACAATTCTTGAATCTTCACTAATAGAATGGATTTTGTCTCAAACTCCTCCATCTTTGACAGTATAAAGCTTTTTTTTCCAGAAATTTTGAAACAGTTTAATTCCTGAATCACTAACAGTCTTTCATAGTTTTATGATCTCTCCTCAGCTTCCATAAAATGAGTGATAGAATGAGTCAACAGTGCACTAATCAACAATTTTTTCATCTTCTAAAGGATAATCCGTACTGTCCATATCGCATAAGAACTATGATCCAATTAACAATGAATGAGCCCTTTCATTAATTTTCCCCTTTGATTAAGATAAATCTAAAAGAAAGAAATTATCATATTTTCTATATAACTTGGTCCAAATGTTTATTAATAAGAGTAATTTGGATTGTAGTATAGTGTAAATAATGTATTTTAATAAGGTTATTAGAGAAGACATCACCAATGATGAAACAACACATTCAGTCAATGTAGGATTTATTTGAAATTCAGTTGTTCTCAAATAAGCATCAGAAACTGACACTTGATCATACTCGTTTGTTGAGGTTTTATTCAGAACTTTCTTCAGTGAAGACAACCTCCTTGCTGCTAACCACAGTGGTCTCTTCTCTGTAATGTTTCTTGGATGAAGCAGAAACCTCTCTCTCTGTGGACAAAACATGGAAATGGTCAGTTACAGGTAGACTTACAGCTACAATCACAAAACACAAGCTTTCAGTGTTAATCTTAGCGAAGAACAAGTGAAGCAAAGTTCAGACCATCACTACAGTGCAGTGTGAATGCTGTGTTACTTACTTTTCCTGAGGCATCTTGGTTCACAGTCATTTGTATTTGAACGTTGACACACAGCAACATCACAGTGGATGTGAATCTGGAAAAAAAAAAATTATTGTTCAGAAAAATGTTGATTTGAAAATAAAAAAAAAATTAAATGCTTTTTTTTTTTTTTTTTTTTAAAGATAACTGAATCCTGTACCTTTTCTTTCAGAGGAATAACTCCTGTATCATCTGCAGGCACCTTCTTGGAGGGATCAGATGCTCCCCGACCTACAAAAGTGAACATCTTGAAAACAAAGCGTCTGTAGTGGGTTGGGTACATTAGTCCGGATGAGGAATCCACAGGGATGAGTCGTGTGAGGTAACGGTCATCACTGTTGGGGCAGCTATGACGAGAAGATGTGAAGTACAGCACATTATTAAGATGTTGTTACGAATGTTTCCAAGTGAAATAAATACTTACTCTTACCCATCAATCAGTAAATCCCACTGGGGCATACTTTGAGGGTATGGGCTAGCAGTTGCCCAGCATCGCCCAAGAGTCAAGACAAGATTGGGATCAGTCCTCTCCAACATTCGGATCTCAACATACACAGGTTCCCTGAGAACCTTTGTGACTGGGTAATCACCATCCATGTAAAAGGATGTGTAGACCACTTCCTCTACAACAACAACAACAGAAAAGAGTGGTTGGTGATACAGTCATTGTCAAAAAAACCAAACTGTAGAAATCCATGTTCTTCATACTAACCCTCAATACAGCCCTTGGAAACACATTCTCCATTGGCCAGCCTGAGCTCCACACGCAGGGGTCCAGGGGCTGCAACTGGGTGTGGTGGAGGAACCAAACCAACCTCAATAACCAGAGCCTCAACTGAAGTGCCAATATATCTGCACTGAACGTACAGCCTGAGAAAAGAAATAAGGACTGTGTAAATTGATCAGAAAATCCATGGAGAAAAAAAAAACAAACAAAAAATGTCTTTTTGGCAACAATGAATGCTTCACATATTCATTTGTTGCCAACATGCACTAATGTCTTGGTCTATTTGGTGACAACACAATTGTAGGCATTAAAGCACATACTCAAATTGGCTGTCCCTGGTAATGACTCCACGATCTCCAACAGCCACTTCATATAAAGAGGTCATTCTGTTCTCATAGATTAAAACACCAGGCTCCTCCTACAGTACATTGGTAATATATCAGTCTTCATTTTTACCAGACAAAAATGAATGTCTATTAAGTTTAAAAGTTTGACCTGTTCCAATCCTTACCTTCATGATAGTTCCGCAAGCAGTGACGGGGAACTGGTAGATGGCAAAAGCTGAAGTGGTATCAACATGGCTGCATTCTGACCCAGCTCCAAGGAAACTAAGTGACTCCAAGTCAATGTTGGGCAAGGTAGCATCTCTGGCTACAACAATGATAAACTGACCATCTTTGGTGCACTGAAGAGTAACTGAGACAAACAAATAATAAAACAAAGACCATACAGTATTCAGTATTAGTTCACTGTTAAGTCTTGGCATAGCATATCTGTAGGAACTTTTGGAAAGTTCCGAGGAAAAAGGAAAGCACTTACCAGACTTGCCATAATAGCACTTGCGTCCATCAAAGCAGCAATTTATATTCTCACACTCTAAGGCAGTGATGCCAGGAAGGCCACACTGTATCCTGTAGTAATCATCTACTTCACAAGTGTGAAATGTTTCTGTAGGGTTCTGAGGCTTCTGAGGTACCATCGTTTTCTTTGGCCACTGAGTATCTGGCACTTGAGGCTTCACAGGATCTTTAGCTACCTGAGGCCGGTAAGGGTCCTGAGGTCTTTGAGGCCGCTGAGGGTCCTGAGGTCTCTGAGGCCTCTGAGGGTCCTGAGGTCTCTGAGGCCTCTGAGGGTCCTGAGGTTTCTGAGGCCGCTGAGGCTCCTTATATTTTATATATTGAGCACTAGCCAAATGGCTATGCAGAGCAACTGCCAAAAGACAGAAAAAAATCAGCCTCATTGTGATGGCCTCACAGCATACAGTGATTCACTAATAACACAAGATGCTGTGGAAAACTTGCACAAACATGCAGACTTTTATAAGATATGGTTCATCCTAACATGACATCACACATCCCATTTGCTGCCTGTCGCTGCCAATCAGATACTGTCCTTACTGGTTGGTCCATGTTTATGCCCCGAAGAGATAAGGCACTATTAACTGTGAGTTAATATTCCCACTAAGTAAATTCAATCTTGTTTGTGGAGTTTCAAAAGAAAAAACCTTCACAGGGTCTTTATGACCTGCACTGTGCATTTAGGGTCATAGATAACTCTTTCAGTTTGATATTTCTAAAAAATTACATGGTTAGATGTTGTTGTTTGACTACTAGGAGGGGTCAAAGTAACCACCATTTAATGATAAAGATGTACGTCTGGTACCAAGCAGGGATTATCAGAATAGCAGTTTCAAATGTCAATGAAGCTCATCAAAACAGCTGATAATTTATCACTTATATAACTATATTTTTAATTCGCAAGCATTTTCAATATATCTTTCAGTCATTTTTTTTGTTTTTATCCTTGAATCCTCTTCTTAGAAATCCTGAACTTTGTGTTGTGAATGATAAAACATGGCTTTGTTTTTGTTAATCAATTAAACTTTATTTGTAGAGCACTTTTCATACAACTTGTGCAACATAGTTTAGATAATTAAAACAGAGGTAACAGAAATAGTTACAAAAAAAACCTCCCAAAACCTCCTCAGCTTTTATAACCAAGAAATGAGGGAAATACTAGCCTTTTATAACTTTTGAAAACTATTTATTGTTTTCATAACTAGATAAAGGAGAGTGCAAAAACATGAATACAGGCGCCCGCACAGGGAAGAAAAGATGTCATATTGTTGTCATTTGGGATTTTTTCACCACTACTCCAACACTGACTAGTCTAATCAGTTGTAGTCTGGTGGTGAATTTCACAGGAAATAAAAATGTGGTTTGGAAACTTAATTCTTAAAGAATTATCCCCCCCCCAAAAAAAAGGAAAGGAAAGAAAGGAAAAGAAAAGAAAAATACCCCCCAAAACAAACAAAACAACAACAGCAGTGGGAGACGCTTCTGCCTGGTTGGATACCAGATGTGAGAGTGGCCTCTGAATGCACAGCATGCCAAAACATGTGAGCTAAAACAGCAGAAGACCACATCAGGTGTCTTGTCAGCTTAGAACAATAAACTGAGGCTACAATTCACGTGGGCTCACCAACAGTGAACAATAAGAAGATTTTGAAAATGCTGCCTGGTCTGATGATGAGTCTGAATTTCAGCAGCAACATTCAGGTTGTAGGGTCAGGGACTTGGAATCAGCAACATGAAATCATCGATCCATCCTGCCGTTTATCAACAGTTCAGACTGGTGGTGGTGCAGTGATGTAGGGGTTATATTCTTTTCAAACTCTAGACCCTTAGTAATGTTTAAATGCCACAGCTTATCTGAGTTTTTGGTGACTATGTCCATTCCTTCATGACCACAGTGTATCCATCTTTTAATGACTACTTCCAGCAGGATAACCCACCATCTCACAAAGCTCAAATGATCCTAAGCTGCTTTCTTGAGCATGCCGAGGATTAGGGTTAGGGTCACTCTTGTCACTGAGATCACTGTTGACATTATAATTTTTCTCATGTCAGTTCATTTGCTTGTTTGACTTTCTAGGTTGCCTGAACATTCTGCAGGTGAAGCTGACACAGATTCTATTTGGTGGGCGATCTAAGTTGATATTGGTTGGAAGCCTTAATGATTTACAGACCTTCACAAAATGTACCCCAGAAAAAAACAGCTTTATCTGTCATATTTAGGGCAGGTAAACCTAACCCTGGGTCAGCATGACTTTTTTGACATTTGTTGAGTCAACTAGTTATATTTTTTTGTCATTATTTTGAATAAAAAAGGGTAAGAAGAAAAGAAAAATGCTTGAAGAAAACAAATTTGGAAAATATGTGCATTTTTTTTGTCTAACAAATATCAAACAGTTATAAAGTTAAATCCAGAGGTTGTCAGGTTGTGGTCAACAACTGCAGTCATCTTATTGGCTACTCTTTAGTTTGATCAGTTCTGGTGAGGGGGAATGGCCAACTGTGGGGTGGGAACGCCACTTAAGTAAACAGTTTCCCTTTAATATAAAAGCAGGTGCACATTTCCACATTCCTTACAGCACCTAGTGAGCTCCTTGCATCACTTGATGTTGTGAAGCCACAATGATGAAGTTGACCGTTGTTTGTCTTGTGGCGCTGGCCTGGCTTGGCAGCTTCTGTGATGCTCAGGGTTATGGAAAACCCGCGTACCCTTCAAAACCTGGTAAAATGTCACCTCCCCCACAGGCACCCCAGGTGCACCAACAGCAAAAGCAAACATTTGAAAAAGATCTTACCTGGAAATATCCTGACCCTCCCCAGCCTGAACCTAAGGTTGAAGTGCCATTCGAGCTGAGGCATCCTGTTCCTGCTGCAACTGTTGCTGTTGAGTGCAGGGAGAATATTGCTCACGTGGAAGCCAAGAAGGACTTGTTTGGAATCGGCCAGTTCATCAACCCAAATGATCTCACCCTGGGAACATGCGGTGCTGTCGGAGAGGATAATACTGCTCATGTCTTGATTTTTGAAGCTGCACTGCAGGATTGTGGAAGCGTATTAATGGTAAGATCAATGAAAGATGCCAGTCACTTAAAAAAGAAACATGACATTGTCATTGATTTTAGTATAAAATTCAGGAAATATATTCATGTATGGCTCTAATTTATTTATTTATTTTGCATTTATGTTTTTTTTTTTGGCAGATGACAAGTGATGCCCTCATCTACACCTTTGTTCTGAACTATAGCCCTAAACCTATAGGGGGTTCTCCTGTGGTGAGGACCAGTGAAGCTGCTGTCATTGTAGAGTGCCACTACCCAAGGTATGTAGAGGAAACTAGTAGTCTATAATTACTGCAAAGTGTGGTTTAACATGTAGATTTTGAAGACAGAAGATAAAGTACTTGAATTACGAAGTCTAATTGTGCTTGTATCGGAAGGTAAATATTGTTCCAAGGATTACAGTAGAACTGCACATTCAATGGAATATGTCTTGACCATTTAGAAAGCACAATGTGAGCAGCGATCCTCTTGATCCTCTCTGGATCCCATTCTCTGCAGTTAAGGTGGCAGAGGAGTTCTTGTACTTCTCTCTGAAACTCATGACAGGTGAGTTTAAGAAGAGTAATATCTGACTGTTTTTTTTACTCCTTTTCATATGTGACACAAAATATCAATTTGTTGACATTATTAAACTATTGTATATTATACAGATGACTGGATGTATGAGAGGCCAAGCTACCAGTATTTCCTTGGAGACTTGATACGTATTGAGGCTGCCGTCAAGCAGTACTTCCACGTGCCCCTCCGTGTTTATGTGGACAGCTGTGTCGCAACTCTTGCACCTGACTTGAACACCAACCCCAGATATGCCTTCATTGATGACCATGGGTAAAAGCATAAAGACGCAATTCTGGACTGGACAAGATTTTAACCAAAAGGAAAACATCTGTGTTATACTCTAACATCATTTTTGTTTTGTTTTTTTCTTATACACAGATGCATGCTTGATGGTAGAATCACAGGCTCTGAATCAAAGTTCATGGTTCGCAGTGAGGAACACAAGCTTCAGTTCCAGCTGGAAGCCTTCAGGTTCCAGGGTGCTGACAGTGGACTGGTAGGAATGTTAAAGACAGTCATTAAGATAATATAATGATTGTACAATTATGTATGAAATATAACGATGATTGAAAATCTCCTTCCATTTCAACAGCTCTACATCACCTGTCACTTGAAGGCAACATCAACTGCCTATGGTATCGACGGTGAACACAGAGCTTGTTCTTACATGGGAGGGTGAGTCTGCATATCTGAGCACATCTAAATGATCATGACTGCAGTTATGGTATTTACTGATAACATACCTCTTCCTAGATGGAGGGAGGCCAGTGGAGCTGATGGAGCTTGTGGCTCTTGTGATGCTGTTGGAGTTGCACCTTATACCAGGCCAGCACTTAACCCTTCGACATATGTTCCTGGAGGAGGAAGTGGCGCTGGTGGCGCTGGTGGCGCTGGTGGTGCTGGGGGCGCTGGGGGCGGTGGCGGATATGGATCTGGGGGTGGATACGCTCAGAAAACACCAAGGAAAGTGCGTGATGTCACCAAAACTGAAGGTATGCACTATAAATATATATATATTTATATATATATTTTATTTATTTATTTTTTTTTTTTATATTTTATATTATATAGTAAACAGAACACAGCACTCGATCAGATTTTATGTTACTCATAACTCACAGATGGATAAATTCTTGCCTGTTTTGTCAGACATAATCTGTAACATAATGTGCCTTATGATATCTTTTCTCAGTTTTGGAATGGGAAGGCGATGTCACTCTGGGTCCCATCCCCATTGGAGAGAGGAGAGTTTCAGAGACAAAGGTTTAACATAATATCCTACTGTGGCCATGAGCACAAAAATAAACATTATCATTGGTTCCTAACTCTCTGTACCTTATGCTATTGCCTGTCTTTAGCAGTCCTAAAGACCCACTTTACTCTGTTAAATCCTACAAAAATAAAGCTCAACGACATAATTAAAAACAAAGAAATCAGAGGTCTCTAAGAGCAAAGTGTAACTCATTTTACATTTCACTCTGTGGAATGAAATTGTTGCATGTGGACCCCATCTGTTCAAAACGTAGATTGTAACTCTTTATTTGATGCAAATAAAAAGTGCAGTTTTCTGAAATGCCTTGTACTGGGAACTTCTTTTCATACTTCCTCTGAGGCTGAACATTGAATGTCTGACAATGAAAAATATAAGGGAATTAAGGGAACAATAATACACTAAGAGTAAAAATATTAGATTAGAACCAGTTAATATGATAGTAAAGAAATTAGTCAATAAATTATAAAAAACACCATTACAAGTATAAGAGTAATAAGAACTGGTGTCTCTGTGGTGCAGTCTACTATGTAATTCTAAAAACGTAATATGCATGCAATCTGTGACAATAAAATATAAAAATGAATGAATATATAAAAATGACCCAAAAACAATCTTACCTGCAAAATTATTATGACTGTTCTGAATAACGAGGGAACTGATGGATCATGCCAAAAATCGTGACCAAAACTTGTTTCGCCAGGTCAACCTGTTTTTTTCTTGGTATTTACTGACCCCGTGTGGTAGACATGGTAAACTGCAGTTTAATAAGGCGCTCAGTTTCAGCACCACAGACAGCGAACAGCACTGGTAAATGAATGATGACTGATTACGTGTGTAGCCTCAGACCACAGCTAATTGATGCCACTGTCAGTTTAAAATGAACTTATATACACTACAACTAGTGTATAACTGGGACAACTGCTAGACCAGTATGCAGGTGTGGGAAAAAAAAAGATGGATATGCAGAAGGTCCAGAACTGAGTTCCAGAAAAGGATTCGGAGGCAGAAAACTTTCATGAGAGAATAGATCAGCTGATTCTCCAACCCCCGGATTCAATGGTCTCAGTAGCACCTTTACAAAGAAAACACATTTGCTAACATAGCACCATCTCAGGCAGTATAGTCCATTTTCACCGGTTTGATTGATGAAGCTGGTGTCATGAAGTAACTAACTACTAGGTCATCACTTGGTCCTTTTGGCACCCTCTGTTCAGGGTCTTAATACTGAGTGCAGATGTTTTCCAGAAAACCCCAAGGACTCATGCTGGTCCGCGGACCTAAGCTTGGGAAACGCATCTTCTCTGTCTGCAAATGTCACTTTTGCTGTCTACATCGCAGTGAAAACTTTACGGACTTTGTTGTTGTGCGCTGCTGTTTGGCCGCTTGGATCAGCCCGCATCGTCTCAGCGCATCCTGGATGTAACTGACGTTACATCGCTTCTGGTACCCTCCCTCCCTCCCTCCCCCACGCCCCGCCACCCCCACCCCCACCCCCTCCTCCCTCGTCCTCTGTCCTCCTCTGCCCGTCTCCGCACTGCTGGCCCCGTTGCAGTTGCGTGACACGGCCAGCATCACGGCAGCAGACAAATCACGGACTGGTCATCAACAAACTGCGCGCTTCGTGCCTCGCGTGGAGGTGTCGGGGAGGGAAACGCAGGAATTTCCGCGGCGTCGCGCGCTGCCTCTGACGCACATTTCTGCTCTGCAAAGCGCCTGCTCGTGTGGATGGTTGAACGCAGATTCGACGGCGCTGAGCAGCCTCGTCTGATTGAAGGCTTGCGGCCGGGCGGGCATTTGCGGGGCCGCAGAGAGAGAGAGAGAGACACACACACAGAGAGAGAGAGAGAATCCTCTGTCCACGACCGAGTCCATCCTCTGCCCTGTGATTGTTAATGGACTGCGCTCCCTCCGTGATTTTCTGCAGTTGCTCTGAGTCATTTGTGGTAGAAGATGGCGGACAGGGCTGAGATGTTTTCCCTTTCCACCTTCCATTCCCTCTCTCCTCCCGGCTGCAGGTAAGGGCTGACATGAAGATTGTCAGAGGAGGGGAGTGATGGATGACGCGCTTGGTAAATATGATGAGAAAATAGAGGAATTACCCGATAGGCAACACACCCTATCACTCAGATATGTATTGATGATTACGACAAAACGCGCATTCCCAGTCTGGATAAGTGGATAGGTGATGTGAATAAGCTGCTGTCGGGCCTGTTTGTGCGTCCCTGCGCTCCTGGAAGCGCTGCTGCTGCTGCTGCTGCTGTTCAACAGCGCAGGATGATGACTTAATGACGACTGCCCGTTTTTATTGTTAAACCCATACACTTCGGCGATGTTCTGAAAAGTGTAAAGAGTGGCAAACGGGTTATTATTTTTAAACTTAGGGCAAATGGTTGACTGAAACGGTCGCGACAGTCACCCGTTTGCGCATTCTCCGTGTGAGGCCCACGCCCTGTTGAGTCCAGCCCAAAGCAAGGGCACGTTGCTGAACAATGATTCACGGAAGTCACTAATGATGATGTTGTTTTAAGCAACACATCACATTTGCTCCCCCCAGTGTAAGGTGGAAGTACAATTGAAAGGGGGATCAGACTCCGAGCAGAATCTCTGATCCTGAATCAGTGACACAACTAGCCCACAGTAGGTTAGTCGTGTTAAAAGATTTCCTTCTACTGACTGGTATGTGGATGTTAACTGTAAGATTTAACTATTTGAAGGGAGATGCAGGGAGATAAATCATTGGCATAGTATTTTTTTTTTCATCTGCGGTTACCTCAGGTGCTCTGCTTGCTTGTCTCAATATCCTTGACTAAACAACAAGGTTCAGGTGAAATTGTATCGCTGTACCATAATAATATACACCAATACAGCATCAAACTATATAAAAAATAGAACACATATGGCTTAACATTAATAAAATAGGGGGAAAATACAAAAATATTGGACTTCATCATATTTACCAGGACAGGAGAATAGCTAATACACTTAATGCATGTCTACCTCTCTGTCTATCTCCACATGGCTCAGGCCCAACAGAGGCGATGGCATTGGTGGAAGTTCCATCCATGTAGTCCATGTACTCGCATGGGATTAGCTCAATCTCATGGATGCATCTTATCAGATCAATATATCTGATTTGTTGCATGACTACCAGTGACCTCAGCTCAGATTACAGAAGCAAGCTCCGGCCGTGGCATCAATATTTTAGATTCTGAACACTGACAGAAAGCCAGAGCAGACTGACTTTAAACGTATCACAAAAATATTGTGGATTGGTCTTTGCCTGTGTACACTTGTGACTTGTTCATGCTTCTCGTCTCTGACTGCCAATGCACTTGAAGTCTTCCCCATTTATTTCTCTGCTGTCAACAAGAACGTTAATGTTGAAGACCTCTACAGATGTAAAGAACAGAAGATTGCATCACTCTTATTGTTTGAACGGGGTGTGGGCTGGTCATTTTCAGTCTAGTCCCTTCAGTTAGAGGTCATCAGTATTCAAGTTTTAGTGGGAAAGATCTTCATAGGCTTTGAAATACCACGCAAAAATCAGGCTGACGGCACTAGTGTGTGGAGGATATATTTAAATAGTCCGTTTATTAAAAAAATTAACTAGTATTTCGATTATTGCTTTCTATGTGTGTATGATTGTGTGTGTTATCTCCAGCTTTATGCACTGGGGACAACACCACTGGTGTGGTACGGTAATCTGCCTTACATAACCCTGACACCGTTTCCAGCATAATCCATAAAGGGGACCATCTTTCTTGCCTGAACTGCAGAAATTTATGACAGCCCATAATTTCTCTTTTCAGTGGAATACTCTCCACTGAAAACCTAAACTCTAAAAAATATATTGTGTGAATCAAGGCCACATGTTAATTTATGTTAAACATTTATTTCATGTTACATTTGATATGTAAATGTAGAAAAAAAATATGCACTGTGGGGATTTGCCAAGGCTGCCTCACAGAGGAGATTTTATATCTCAACTGGGTTTTCTGGATAAATTAATAAAAAAAAAAAAAAAGAGAGCGAGAGAGAAGGATCTGCTGCGATTAGTGAAAAATGGTAGTGTATGCCCTCCAGCAAAGACTAAGAGGCACAGCACACTTAATCAATAAAAGAGGAGCTTGTGGTGTTTAGTTTTACTTGATTTTTCTATCAAGGGTTTATCTTACAAAAATATGTTCAGAGAAATGATTTAAGGCAAGGTAGGCTATTTTATTCCACCTTAAACACACCTCTTCTGCCATTTCATGAAATCTTCAGGGTGATGTTAAAAAAGTGGCGTCTTTTCCAGTACAGGTTTATGTTTAGATTAGTGCAAGCTTGAGGAAACAATTTGTTTTTGTTTGACTATGGGTGTGGATTCTTTTTTTCTTGATGCAGTTCAAAGATGGCAAAAATAAAAATGATTTCTGAGATCAATAAATCAGCTGTTTAGTTTTTATTAATTGTATTTTTTTACTGTCATCACAAAATTATTTTTTGAAGGGAGCACAAAGGAATTGTAATCATTTTTTTTTTTAGCTCTCTGGGTCTCCACATAGGGGCAGAGCTCAAACACACATTTACTCTTGCCGGGTCTCTTGGTTGGTCTGTCTCTCATTCTCTCTTCCGTTATTAATTTCTTGAGTCTCTTAGTCACTTGTAGCTCTGTCAGGTAGAGTCATGGTTGTTGTTGTGTGACATAGTCCTGTAAAACGACACACAGACTACCAGGATGGGAATCCAAAGTTACTTTGACTGGTTTTTGCCAGCAGCAGGGATGGGAGACTGTGTGTGAGCTAGATGATACTTCCTAAAAGTAAAAATCTGTCTTGCAGACCGGAGTCTCTCTGTTTTATCCTCAATTTTGTTCACATTTTTTTTCCTTTTACTAACAGCTAAATAAAATGTTAGTTAAAACATTTGCACTGAAATGATTAGTTGATTATTAGTATTAATCATTTTTGTAGTCAAATTAGGATCAACGCATTTAAGGTGTCACTTTTATGATTGTTTTGAGGTCTTGGAATTGTTGAGATAAAGCATTTAAAGATTAATACTGATTGAAAAAGGTCATTAGTTTCAGTTATAGGTTGAGCAGAAAAGCTAAAATGTTTTAGTTTGGATCAAACCACTGCTTAATTCCATACTAAATTTTACTATTTCAAGGCTTGTCTAATTATAAAGGCTATAATTAAATTCATTGTTGCAGGAGTTTTTTTTTTATTTTTTATTATTTATTCAACATGTTTCCACACATGCTCCCTATAATAGTGCATGAGTATAAAAATGCATTTCCATAAAGCATGCTGATTTTCTTAACTCTATCCCATTTGCTGTGAAACTGCATGTTTACCAGTCAATGCTCTACTTTTGCCTCCCAACTCTTTGAAGGCAGCCAGAGAAAGCACTGAGGGGGGGCAGGGAGTGGTGGTGGGGACGTTTCCATGGGGGTAAGAGGCTTAAATCAAATACAGATTCATTTTAGCCTAAGCGCTCTATCTCTACCTCCCCCTGCTGTTTTCCCAGTCTCCCTCTTTTCTCTACCTTTTTTGTTTTACTGCCTCTCTCCTGCTGTCTCTCACCTGTCAGTCTCCCAGCAGTTGTTGCTTTGCCCCCCCCGTATAAAAACAGTTAAACAAGGAGTCTTATTTACATAGGCCATGTCATTTTCTTTGAAATATTAAAACACTGAATGGTTCCCATTCAACTGCGGCTTTGGCTTTATGTCTCATGACTTCATTAATCCAAATCCAGATAAATGTATGTGTAATCATCTGCAGTGAAGTGATGTATCATCAGCACCTTTGTTCAAACACGGCTCGATCTCCACAGACAACTGAGAGTTCATCATTAGGATAAAGGCATGACTCATACATACGTGTGTGGGTGTTTTTGTGGGGGGGTGTGTGTATCTCTGTTTTACTGGAGATGGAGGCTGGTTGAAAAGTCTGAGAAAGTGATCTTGCTAATGAGTCAGAAGAAGCAAATGTCCTTAGCTTTTAAAGATGATGTCACTGTGAAGCAGGTGCTCGTGTTTAAAAGGCAGTTTAATTACAACTAAGACCACGTAGGTCCCACCCTCACACGCTTGCATCTGTTTCATATTGTAATTTTAGAGGTTCCAACAGTATTTTCTGTCTTTTGTGTCATAATTTATTTAAACATAGTGGTTTTACAGGTTTATGACAGTATAGTCCTTTAGTCTGATCTGGGTTATCGAAAGAATAGCAGCAAAGCCTTTAGATTATAGACTGGATCATTACCGCAAATAGCATTTTCATCTGTAATAGATTAGATGTCTTGTGTGCAACAGCAACCATCAAATGTTTGGCTTTATGGCTTAAATGATCTTTATTGGCTTAATGTTTCAAGTTTAAAATCAAGTTTTTTTTCCCCTAATGCACATTTAAAAGCTTTTGTATGTGTCCCATTATAAAAATGAAAACATAAAAATGATGCTAGAGATGTGTGAATAGGTAGCACTGAGATGATGACATGCTAACTTGACAGATGCTGTTGTGGACATATCTGTGTCGTGTGTGTCACGTGTCAAAAGATGATATTAAATGACTTAGTTTCTGGTCTGCAGTTTTAGAAATGACTTCTGTCATTTTCTTCCATTTTAGTTCATTTTACTTCCTGTTTTGTTTCAAGATTAGTCCTTCTCTTGTGCAAATGTTTAATTTCCTCTTTTTGACATGCTCATTACTCACTCAGTTAATTATAATTACTTTAAAACACATTTTTAATGATGTTCCTGTGTTCTTCCATACTTAGTTTTTCGCTCACCGGTTTTTGGATTTATGGTTGGGCTCTATTTGCTCATTGTATTACATGTTTTGCTTTTTCCTTGCCACTTGGATTTTTGATTTTTTTCGGATTAACATTTGGACTGCTCTTGGATTTCTTGCCCTATCATGTTTTTGGTAAATTCTTGCGTTCATTAACAGCTGTCCTACTACTGCCTGTATCTGCGTTTAAGTTTCTCCTTTAACCTAACCCTTGCCAAAAATAGACTCTGAGGCTCATAGAACAAAAAATTGTCAAAAAATGGTCAGAGATGGTGCAAGACCTTGCTAGTGGCACTAAATCTGAGTGTGAAGTTGCAGCAACGTGACTGGAATTAATGTTGATGCTTGGTAATGATGCTGGCGCTGTTTTACATGGAGATTGGTTTTTGTAGAATATTAGGATGAAGGTAGTTAAATTCAGTTGTATGCTTCCTTTTGTTTTTTTTCCCCCACTTGAAGTGGTTTAAATGTTGTGCAAGTCACATTGTGGTGGCTGATAAAGCTGTAAACCACATGTTGTGACAGGTGTTACACACTTCCATGGATGTCAGTACCAATGGCAATACTGAAGTGGTGGTTGATTCTTAAAGAACTCAGAAATCAAAAATACTAAAGTTTTCAACAAAAGGACTCAAAGTTTGTTTTTTAATAAGTGTTCATTTTTCAGCTTTATTATTTGTAGGAGAAAACCTTGGTGAGAGCAGTATTCTGCAAAAGCTCAGTCTATAGTTTTTACTGACACTGTCCTTTCTTATCTTACTTGATAGGAGGAAATTAGACCACATGCTATTGTAACAAAAAAGGCCAAGATGGAACAGAAAATGCAGTCTGGAAACATAGAAAGGGCTGCAACGAAAGAGAAATGAAAGGCGTTAATACAAAAGTATAGGAAAAACTGATGGTATAATGTATTCTGAAAGTGTCCCCATTATTGCGATAATCCCAAACAGGCTGCGTTGGACTGCCATGAAAACTGAATAAGTGGTTCAGATTAAAAGAGATCATTTTTTTCTGAAACGGACAGTTTCTGCTGAAATGTTGATTTTTTTTTAAATGTTGTGGTCACTCTAAATAAGAAGTTTTCAATTTGTTTGTTTTTTTTTCCCATGAGATTTTTTTTTTTTTTTTTTTTTTTAATTTCTCCTCTCAATCTTCTCCTTTCATAGGTAGCGTTCTCATCTTTCTCCACCCCAAATCCTTCAGTTTCACTTAACTGTGGTGCAAAATTCAAAGAGCTGATTTAGTTAAAAGTGAACTTGGTTCAGGTAAACTATCTGACTGTACAAATCTACTGACATCTTGTATCATGAGATCTGGTTGAAGCGTAGGGCTGCAATTGGAGGTGATGCCCACTGAGCACTACTGGTATTTGTAGTTCTGTGGCCAGAAATGGACAAGGGGTTGCAATGTACAGTATGTCCTTATTAGATGAAAAAAACATTTGAATGCTCATTAAAAGACACTTGCACATACATGATGACAGTAATCATGCATGTGGGATTTAGCTATATAATAAGGGAGAAGATGTAGAGGAAAGGAAACAAATTGTTGGACAACTTAGAGAGGATGTAACGAAAACTGCTTAAAGGAACCCAAACAGACCAGTCCAGTATTTTTTTTTTGATTAAACGTCTATGTTTTCACTTTTATCATCAAAGTGTTTTGACACTACGGCCACCTCCACTGCTCATTAATGATATTGATTGTGTTTGATTGTTTGTAATGACCATTAAATGTAGCTTTAGGTCTCTGTGAGAACGTCTGTTTGTCTGTCTTGCCTCTGGCAGCCCTTTGAGAAGCAGCCAGTATCCTGACCATTAATCTGTGATTACGATGGCAAAAGTCATGTTTTTTCCTAACATATTAAGTAACAAGTGGATAAGAGTTTTTGATAAACATTAAAAGAGCATATCTTTGAACAGCAGTCCGTCAGTATGAGCCTCAGAAGTAATGAGAGTCCAGTAAATTTGGATCTTTTACAACTGCTTCACTTCTCTGAAAAAAAGCCCTGTTATTGCTTTAAAAAACAAAACAAAACAAAACAAAACAAATACTCAGTGATGAAGACTATATGTTTGAAAAAACTGATTTTACTGGCTCAGAAATTTTGAGTCAGTTATATAGAAAAAAGTTCAAATGTGGGCATACAGCAGTTTTTGAGCAATCATGTCATCCATGATGGGGCTGATCTTCCTGCTCAGATAGATGGTTAGAATAACTCAAGAATGCCAGTTGACTCTTTTACCAAAAATGTTTAAAAAGTCTCATACTTCTTTTTTTCTTTTGGCTGTTTTTCCAGTTTAGTGGTTGCCATAACCGATCATTGTGTTCACATTTTTTCTATATGTTTTTACATTGGTTGCTCTTCCTGACTCAGTGTTTCCTATTTTTGAGGCTTGCGACCTGGCGCTATGAGTAGCTGGGGCATAGAGAGTAATGTGAGGTTCAGCCCAGAGACATCTTGGCATGTGAAGGGATTGACGGGCGACCTTCGGATTGAAGGCGAAACCGACTACGCCATGGCCATCCCTGAAACAGTGGCAACCCAATGGAGTCTTAAAATGCTTAAAGTTTACTTTTGAATCTGTTTTTGACCTCTTCTCATTGCTGGCCATAGTCATATTTAAAAGTTCTTCAATTGGAAAATGGTCGTTGGGATAATTGTAGTCCATATGTGTTCAGATTTTAGCAGAACACAAACTCTGACAACACCTTTGTTTAAGAAGTAGCGACACATTATTGATTAAGGTAAAATGTAGTATTCTGTATCAGTTCAAAAGACATCTTCAATTCCAATCGATTCAATTTTATTTGTATAGTGTCTGTTACAATGTCAATTGTCTCTTGGCACTTTACAGAGACCCAGAGCATGACCGCAGAGCAAATATCATTAACTAAAAAATAACATTGAATCCTAAACAAGGATAATGGCCAGTAAAAAACTCCCACACAGGGAGGGAAAAAAAAACAAAAAACTTTATACCAAACAGTGGCAAGGAAAAACTCCACTTTAAGAGGGAGAAACCTTGAGCAGGACCTGGCTCATATGGGGGGACCTTCCTGCCGAAGGCCAGCCGGGCAGAGAAAGAAAGAATCTTTCAGTAAACTCTATTAAATGTGAATGAAAAATATATATTTATTTGTGTTTGTTTGTTTAGAGAGTTTAACTCACACTGATTTACACTGACTGTGTCATTTCCAAGGGCTCCTTAGAGGTAACCAGCAGAGTAAGAGAAGCTGACATTTTTATAAAGGAGATTGAGCACTGCTGAGAATTGTACGTTGTACGCGAGCCTGTAAATGACAGATTTAGATTACCACAGCAGTCATTTCAACGTCTTTATACTTGTCAAAAGCCTTTTGACATACTAACAGTTCACATGATTATGGGAGAGCTGATTTTTTTTTTTAAAGAAGTCCTTCCCAAAGATCAAAACAGCTCAATGGCATGGCTGCAATTACACCAAAAAAAATCTAAATCCCATGTATACAGAGTATATAATCTCTTTAAAACAACAGACTGCAATCTGAATGCTTGGCTCCATGTTTTTTATATTTAGATACACACTGAAAAAGGTGATGGATGAAGGTGTGGTAGGGTAAAGCTTGTACTTGGCCCATACTTGAGTATGGACAGAGCCCAGCCACATGCTGGCAGGGTCAAACAGCAACTGGAAGGACTGGGTGGAAGTGGTGCCAGGAGAGTTATTCCAATGTTGATGGTTCCACAGTAATGGATAGATAAAATGTAGAGGTAAAGAAAGATAGAACACAGTAAAAAGAAGTTATTGAGTTTGGTGCAATGAAGGGTTTTTGACTACCATTTTATTCTCGTATTACAGGATACACACCAATTGGAAAAATAATCCAGTGATTAATATGTTTCAGCTGGTAACAGGTAGTTAGCCCTAACTGATGTAATGAGAAGTTTCTCATTCCTTAAACAGCCAGGTCATAACACAAATCCTATGAAAACGTTATTCTTTTTGAGAAGGGTCAAATAGGTGTTCAGCATCAAGCAAACAAAGCAATTAAGGCAATTGTTGTCAAAGTACAAAATGGGGTAAGAAGTGTCCAGTGCATGATTAAAAACCTGGAAAGATAACAGTGAATCATCATATTTGAGGAAGAAATGTAAATGTGTTTGGAAAGAAATGGTCATGGTTGGACATCACTTAAATGTTTGGTGAAATCAAATAAAAGAAAATCAACAGTCAACCTTACTACAGTGAATAACAGTGAAGTTTAAAGCTTTTCCTGTCATGGCCTGGGTCGGCCATGTCAGGAGTCCTGTGTGTTTGTGTCAAGTTGGCTTCTTCCCCTGTCTCTAGTGCTTCCTGTTTTACTTTGAAAGGTCTGTCTTGTCTTCATTGTTTTCTGCTTTGCTTCCTCCTTCTTGTTTCCCTTATTGTCTGCACCTGCCTCTCGTTTGTTCCCCTGTGTATTTAAGTCTTGTCATGTCCCCTGTCTGTGTGGGTCCATTAGTCAACATCTGTGTTCGTAGTCCTGCCTGTCTCCTGACTTGTCATCCTGCTTGTCTTCCTGGTCCCTGGAAGTTAACTTTGTATTTTTGGATTTTGTTCAATAAACAAACCATGATTTTTCCATGTGCAAATTGTGAAGAGAATTCTGAATAAACAGGTATTAAGCCTGAAGAAAGGCACCTATCAGTGAAGCAAATTTGAGGCCAGACCGGACTCTGGAGCCGTGGGAAAAGGGTCATGTGGTCTGATAAGTCCAGATTTAGCCTGATCCAGAGTGATAAACATGCCAGGTTAAGACGAGTGGCGGATCAAGTGATGTTCTCATCATGTAGAGTACATACTGTGGTAGCAGTCTGACCTGGGTTGACACAGCCAACATTACCAGTTCACCACGTCTGCATCCATGCAGGATACCCCAAAACTACTCATCTATCAGCTGCCTCTTATAAGAATCTTTGTTGTTTTGTTTAACAAAAATGATCTGCTTACTAACTAACTTTGCATTATTTTAGATTTCCACAGGGGGAAAGTTTGCTTTATGGCTTCACTGTCAGAAGTAGCCTGAACCTGAACCGCCCAAACTGTTTTATGAAAACCTTTCATTCAGCAGTCGAGCTCTGGATAACTTATTATATAATAATTATTTGAGGTATTTTTCCATAATGAAATGAATATATTATATTATGTTGAATCCTTGTTGATTTTCCTTCATGGAAAATCCACATCTTTATGTAAAAAAATGAATTACCCATGGAGTTGATTTTATTCACTTCTTAATACACTTCCAGTGTTATCTTTCTTTATTCTCAATCATTTCAGTTGCTGCACAATAAAGCAGACAAGTAGCATAAGCAATACTGTGAATCGTGACCTTTGAATGACCCCCTGTGTTTGACCCTCACATGCATCAGCATGTCCTTATTTGCTCCACAGCAAGGATGACAGTTGTGTACATGGGGACCCTTATATGACAGTGTGATGTAAGCCTGCATCTATTCGCAAATGTGAAGTGTCCTCTTCTCAGCAGGAAAGCTGCAATGCAGCATTTCCTACAACACATTGAGGCAGCTGCTGCAGACCTGGGAGTCTGCTGAACATAAGGGAGCAAAGATGAAATAGAGCCCAGACAACAAAACTTGCACTGCCTGTGGCTCATTACAGAGACATATACACACCTCCCTGCTGTGGAGTGCTGCTGCAGTAAATGAAAGTTTAGAAGGGTTGCACATCACTCCTTCTTTTTAGCATCCTCACAGCATATGCAATAAGATACAGTGAAATGAATATGAAAGCACTTCAACTGCTGCTCTTATCCAGCTGATTCACTGAAATTTGTCACGTCTTCTTAAAATGGGATCTCAAAAGGGGAGAGAAAATATTTCTGTGCCAGTGTGAGTCCAGTAAATTCGACTGAAACCCAGGCAGGGCCTGACAGTCCATGAGTTAGAGCAGGTTTTCCCCCGACAAAATGAACCGAGCGTGTGGACATAAATCAAAGGAGAAATTCTCTTCTGCGGTGTTCACCGATGAAGGAGACATATTATAGCATCAGTGATCGTTTTCACAGCATGTAGTGATTGGAGTCTCTCTGTATTTCTAGACCAGCCCACGACATCAGCCTGGAGGAGTTTGATGATGAAGATCTCTCTGAAATCACAGACGACTGTGGGATTGGACTCAACTATGACTCTGATCCGTATGAGAAGGTGAGTCTCTGTTTTCATCGGTTCCCACTTATTGATATTTCAGGCTTTTTTTTTTTTTTATTTTAAATTTGGGTCTCCAATATGTAAACACTTTTGTGCGCGATCACTTGGGCTAATCTCGCGATACGATACACGATATTTGGCTTACAATACGATATATATCGATATTCATCTTACAATACATTTACATCATTTTCTGAAAGATTTTAAAGGGACAAAGTGATTTTGGTGACAAGCTTGTGAGTGTTCCAATGACTTTGTTTGAACTAAAAAAAACAATTACACATTATATGGCTGACAGGCAGCTTGCAAATGCTGGACAAAATGAATCAAAGATTTGTTGAAAAAAATAGTTTCATTTATTTAAACAGTGCAAATTGTTGCTTGCAAGCTTTTAAAAGGTGGGACACGGGGGTTTTGAAAGAAGCTGAAAAATCGATACTTGATACTCGATAAAATATCAATATAAATCACAGAATCGATAAAACCGCTCAGCTCTAGCGATCACATAGGGTCTTTATTTATGTAGCAGTTATACTTATTTAAGCTAAACAAATCATCTTACCAATTTAAAATGATAATGCCATCGCTTAAAAGGCTTAAGTTGAATCACATTTTTTTGTTTGATAAATGTAAATAATAATTTACCTGCCATGTAACTGTCATATGAACCTCATGAGTAATCTAAAACGGCAAGATGTGCTGAATATTTGATCCAAATTCTGTTTTATAATCATATAATCATCTATTCTGAAAGCTCGGTACCTGGGCCAGGGCCGGCCGTGATCGTATCTAACGGTCATGGCCCGAAATGTCTGTTTAACTGAAGATTAAAAACGCCTACATGTTACATCAGTCTGTGACGTGACAATTAAAATAAAACCTGGGCACCAGTTTTATCCAGAAGATCAATGATGGTGTTGTGCTTAATTTTCCATCTGGAATTAATCAAGTATTTTTTGCAGTGAAATGAATTGAATTGAATTACAGGTAATGGTGTTATTAATAAAATGATGGTGATTCAGCTGGTCTGAAGATGTGTGACAGCCACTTTACTCATGAAAATTGTTTTTAAAAAAGGGGCAAAAAGGGTAAATGTCAACAAAAATAACAATTAGACTTTAGAAAATTGGAATTGGAGATTTGGGGGTCTTTTTAAAAATCTTCACCAAATCTTTTATGAAATGGAGAAGCTGCAGCGATGTTACATTATAGGTCATGAAAGTGCTTACATTAAACAGTTCACGGACAGAGAGAGGATATTATTTTTGAAGGGTGGGTTTTTTTTCAACCCTCAGCGATATGCTACATCCCAAAATTGTCTTTTAATTCCCAAACCTTGTAGAATTCCTGCCTCAAATGTATGAATGGATGCACTGCTTCCTCAGAGTTCCTGTTCTGATTGACTGGAAGAGCTGGTCGCTCTCCACCGAGCATCATACAACTGATGCTGAGCCTGAGTAACAGGTATTCATTCATCAACTTACTCAGCATCTAAAATAAATTCTGTGCAGCCGCTTCAATTATGATCTCTTCCAAGTTATTGTGTTTCGAAGAATGAGGGAAATAATCATCCCACAAGTCTGACCTTTTTCAACTTCAGTTAAACAGTCATCCTATAACAGCCTCTTGTCTGTTCCTCTCTGTCCATCCTGTGGGATGTAAATGTTTTATGCTGGTGGCGTTGAGCCACGGCTGCAGCAGAGGGTGGGTGACCCAGCGCAGTTTGCTGCTATGCAGAGACAACCTCCTTCCCTCCCTCCCAAGTGTGCTTCCCTCCCTCCCTATGCAGAGTGTTGCTTAGAGACAGAGCTCTCACTCCCTCCTCGCTCCCCGTCACCCCCCCCACCCACCCTTGTAGCTTCCCTTCCTCCACTTTCTGGTTCTGTGCCTCTCTTGCCTGCTGAGGTGTCCTGAAATAGGGATTTAACTCAGGGGTGGGTGGTTTTGACAGAGGGTTACACTCTTGGCATAAATCTGTGCTTGATGTTTTGTGGCCTCCACTTAAATTCACTGACAATAGCCGTTATGGAAAGCTATAAAGCCTGTTTGCAACAGAGCTGCTTTGCATAGCATATGAGAAGATCTACAGAGAAAGAGAGATGTCATATAGTAGTAAACCCTGCATCGGTGTCCTCTTTCTGCTTCCTCTCCCACCCACCCGTGTTTGACCACACACACACACACCCAGCAGGGGCCCTGACTGCTCACTTCACAAACATAAAAGCACACGGCACAGACAGTGTCGGCCCTTGTTATGTTACTTTATTGCCCAGAGGAAGTAATTGTGCTGACATGGGATGGATAGGACACAAAAGCAGTTGCCCTCTGGGTGTGTGTGTGTGTGTTAAAATAACAAGGAAAGAAAGGCAAGGCAGACAATTTCACGCCTAGGGTACTTCACGTGGTATTTGATTTTGCCTACATCAGTAAGGTAGTTGACCCTTTGTCAGCTCATCATCATGATCAGCATAATGTTTTCCCTTATGCACCATAGTCTACTGATGAAGACAAAGGCTTTCGTGTCAGTATGATTCGTTCACTCTGGACAGCTTTGATGTGTAGGATGAGCAAACCAATCTAAATAGAAAGATTGTTCTCAGGTCCTAATCCCTGGCTCTGATAAATTATATTTGGTTTTGGAGTTAGAGTCCTAATCCGCATAACACTGTAGATTAGTACTTTGCTCTTGTGACACTGGCACACATGTACCATGCATGTGATCAAAGTAAAACATAAAATGTCATTAAGCAGCTTAAACTATCATCTTGAGCACACAATTAAAGATTTTAATCCGAGTTTCTGTTTTTGAGAAGGCTGTAATTGGCAACGCACTCCCAAAATGCTTTTTTCAGATTTGGTTTCGACTGTCCTCTTCTGCTGTCTTTGATGTCACTAAGCAGTGCACAAAAAACCGAGCATGAGATTCAGAAGTTGTAAAAACCACATTGAGCCGTAATAACTTGAAGTGATCATTTTCTGAAAAATGTTGTCAGTCTCTCAGGACATTGTGGAGGAACTTTGGCCCACTCTTCTTCACAATGTTGCTTCAGTTCACTGAGGTTTGCAGGCGGTTCGTTTATGCACAGCTCTCTCAGGGTCCCGCCACAGCATTTCAGTCAGATTGAGGTCTGGTGTATTTGGGATCATTATTCTATAACATGACTACGTTTTTGGCAAAGTTTTAGTTGTTATTTGACTGTAGAATACTTTGTATACAGAGTTCAAGGTTGATTCAGTGACTTAAGGTCTTGTGGCTGCGAAAAAAAAGCCCAAAAAAACTCATCACCCTTCCACCACCGTGCTTGACAGTCACTTTGAGGTGTATGTGCTGATATGCTAAAACTGGCTTTTGTCAACTCTGGATTCGATGCATCACGGTCACACATCTCCAGTTTGGTCTCAGTTAATCCAAAGGGCATTGTTCCAGAAGTGATCATGTTCTTTTTTACAGAAAAAGAAGAATTCTCCTGGCAACACTTCGATACAAGTCTTTTTTCTATCTGTCATGCACTTTAACATTTAATGAGCTCACTGAAGCCTGAAGAGTCTGAGATGAAAATAGTCTTTTCACTCTGATTTATGGACTCTAAGATCGTCTGTGTTGTCTTTCCTCCATGGATTAATACAAACATGAATACAAACATGGATGCTGCAGGCGAGCAAATTGTCAAAACATTTGTTTTCAGAGAGGTGATCACACTTACTTACTTAGGATCAGTTGATCAAGTGCATTTCGTTATCAGAACTGGGCTATTACTCATTCTCTTAATTTTTATGGAAGCAGTAAGAGTGTATTTAGTTTACACTGTTTCCCATAAAGTTGGAATAATTTTGTTTTCAGTCACAAATAAATCACAGTGTCACAATCTTTTCATGAGAAGAGGTACAAAATATCTTATTCCAACTTTATGAGAAACCTGTTTAAGTGTTTCTCAGTATTTTTGTTGGTTTTTCTAAATAAATAATGGCACAATGTAAAATGTTTTTGTTCTTCAGAGATTGGCTTTATCTAATTTTAAGACCTGGTAAAGACCAGATGACTGTCCATTATCTTCTGATACATAAAACCTTAAAAACTGAATCCTGACTGTTTTGCTAATATGACTGTATGCTTTCAAGCCATTCAGTCTGTATCACTCAGTTTGTTGCACCTTGGTCTTTACATTTCTTTAAGCCAGAATGTCATCATAACAAGCAGAAAGACCACAGCAGTGGAACATCTGCCCCTCCACCCACCACCACTTTTTTTTTTTTGGTCTTTTAATCCTTTCTCTGGGTTTGATACACACACACACACACACACCTACACACACACCCTGTTGCTCTCATCCTCGTCTCACCCCTGATACTTCACTTCCCGTCGCTCTAATAGCGGTCTCCATCTCTCCTGGGCCCTGACTGAATGGCATGAGAGCATACATAATTCAGCATGTGACAAAGCAGTGGTGTCTGTGTCTCAGCTGTGGAGCTCCTTTTAATTTACGAAATGTTTAAATGTACAGATGTCGCATTTAAACCCACAATCATTCACACTCCTCCCAAATTTTGATGCGTGGTAAATTTGTAATTGACTAACTTGCTTTTGCTGATAATTACATTAAAACTTGGAATAAAAGAAAAATGACAAGACAGTGTGATCGAGACTTTTAAAGACAAAATGTAACTTTTATTTTTTTATTTATTTATTTTTAACTTTTGGGAAACTGTCATGTCCATAAGTGTCCATATCCATGTTTGTTCATTAGTTGAAAACCTTCTTGGTAACCGAATTATTTCAAAAGGTGCCAACAAGATTTTTATGTGTCTACAGGAATTCTGGACTGCTCCTATTCTGCTACAGTCTCTTTGCCTTCTGTTTGGATTGATGCCTTTCAGCATGACCATGGTCCTTTGCTGCCTCCACAGATTCTTAATTAGATTCAGGACTGGACCCCGACAATACCATTTACTTTGACAGGTTTTGGTGGCATTAAAAAAAAAAAAAGGACACACATACCAACAACATTGTATGACGATCGGTTAGAGCAGGCGTCGGCAACCTTTACTAGCAAAAGAGCCATTTTTTGTCCCTCTCCCCTGAATAAACATTCATCTGGAGCTGCAAAACCTATTTGATCCTTAAAATATAACACAGTGTATGAAGTTTTATATATAGTTATACTGTATTCAGAAGGATTTGAATCCATCCAAAAGCTTATTCCTACTATGTTTTGCAGTTTTTTAAGTTTTTAATGCAAAAGGAGGTCATACAAGATATGAATTAAACCTTAATTTCTATATTTTTTAGTCATCCACTGTATATGTTTGGGAGCAAAACCAAGACAGATTCTGATCAACTTGTTGACATGACAGTCAATATATTGAATCTTGAATCTTTTGAAAGAGGAGGAAAAAAAAACACCAGTATGTGTTGACCAACTTTGAAATAAAACAAACAGGTCTATTTGAGTCATTCTCTTATTTGTAATACATTGATCAAATAAAAAGTAGCCCACTTTGAAATAAATAAAATGTATAGCTACAGGTTTATAACTTTAATAAGTGTAAACATTAAAATAGGCCAGTTTGTATTTAATTATGACTTAAGTCCATTTCAGTGTGTTGTCATCCTCTTGTTTTCTCCTCAGCCACATACAGCAATCAACCATCGAGCCTGAACATAAAACACAACTACATCAGCTCAGCCGCAGGTTCTAAAATAAATGTTTTTGGGGAAAAAAAAATCAATTAAATCAGCCATTCCCAAACTTCAGAATACCAAGGCACAATTTGAAATGTGAAAAATCTCTCCAGCCCATGCAAACCTTTAAACACCACTTTGATCAACATACAAGACTAAAAGCTACATTCCAATATTAATGTAAAGAGTCAACAAATAAGGAGACACTTGTCATATTAAGTTAAGGTAACAGTAGAATAACACTCAATTTTTTTTGTTTTATTACTTCTAAATATTTTTAAATCATGTTATAAATTGTTTTGTGAGAAAATCTACCAAGGTTCGGAGTGGTCGGCTGTACAAAATGAAACACACACACACTCGCTTTTTTGCTAGAATAATATATGTTTATATATATTCCCCACAGATAGCAAGCATTGCACATAGAAAACACACAATTGCTCTTTTGCTAGAATAAATGTGTCAAGTTTATTCCCCACAAAATATAGAGCAAAACAGATCACTGACAGTTCATCAGGGCTAGGCCTTATAATCTCTTACCTTGACACAAAAGGACTGGAGAGCCGGACAGTCCGGTAGAGTGGCCAAAAAACCCGGCTGGGCGTCGTGCACAAACCGGCAGCTGACTCTACCCGAACTTCCGGTTGTTTCCGTCTTTATAGTCTTTTAACAACATCCGAGCTCGGAAGGAGAGACGGGCCCATCCACTCCCCACGAGCTCACACACTTTGTCTTGGCCTCTCGCCATGGAGCCCGCTCCCATGGGAGCTCAGTCCCGTGTGAACAGGCCAGATAGGGGGCGCATCTCTCTCTCTAGTTACATTTGTTGATAAACATATGCAGGTGCAGAATTGATACGAAAGAGTTGAATCAGGACATTCTCAGGACACAGAGTTTCCACCTCTGGCCCGAGAACCTCCTGATTCAAAAAAGGTGCATGATCAGCAGTAGTTGATAATAATCAGCAGTAATATAATTGATAAAATTGATAATAGCATGATTGATATATAAAGAGTTGAATTCAGGGCATTTCGGGACACAAAAATATATTTTTCCCTTCATAAATATTTTACAATTATAAAAAACTTTTTTTTTAATCGAGGATTTAAAACATTTGTTTATTTTTAATGACCTCTCATGGTCCACCTGCAGTACCACTACAGTCCACCAGGGGACCGCGGCCCACACTTTGGGAATCACTGTGACAGTGTTCTCACCTGCTTAATGTGATTTGTTTCTGAACATCACTGCAGAGCTTCTCTGTATCAGGGCTGTAAGACGTGACTTTCATCCAGGACTCTAACTGGCGTCGAGTGAGACGAGTGAAATTTGGATCTGATGTAGTTCATGCTGGAGAAAACCTGCTCGGATATGTATGTAGATCCAAAGATTGACAGGACTCCAAATGTGAACGTCGTCATGTTCATATAAGCATCAGGAATGGCATTCTATGTTTCAAAGACAAGTTTTTCGGGTTTAGGAAGGTTTTCAGTATCGCTTCAGAGCGAGAATCACCTTCTGACAAGTTTTTTTCCCCCCAAAAGCGACAGGGAGCCACTGCAGAGAGGCTAAAGAGCCACAAGAGCGGCTCCAGAGCTGCGGGTTGCTGACCCCTGGGTTAAAGGAACCCAACAGCTCTGTGTCCACACAGCTCTATCTTCATGCAAAGGTTTGGCATGTTTCTGACAAAAGGTCTCTTCTGTCACCAAAAAGTTGTCTTTTCATACCAAAATACTTCATATTTTAATAAATTCCCCTTGAGTCATCTACAGCTTCTTAGATTTCCTCCAGTGTTTATGGTGACGTGTGGACCTTTCATAACCACTAGAAAAGTAGGCCACGTTGTTATTTTGTTGGAAAACCTGTCCATTAGGAGCATCATACACTCCCAACAGAAACCATTATCATCATGTTGGATTGACCCAGACAGAGTCCAGAACTGAACCTCACTGAGACTCTGTGGATGGAACTAGGAACTAGAGTGGCAGCAAGGAAGGAATAAGCCTTCCAGCCCTGATAGTCACCAACCAGCAAAACAAAGCAAAAAAAAAAAAGACTTGTCTCAAGAGCAGTTTGATAATAATAAGTTTGAATTGTGAGAACATTTAAGAACATTTATAAACACTACCAAGTTCGTGAAAAATGTAACAGTATAGAAATAACTGAAATCTATGTGCAGCTTTGCTTTCTTTTCTCACTTCTTTTGCCATTTCCATTCCAGAGAAAAGTTATTGGTCTAATAATAGATCCAATAAAAGGTAACATTTTGTCCTGACTATACCAATGAATGAATAAATAAATAAATAAAGGACAATGAAATAAATCAAAGAAAAAAATCCTTAACTTCATATGTAGACCAACATTCTTAATGCAAATATAATCAACATCAGTCAGATTCTGGCATCAAGTAGGCACACTGAGCTGCATTGTAATTGACAAGTCAATTAAAATAACAAAACAAAAAAACGTCCTCTATTCTTCTGCACTACCTCTTTACTAGCTTTGCCATCTCCTAGATATGATACCCAAAACTCTGTTATCTTTTCAGCAGCATAATGGGTGAGATAAACCCGTGACAAGGCAAGAGGGCCCTGAGGTTGGACTCAAAGCCTCTGCTCTCTGCGTCGTCTGCTGGTGCAGCTCTTTAAAGCGGGGCTGCCATCTCACTCATTTCATGATATGCAGCAGCAGCAGTACAGCAGGTATAGAATTAGATATGCTGAACAAGCCTGCAGTCTCCTAATTATAGATCAGTGATTCCCAAAGTGGGGGCCACGGCCCCCTGGTGGGCCGTCGAGGTACTGCAGGTGGGCCGTGAGAGGTCATTAAAATCAAACAAATACAGTCATGGAAAAAATTATTAGACCACCCTTGTTTTCTTCAGTTTCTTGTTCATTTTAATGCCTGGTACAACTAAAGGTACATTTGTTTGGACAAACATAACGATAACCACAAAGATTGCTCATAAGAGTTTTATATAAGAGCTGATATCTTACCATTTTCCATGGTTTTCTTGATTATAACCTAAATCACTTACGTTTTTACATCAATAGCTATGGCGTTGTACTGCCAAAAACACTGCTTTTATGCATCAGTGTTTTCTTTTCTGTCTGTTTTAGTCACATGATGACGTTTAGTTGTACCAGGTATTAAAATGAACAAGAAAGTGAAGAAAAAATGGTGGTCTAATAATTTTTTCCATGACTGTATGTTTTAAATCCTCGATCTTTTTAAAATATGTTTTTAATTACTGTAAAATATTAACAACGTGATTTAAAAACATTAAGAAGTAACAAAACAAACCAGTTAAGTGTTATACTACCATCATCTTAACTTAATATGACAAGTGTCATCTTATCTGTTGACCCCTTACATTCATGTCAGAACATAGCTTCTAGTCCTGAATGTTGATCACAGTTGTGATTAAAGGTTTCGGTGGGCCGTGGAGATTTTTCACATTTCAAATTGGGCCTTGGTATTCTGAAGTTTGGGAATGGCTGTTATAGATGAAAAAAAAATTGCTGCTAAGCCTTCAGAAATCTTTTTACAGTTATGTCTCTGCTAACTGTTAACTGAGCAGAAATAAACAGATAAATGTTAATTATCTATGGTTTAAACAGAGGTGTTTTAAAAACATTTGGAGGAGTCAGGGCTTTCTTGACATACTGTGACAAAAAGAGCTCATTTAATTTACAACAAATCCATTTGCTGTCAGATGTATAAACGTGCATGCAAAGGTCGACAGCAACTCCTTTGCTGGAATGCAGGTTTATCTGCAGGGTGTCAGAGACAGAACAGTCACAGGGCCGGATGGCATGTCCTTGGGAACTGGAGACTGCTGGGACTGAATCTTGCCGACACACAACTCTTATTTATAGTTTTTTCTTTAAGCCGACGTCCCTGTCTGCCTGTCAGATGGCCTTGCTAGAGGATGTCTCCTGACAATGCAACCCCCCCCCTTCCCTGAGCAGATAAAAGATATCCACAATCATACACTGTCAATGAGCTTTAGGCCACATATGCTCAAGTGATGGATTATTAGAGCTCTGTGAGTTTTGACAGTAGATGGGGAAAGTCCATTTAAAGTTTGCTCTCAGAGCAAACTTTGCACTGAGAGTAATGGCCCTTTTCGGAGCATATTTTCTCATTTTAACAGCAGAAATAGACAAGCTGATTAGACAGAAGTGTGTATATTCATGTATACTCTCCAGGCAGAAGATTGAGCTGATTAGAGTTGCTGTAGCAGAAAATGGACGCGCCAGACGTCAGCAGAAATGTGTGTGGTGGATGGGTGAGAGGGTGAATTTTTATTCCTACATTAAAAGGACTTCACTGAGAAGAAAATAAGTGCTGTGCTGTTCAAACGGAGAAAAAAAAATAGACATCAATCTCGGGGACTGTTTTCTGAAATTCAAATTATGGAATGTACGTTGAGGGAAAAAATAAGACACAATGACAGAATATTTGTAGATGTGAACATATGTTTCTTTTTATTAGCATGAGGAAGACTCTTCACTTCCTGTAGTTAGTTCAGGAAGAAATGATAATGTTATATTACTATTGTTTCTTCAGCCTTGAGGACAATGAACTTATCTGATAGATGGTAAGCTCTAATTCAGGGAAAGTAACAATTGCCCAACAGCAGGTTCCATTTTGCTAATTAAATCAGTTAATGTCTATTTTATAGATCTCACTTCATTAATACTCTGTGTAGCTAACCGACGTGCTACATAACAGCACACAGGCACATGTGGAGGTGTGGTCTATTAAACATCAATCCCCATTTAGTGATCATCCTTTCCGGTAAACAGGCTGGAACCTGAGAGATGTCTGATCGATCCACTCTCATTTCATTGCCCCCTAACTTTGTTACTGCACTGCTCTACATTATGCCGTACTCTGCAAACCTTTATTTCTTTTTGCTGATGCTAAACCATGTTTGAACTGCTAAAGTGAGGACAAGCGCTGTGGTTTCAGAGTTGCACTGGGTGCACATGTACTCATAGACAACAAAATCTGACACATCATTAAAAGAAATGTAAATAAAAAAGAGGTGACACATCCCTCTGGTGTCCACTCCAGACGCAGTCATACTAGATTCTGTTACAGTGTGAAAAGTGGAGTGCACTTGGAAAGAGCTGCAACAATTATTGTGTTGCCAATGAGGAGACATACTGTATGAATAGAGCAGCTTTTACAGTTGATTAAACTGGAACTGATTTGTATGATGCAATATTACATAAGCGCACAAGACTCAAACACCATTTTTTTAACCCACTGTGCCAGCAAACCATTGCATTTCTAAAGCTATGTGAAACACTGTCACAGAGCAGCAACACAATGCTTTGACCTTCAATAGCAACTGACTGAGGTCAACAAAAGGCTCAGAAAAACCACCCACAGAAAAAAAGGATCACGTGGAGGAATCCTTGTTTGGTTTCACATGTAACTGCTTTAGATAAATTGGAAGGTAACCTCGGATTGACCCCTTTCACCTGTAATTGCCACTGTAACTTCGGTAGATAGCGCTCCAATGCAGTTTTTTTTGTTTTCAAGCAGCCATTAAAAATGTGGCTTATTAGGCTTGTTCCCCTCCCTGAATCACCACCTTAACGTGGTGGAGGGGTTTGTGTGCCCGAATGATGCCAGGAGCTCTGTTGTCGGAGACATTTGCCCCTGGTAGGGTCACCCAAGGCAAACTGGTCCTGGGGGACGGGCCAGACAAAGCACGATTCAGTTGACTCCTATGGAAAAAGAAAAACCAAGAGCCCGATGTCCCTCGCCCGAGTTACCAGGGCCCCATCCTGGAGCCAGGTCTGGGGGAGGGGCTCGTCTGGGAGCACCTGGTGGCTGGGCCTGGTGCTTGTCCAATGAAATCCCTGCTGCCAAAGAACACAGAAATATTGGATATTATATATATATATATATATATATATATATATATATATATATATATATATATATATATCTATATATATATATATATATATATATATATATATATATATATATTATTGGAAGCAAGTTGTATTGAGAAATTTTTTTTTTTTTTGCTTTCTTCTGAGTCTGAAGTTGACATACACTAAGATAACTATGCTTTTAAATAGTTTGAGGAAGTCTAGATGATGATGTCATGGCTTTAAAAGTTTCTGATATTTAATTATTTTATTTACAAAATTCTGAGTAATTTGGAGACACTCCTGTGGTCGTGAGTTTGAGGTGTGCCTCAAACACGCCACTTCCTTGTGTTACATCATAGGAAGATCAAAAGAAATCAGCCAAGACATCAGGAAGACAATTGTGGAACTCCACAAGTCTGGTTCATCCTTAGATACAATTTCCAGATGTCTGAAGGTGCCACGTTCATCTGTTCAAACAAATATACATAAGCATTAACACTGCAGGAATGTCCAGCCATCATACTGCTCTGGAAGGTTCTGTTTCCCAAAAATTAATGGGCTTTGGTGACGCCAGAATCTATTTAGACCTAAATCCAACTCAGTGGACCAGTTGCTTTGAATAGTGCATGCTTTTGGACTTTCTTTGTGTGTTATATAATATTTTATATGCTTGTAAAAGGTTTGCAAAGTCCCAGTGCTGGTAATAGAAAGAAAATTATTTTCTCCTAGAGAAGACACTGCTGATCTCAAACAAAGGATGAAAAGCTGCCTCTTTCTTACCATTTTTAAACAGTCACCTTAAGAGTTCAAACAGAGTAGAATGTTCAGGATGTGAACCCTTAAGAGGCCGGAGCTACAACCGGGTCACTCAGACAGTGACACGAGGTGTTGAAGCAATGCACACTAAGAAAAACTGAATGTGTTTGATGAAACCTCACCATGCTTTTTAGTAGCAGACTACCTATGAACGTGTCTTTTCTGTGCACTTTCATTCATTCATTCTTTCATTTGTTCATTTACCTGTGTATTATTATTTAACCAAGTCTTCCACCTCATAAGACGTATTTGGTAATTTGCTTGGATGCAGAAATACAGCGCACATGAGCATTTCCAAGCAGGGGCAGTCAACATTGGTAAGAAGTGACAGGCCACTAAGTCCTGATATTAATAAAAAGCATGAAAGGGCAGAGATGGCTTCATTGTATGCAATATTTTCAAATGTGGATACCCAATTTCAGGTTTTGATTATAATTTTTTTTCCATTCTATGTTTTGATTTGGCCACACATATTTCACTTGTTGTTCACACAGTTAACCCAAAGTGTTTTGTTGTTTTTATAATGTTAACAAAGTAGCAAAATGGGTTAACTAATTAATTTGGGGTGTTTCTAAGAAGATCGTTTTTTCTTGTCAATAAAATGCAACTCAATAAATCAAGTTATTTCAAGAACTGATATTAACTGGAGTCATGTGTAAAACATGCTTGATTTCTTGTTTGTTTCTTTGTTGTCGTCAAAAAACAGAAGATCTTTTATGAGTGTGGTTATTGTCTCAACTCTGCTTAGATTGTGAAAAAATGTAGATCATAATAAGTAGCCTGTCTCTTTCTCTCTGTCTTCTGTGTTCAGGATTCCCTCATTCTGGAGAAGAATGACATGCACCACCCAGTCTGCTCCTTCCAGGATGACTTCCAAGAGTTTGAGATGATTGACGATGAAGATGAAGATGAGGAGGAAGAAGATGAGGAGGTTGACCCGGATGCGCCCCCATCTCCCTCTGCCTCCCCACCTTCTTCTCCAACTCTTGGCACTCTGAAGAGCAGACCCACCACACTGAACCTCACCACTGCTGTGTCGCAGGTATGTAGGCCACTGGTGCTAAACACATAGCAAACTCAGTATTACTTATGTGTTTGTTTTTTGTAATAGTCATCAGCAAGATTTTTTTTTTTTTTTTTTAAGATTTTTTTTGGCTCTAGTGGCCCTTATTGAAAGTAGAGAGACAGGAAGGGGGGCAGAGAGAACGGGGAAGACACGCGGGAAAGAGTCGCTGAGCCGGGAATTGAACCCACGACCAGCCGCACGAGGACTGCAGCCCCCGTACATGGCCGCCCGCCCTAACCACTGTTCCACCGGGGCGGCCCATCAACAAGATTTTAAATATTGTCTCTCTGTTCTCAATAGGATTCGCTGAACAACAACAGCAGTCTGTCCCCCAAGAAAGGAAGCTGGCAAGATTCTTTACGCAACCCAGCCTTACAAGGTGAGACTGTCATAAGTTATGTATAAAAGACCAGGTGAGAACTATTATGTTCCTGCTTATGTCTGCTTGCACTTGTCTGTCCATTGCACATGAAGCACCCTGACATAAGCCTTAAGAACATTTAAAGGTTACCCTCTGAACACCTTAAAGGCTTTTCTTTTGTGATACACGTATCTCCACACAAGGACAGTTTTATTGCACGCTGTTAACTCACAGTAGGAAATAAATATCAACTTTACTTCCAGGTCGTCTGTCTCCAACCCATTCATGTCTGGAGGATGGTAGTCATGTGACAGGCCAGTGCCCAGCCTCTCCAATTTCCCAGGCCCCAGGGTCTCAGAGCAAAGGTACTCCACCTAAACAGGCAGGGGAGGGCAGGAATCCCCAGTCTCCTCATAAGCCTCTCCTCTGCGACGTGGAGGGCAACAGGCGGGAGAGGCTTGAATACGGTAACAAGAAGGCCTGCTACCAGGCTCAAAGATCATCTCATTAACATCTGTGTTATGTGGTGCAGTGATGTGAAATCATGTAATGTGAAATTGACTTCATTGAAAACTTCAGCAAAACTCTGTCTATGTTAATTCTTTCAAGCCAGTATGCTCTGATCAACAACTTTAAGAATAAAAAAAAGATATGCATTTATTCCAAAGAGTTTGCTGAACTGTTCATTTCACATCCTGTTTTCAGCTGATTATTGACCAGTAAATACAATGATAATTCCTTTTTGTCTTCTGCCTTTAATTATATTGCCATCATTTACTTCATACTCATTAGTGCTCATGCCCTTTCTTCTTTCTCCTTTTCTTTTATTTTCACAGGCTCATTTGGTCAACATAATTCTCACCCATCATCTGCTGCTTTCACTGAGGCAAAGACAGATCTTTTAATTCAGACACCCAGAGTACCCTCCATAGATGAGCACTCACAGTGTTCAGACACAGAAGTGGACCATGACCTAAACAGCGACCACAACCTCAAACACTCAAACCGGCGTGCTACAGACACCTACACAATCACCAGTGAGTCAGGTATGGAAGCAGAGCAAGATCTAGACCCAGATGGAACCAGTCGCTGCTTGTCATCCACTGCACCCATGGGAGCTAATGATGGCGCAGATACACCCTTGTCTGATGAAGAGCTGGAGAAGGACTTTGAAGTGGAATTCATGTATAAGGGGACCTATGATAGTGAATGTAAAGAGAATCGGTCATCGTATGTGGAATTCCCCTGCATTGAACCCTCTGAGACCGTGTCTTTCTCAAGTTATCAGTCATCAAGTCGCTCGGAAGCTTTTGACCAGTCCAGCAGTTCAGATACTCCGGCAGCTTCAGCCATGGTGGGAGCAGCTAATGATTCCACCTCTCCATCCTCAGACCCAGGGATAGCAGACATGAACCAGCGAGGTTATCTGACCTCAGACCAGGACAAAGACCTCAGTTCTCCAGGCTCCGATTCTGATGTTGAAGTGGAGCTGGAGGTCTCATTTGCTTGTGGTGGTCCTGTGGTTTCTAACATGATCTCCTCTATCTCAGAGACGGAGTTGGACCTGACCAGTGATGAGAGCAGCAGTGGACGCTCATCTCACCTCACCAACTCTATTGAGGAGGCCAGCTCACCTACATCAGACCAAGAACTGGACCCAGATACAGAATTAGAGCAGGACAGTGGCATTGTTGGACTGAAAACCTCTCTGCTTCTGGGTCAACCTGATCCAATCAAAGAAGGCTATCCTTCTCCTTCTCCTCTCCCCTCACCCACAATTGCTACACCCTCTCCTGTTGATTCACCTATTTTACCTCCCGAGTCTTATGAAGATGGCCAAGATGTAATGGGCCTCGAAAGTTTGAACGAGGAGCTCTCTTTTGAGCACCAGGCTGACCCAGATGAGACTCTGCCTCCTGCCCAGTGCTGTGAGGACAGTCTGATCAGACCCATGGTGCTAGAGATTGAACCAGATCACAGTCTGGAGAGTTTCAAGCGCTCTTTCTACCTGCCGGTGGGGCCCAGGCTTATGCCAAGTGCAGATGACTATGATGGAACAAGTGAAGGAGACTCCGAATCAGAAAGTGAAGATGACCTGAGTGAAAACTCAGACTCTCCTTGGCTTCTTAGTAACTTAGTAAATAGAATGATCTCAGAAGGATCGTATCCAATCAGCTGCCCTGAAGAATGCTTTAAGAGGAAAGTGTCAGTGTCCGATACCATCTCTCCATCTTCAGATATTGGTGAAAGAGATGATGAGGACCAAGAGAATAAGACAGGAATGGAGAGTTCCCAGGAAGAGCATATGGAAGGTGAAGGGTGCAGGAAAGAGACAATGGAGTCAGGAGCCAGGAGTAGCAATGTGGGATCTTTGAAAGAAGGAGCAACTACAAGATCGCATCTGTACATTAGTAACCCCACGGGTGATACCATAACCCCACTGATTTTAGAGTGCCGCTCAGAGAGCGAGAGGGGAACCACACATTTCAACTCCTTGTGTACCACTAAAGATCTGGACAAGAACTCTGCAGTCAAACGGTCCAAGAATACTGGGAAACAGGAGGAGGATGAAGAACCTAATAATGACTTGATGATGCTGGATGGAAGAAGGGATTTGGACTCACCCAGCCTTAGTGAGAGTGTGGTCAGCGACAAGGATGAAGGACGAGGAAACAGAGCCCAGGCCAGCAAGTCGCTCATCAGCTTCTCTTGAACGCATCGCTGAGGTCAAAAATAGCCTGACACTTGATATACCCACTGCTCAGACCAATCGCTGCTTCAGCCTTACCTACTCAACAGACAATGATGAGGAAGAGGATGACGGTGAATCCTATCCTTTTCTGGGCAGTTTTAGAAAGCAGTCTTTTACTGGTAGTGACCTAGAGCTTGACAGT
Source organism: Hirundichthys speculiger (assembly GCA_018398805.1). Lineage (NCBI taxonomy): Eukaryota > Metazoa > Chordata > Actinopteri > Beloniformes > Exocoetidae > Hirundichthys > Hirundichthys speculiger. Next base: position 2,202,181 of record JAGFBZ010001610.1, on the reverse strand, counting down.
TCACCGCCCATTGATTCCAGCGTGCAGGAGCATTGCTTACCTGACCATGACCTTCCACTGTGTGAGAAAGACCTAGCCCTAAGACAGCCAGATGAAGCTGATGGACTGGCCTATGACTCCATGAAGTACACATTAGTGGTGGATGAGAATACCACACTGGAACTTGTTAGCCTAAGAAGGTATGCATGATAGTATGTCAAAACCAAGGAAATAAGAGTATTGAGCATCAGGGTTTCTACCATTTCGCTTCTTAGTTGTCCATCCTTCATCTGAAATATAAGTGCATTGTCGTTTTAGGTGCACCTCTGTTCTGAGTGATGACAGTGAGATTTCAACTATATGTGATGAAGAGCCTTTGAGGACAGACGGCGTTGTCTACAGTCGTGATAACGGGGAGGTAAGGCCAGAACTCCTCAGCTCCTCTGAAGACTCATCTCCTGAGGCTGACCTCCCGTTTTCCAAGAAGTTCCTCAATGTGTTTGTCAACAGCACCTCCCGCTCCTCCAGTAAGCTGCACATAAATCTGTTCTCTTTTTCTGGTTTGGGAAATATGCTTATATTTCTTGCTGAGATTTAGACAAGACTGAGTTCACTCTAAAATCTGAGATGATACTTAGCTAGCTTGCAGGGAGAAATACATTGCCTGGCCAAAAAAAAAAAGTCACCACCAAAAAAAAAAAAAAGGTCATACACTTTAATATTTCACTGGACCGCCTTTAGCTTCGATTACGGCACGGATTCGCTGTGGCATTGTTTCAATGTCACGAGATTTATTTCCATCCAGTGTTGCGTTAATTTTTCACCAAGATCTTGCATTGATGATGGTAGAGTCTTACTGCTGCGCAAATCCTTCTCCAGCACATCAAAAAGATTCTCAATGGGGCTAAGGTCTGGACTCTGTGGTGGCCAATCCATGTGTGAGAATGATGTCATGCTTCCTGAACCAGTCTTCCACAGTTTGAGTTTGATGAATCCTGGCATTGTCATCTTGAAATATGGCCGTGCTGTCAGGGAAGAAAAACCCATTGATGGAATAACCTGGTCATTCAGTATATTCAGGTAGTCAGCTGACCTCATTCTTTGAGCACATACTGTTGCTGAACCTGGACCTGACCAACTGCAGCAACCCCAGAACAGAACACTGCCCCCACAGGCTTGTACAGTAGGCACAAGGCATGATGGGAGCATCACTTCATCTGCCTCTCTTCTTACCGTGATGCACCCATCACTCTGGAACAGGGTAAGTCTGGACTCATCAGACCACATGACCTTCTTCCAGAGTCCAAGCTTTATGCTCCCTAGCAAAGTTGAGGCCTTTTTTTCTGGTTAGCCTTACTGATTAGTGGTTTTCTTTAAGGCTACACAGCTGTTCAGTCCCAATCCCTTGAGTTCTCTTTGCTTTGTGCATGTGGAAATGCTCTTACTTTCACTATTAAACATAGCCCTGACTTCTACTGTTGTTTTTCTTCGATTTGATCTCACCAAACGTTTAAGTGATCGCCGATCATGATCATTGAGGATTTTTTTCCGGCCACATTTCCTCCTCGAAGGCGATGGGTCCCCACTATCCTTCAGTTTTTAATAATGGGTTGGACAGTTCTTAACCCAGTTTTGGTAGTTTCTGCATCTCCTCAGTTGTTTTCTCTGCTTGATGCATGCCAATGATTTGACCCTTCTCAAACAGACTACTATCTTTTCCATGACCACGGGATGTGTCTTTTGACATGGTTGTTTAGGAAATGAGAAGCAACTCATTGCACCAATTGGGGTTAAATAACTTGTTGCCAGCTGAAAGATAAGCACCCATGCAGTAATTATCCAATAGGAGGCTCGTACCTGTTTGCTTAGTTAAATCCAGGTGGCGACTTTTTTTTGGCCAGGCAGTGTACACTGCCTTCCTTTTTTTTTAAAAGAGTTATAAAAGCTTACTTCGATTATACCAAAAAAAAAAAAATTCCATCCAAAAATAGATGTTATAAATCAAATACATTAGTGAGTTTAACTGTGAGCATGATCTATATTTGGCACTAACCAATGGAAGTCATTTATTCTCCAATACTTCATCAATTAGTGTTCTTGCTTCAAGGTTTATATCTCTAATAATGGGTGATTAGCATAATGAGAAGCTCATTGTATACACACACACATTTTATACATATATATATATATATATATATATATATATATATATATATATATATATATATATATATATATATATATATATTTACACCAAGGTTATTATAGTTTTGAAATTTTCTTTAGTTTTTATTTTGATTTAGTTTTCCAGTTTGCTTTTTTATTTCAGTTTAGTTTTAGTTAGTTCAACAAGTAATTTAGTAGTTTTAGTTTAGTTTTTATTTTGAGGAATTGACTAGTTTCAGTTAAGTTTTTATTTAGTTTTAGTCTTAGTTTTAGTTTTTCTTCTTCTTGCAGTATGCAGCAGATTATACACCTTTTTGACTTGAAAATTGTGGACATGCGCCCCCTAGTGGCCCCGCCATAACTGGAGTGTGCGGTGCTCCATCAAGTAACCCAAACACAGCAGCGTGGAGGATCTGTTACGGATAACACAGACATGTCTTGGATTGATGATGTTAGGCAGTGGCCTCCAGTTACAGATGAAGGTAGTTTATCGCTGTTTTTAATGATTGGTTATGGAAATAGCATGATCTATTCCCATAATCAAACACTAAAAACTGTGGAACGCTGGCTATAACTAACGTCAACAAGCCATAAAGATTATGCTGCTGTAATGTTAACGCGAGCGGTAAATTAGGCTATGTGTTAATGTTATATTTAATTTATTTTATCATTCTCCTAAGTCATTCATTCATTAATTTATTCATTCATTTATAGGCTTGTGCTAGTGCCGAGGGCTACAGTAGCCTCATACTGCTGTTCTTTTGGCCAGAATCGTCCAGGACTCTCAGCGAGACTATGAGTAGTACGAGATTGAATGTTAACGAAAAACTCACCCGGCTGTATTCATTTGGAACAAAGTTCTTTCTGTTGATATTTTTCACCCACGTCTTCCTAACTTCTTGTTCTGCAAACAAGGCAGTCTTCGTGCATACTTTCTTCTTCCATTGTCAAATTTTCACACCATTGTTGGCACAGTTTATGACGGAACATTATTCCCACTCGACCGACTCGACATTATAAAAATATATATTTGTAGAAAGAGAAAAACACTGGTAAATCTGCGAGCTGATATATATATATATATATATATATATATATATATATATATATAGATAATATATATATATATATATATATATATATATATATATATAAACACTAGATGGCTCACGCACGCTGTTAGCGGCCATCTTGCCACAGGCAGCTCGCCCACTCATAACATCAAAGTCTATGGTGCATGAAGCATTTCAATAACCACAGATTGCTTAATTTTAAACCGATTTTCAAACGGTTTGGTTTGTTATAAACCTCAGAGTTGTAGTTATGTTCCTGCATACTCAAGAATAATTTTAACTATGGATAAATAAACATTAAGCAGCTAGGTAGAGCAATAGCTATAGGACTACACACACAAGGTAGTTTTATTAAATCATTTATAATAAAACATTTAATCATTCCATGTATGTTATATTAGTAATATTTCTATTATAATGATAACTATAACAAACACATAACATTAACATATATGTATTTATTTTGTTATGCCCCTGGTCCCCTGGTCCTGGCCCCTGAGAAGGGGGCGCCCTTTGAGCACATCTTTATGCTTTATGCTTTCTATATGATGGCCTAAATATCCAAGATGAAGACACGTGAGTTAATTTAACAAAGTTCACAGTAGTTGAAACAAAATGAGGTGCTAACATGAAATTATATTTTCTAAATCTTTGACAAATAAAAATATTTAATCTCTGTGTTCCTCTACCTGACCTTTTTAAAATGTATCTTCCTTCATAATAGGCAACATACTATGCACTGACATTTATATTGATGAACTGATGATGCCATGTACAGGTCTGTTATGCCCCGGCCAAGGGACTACCAGAACATAGCATAAGGATCCCTCTCTCCTCCCCACTTTCCGAAACGAATCACAAGACAACGAATGCAGTCCAAAACAACAAGGGTTTTTTATTTACCCACACGAAATTAAAATAGCTCAGGGTGAGCATCGCCTAAAACAATAAACAAAACAAGCTGGGTTTTAATCTGGCTTGCCTATCACCCAAAATAAAAGGAAACAGAAAAACAGGTTTCTAACCTAACTTCCTAACCAAAAACAACTGAATAGAAATCCAAAACAACTGTGCTGAACGATTAAGTCTTTTTTCTCAAACAAAAGTAGAAATTTCAACATGTCCAAGCATCCCGACTCATAGCCACGCTATTAAGGTTTGTAATAAACAAAACCGCTTGGAAATCAGTCAAGATTTCAGCGAGTTAAGAGTATTTTTGATTATGCAGATAACTCACCTTCCGACAGCTACCATAGGGCGTACCAGCCTGCTATGCTGTAGTAAGATGGCCGCCGTGTAGTAGGACGCTGGTGACTCCGCCTCGAGCCATCTAGCCTTTCTTATAGATATCTATGCTCTGTAGCACCCTCCAACAATGGCGGACGGGGTACTTCCGGGGGGCTGGCCCGAAAAGGTCTATATCCGCTATGCTGCCCCTCTCTGGAGGGAGGGTAGCATAGCGGCTGCTGCAGGACAGGCAGTAATCTCTATGGCAGTAATCGAGGGAGAAAACGAAACGACAACGAAAACGAAGCTGAATTTATCTACAATTCAGTTTAGTTTTAGTTAGTTTTACATCCTTCATTGTAGTTTTTATTTAGTTTTCGTTTTTTTTTTTTAATTGTAGTTTTTATTTTTATTTCAGTTAACTGAAATATTTTTTCATTGCTAGTTTTAGTTTTAGTCTTAGTTTTCGTTAACTATAATAACCCTGATTTACACACACAGTGGAGGATATAGGTATTTGATCCCACGCTTATTTTGGCAGTTGTCATACTGAGAAATAAATGAACAGTCTCAGACTTCTATGGCAACTTTATTTTAACAGTTATAGAAAGAATATTGAAAAAAAATTTGAGAAAATTACATGAAATGAAGAATAAAAATTAATTTGCAAGTCATTGAGGGAAATAAGTATTTGATCCCCTAGCAAAACATGATCTAATACTTGGTGGCAAAACACTTGTTGGCAAGCACAGCTGTCAGACGTTTCTTGTAGTTGCTTACTAGGTTTGCACACATCAGGAGTAATTTTCATCCACTCCTCTTTGCAGATCATCTCCAAATCCTGAAGGTTTTGAGGCTTGCGCTTGGAAACTCGCAGCTTCAGCTCTCTCCATAGATTTTCAATAGGATTAAGGTCAGGAAACTGACTAGGCCATTCCATGACCTTGATGTGCTTCTTATGGAGCCACTCCTTTGTTTCCTTGGCTGTATGTTTTGGGTCGTTGTCATGCTGGAAGACCCATCCATCCATCCATTTTCTATACCCGTTTCATCCTTGAAGGGTCACGGGGATCTGCTGGAGCCTATCCCAGCCATCCAAGGAGGAAAGGCAGGGGTACACCCTGGACAGGTCGCCAGTCCATCGCAGGCTGTAAGACCCATCCACGACCCATTTTCAATGTCCTTGTGGAGGCAAGGAGGTTGTCACCCAGGATATTGCGGTACATGGCCCCGTTCATCTTTCCATCGATGTGGTGAAGTCGACCTGTCCCCTTAGAAGAGAAACACCCCCAAAGCATAAGGCTTCCACCGCCATGCTTGACAGTAGGGATGGTGTTTATGGGGTCATATTCAGCATTTTTTCTTCCTCCAAACACGTTGAGTTGAGTTGAGGCCAAAGAGCTCAATTTTGGTCTCATCTGACCACAGCACCTTCTCCCAGTCTCTTTCTGAGTCATTAATATGTTCGTTAGCAAACCTGAGTCGGGCCTGGACGTGAGCCTTCTTGAGCAGAGGGACCTTGTGCACACTGCAGGATTTTAAACCATTGCGTCTCAGTGTATTACCAATAGATTTCTTGGTGACTGTGGTCCCAGCTTGAGATCATTAACCAGCCCCTCTGGTGTAGTTCTTTGCTGATCTCTAACCTTTCTCATGAACATTTAGACCCCACGAGGTGATATCTTGCATGGAGCCCCCAGCCTAGGTTGATTAACAGTCATGTTGTACTTCTTCCACTTCCGAATAATTGCACCAACAGTTGTCACCTTCTCATTCAGCTTCTTACTTATAGTTTTGTAGCCCATTCCAGCCTTGTGGAGTTCAACAACTTTGTCCCTGACATCTTTTGATAGCTCTTTAGTCTCGCCCACGGTGGAGATGGTGGAGTATTACTGAGTCTGTGGGCAGATGGCTTTTTATACAGGAGATAATTTGGAACAGGTGTCTCTCATGCAGGTAATTACTTCAGTGAGATTAGGAGTTTGCCAGTGGTCTGTGGGAGCCAACACTGGTCAAGGTTGGTCAGGGATCAAATACTTATTTCCCTCAATGACTTGCAAATTAATTTTTATTTTTCACTTCGTGTAATTTTCTCAATTTTTTTTTCAATAATTTTGAGTAGGTAAGGCTGAATTTTTTTCTATAACTGTTAAAATAAAGCTGCCATATAAATCTGAGACTGTTCATTTATTTCTTAGTATGACAACTGCCAAAATCAGTGGGGGATCAAATACTTATTTCCTCCACTGTATATAATAGTAAGTAGTTTGGAAGAAATAGTGATATCCCACTCAATGTCTGCCTTCCATGCAGGCACAGAATCTTTTGGACTCTTCTCGTGTACCATCAATGGAGAGGAAAGGGACCAGACACACAGGGCGGTCTACAGGTAAGCTCTCACTGGACTTATTTTTCACCCAAAGACATCCATCTATCTATCTATCTATCTATCTATCTATCTATCTATCTATCTATCTATCTATCTATCTATCTATCTATCTATCTATCTATCTATCTATCTATCTATCTATCTATCTATCTATCTATCTATCTATCTATCTATCTATCTATCTATCTATCTATCTGAAATGAATGCCTAATAAATGTTTAAGGAACGGAGAAAAAAAAAGAAAATAAATCATGTTTCGTGGTTTTTCCACTGTTGGGCTCCTGCAGCTGTAGTGCATCACTAATTACATTTGGAAGGAACGCAGATGTCCTGGTTACAGCTGGACATCAGAGCGGCAGGGTGGCTGGCAATAATCCAATCAACCACCACCTGTTGTGTGTGTGTGTGTGTGTGTGAGCACATAAAGACAGAGAAACAACAATAACCTACATGCATCTTGATTCTATACTGATATCATACATGTCATGTGGGAGCTCTTGCTCCTCTGTCATTTTTTTTCACCAGATGTTACCACACTCCTCTTTCTCTCCTCCCACACTGGCAGACACCTAAAACCCAAACAAGATAAGAAACAAAATAAGAAATCTCTGGTCCAGGACCGGATATAAGATTGCCTTTAATGAGAATTTTTTTTAAATTGTCCTGTTTCCTTGCTGGGCTCTGCAGGTTTATTCCCAGGCATGCTGATGAGCTGGAGCTGGATGTGGATGATCCTTTATATGTGGAGGAGGAGGAGGATGATTACTGGTATCGAGGATACAACATGCGAACAGGGGAGAGGGGTATCTTCCCTGCCTTTTATGCCCATGAGGTCATAGGCCAGTCCAAGGAGTTGTTAGGTGCGTGTAGAGATGCATCCACTTCTTTTGTGAAATGTAGTTAACAAATTCAAAGAAATCACATCTTAAATCACTCCTTGTAGGCATGAAAAGGAATCCAGCATGGATTGAGACTTTCAGTGTTCAATTTTTGGGCTCTGTTGAGGTACCTTACCACCAAGGCAATGGCATACTCTGTGCTGCCATGCAAAAGGTAACAAATCTGGAAAACATTAAACCACAAGTTCATATCTGTACTAGTCATCGATGAATGAGGCTTTGTTTTATGCTAACACCTTTTCTGTCTTTAGATTGCAATATCAAGGAAACGAACTGTGCATGTACGACCTCCCTCGCTGTGTGAGTTGGAGATCAGCTTGCAAGGAATTAAATTAATCATGAGCCTGGAGGATGAATATGGCACCCTTGATGAGGTGAAGACAATAAAGGAAAAAAAGAGTATGAAAGAATCTCATCTCAGGGATTCATCGGTGATCTCATTCTGCTTTGTGTTTGTGTGTCTCTTAGTATGACAGATGTAGTCACTTCTTTCAGATGAAGAACATCTCGTTTTGTGGATGCCATCCGAGGAACAACTGGTAAACGAACAGGCCCACTCTACTGCTTGCCATTACCACTGTTCCCTAACATCTTACTAATAGCATTGCATTGTTTTCTTCTCTCTGCAGCTACTTTGGCTTCATCACGAAGCATCCAATGCTCAACAGATTTGCTTGCCATGTGTTTGTATCCCAGGAGTCCATGCGGCCTGTAGCTGAGTGCGTTGGGTATGTCTAGTTTACTATCGTCATATCAAATGCGAAACTAGTTGTTTAATTTTTTGATACATTTTGTGATTGATGCATATTCACTTTTATTGAAGTATCTAGGACATTTATCTATGATTAAGCATTTATATATTGCTGTTTCTGTAAGTGAAAGATCTGAATACATCTTCCTCTGCTGCACATTTTGTGATGGTGGTGTACAGCACCCAAATGTATGAGACTCGGCAAAGGTCGGAACCTGGATTTGACACACAAGAAATCAAACTATCATAGGAAGTGAAATAAATCAGCAAACCTAAAACAGAAGAAAAGCAGTCAAAGGACTAGAACACTTGTGTCAAACACGAAGCCCGCGGGCCAAATGTGGCCCGCCACGTCATTTTTTTGTGGCCCTAAATACAGAGCTTGGGCATTATTGGCTTAAATTTTAAACCAATATTTTAAGACTGAAAATAAGCTTACACCGCTTTAAAGCGCATATTGACAATAAACTACATCTCCCATCATGCATTTCCTTGTTACCCACAACGATAACGGTAGCTATGAGCAAGACGATTTTTCAGAACTGATGGACTCCAGGTAAAATAAGGTGAAATAACAGTATGTCTTGTGTTATGAGGCGGGTGTCAGTCGTGAAAGAGTTTAATCTACGTGGGCATTTTGACAGCAAACACAGAGCTAAGTATGCTAAATTTAGCCCGCAAGAAAAACAAAACCGCTTCTGAAACCAAGGTAATGGATACTCTTACAACCACAAACCCTAAGTTAAATATAATAATGACTTAAATATTTGAAACTTGAATACATAATAAATATAGAAATATGTTATTTAACAATATAATAAGGTGTAGTTGAATTTGTTACATTCATGTTGTCAATCTGGCCCTTCGAGGGCCACCATGATGCTGATGTGGCCCTTAGTGAAAATGAGTCTGACACCCCTGGACTAGAAGAAGGATAAGAACTAAGGAGAACTCAAGAAACCCAATATCAGAACCAAAAACCATAACACATTTACTCCAATAAACATGTCAGGATCGTGAAAATGCCAAAACGACTGTAAATGATTCATATTTAGCCATGCATTATAATTAGAGCAATCACTGAAAGTTTGCTATTGTTTAAAGTGCATTTTTTCACAACAAATTACTTTCAACTGTTGTAAGATAAGACTGAACTGATCACTTTTAATTTATTTATTTTATGTAATATTGTCCATATATCTTTGCACGTATGTTCAGGGTTAAATGATTGCAGCATTACTCATGTCTTGTTCAGCCTTATTGGGTTTGAATAATTGAAGATGCAGATAGGTCACTGTCTATGGGTGGATTAAGAGGTGGCAGCAACACTTTGTTTTATCCGTCCGGCTTTTGTGTTGCTCTCTGTGAATGGAACCAAACAGCAAGAATGGAGTAGGAAGTTTTAATAGGTTCAAGTTTAGTAATAACAAACATTGTTTGCAGTACTTGTGCATTCCTTAGAAAACAAGGAATAACTGTGATAAAACTGAAACGAATATCTAATAGTTGCTCTTTTTTTCTGCAGACGAGCCTTCCAAGAATACTACCAAGAACATCTGGAGTATGCCTTGCCCTACTGAGGACATCTACCTGGAGTAAGATGAGTTGCCATGACAACTTTCTTCCTCTACAGCTTGTGTACATTCATCCAAGAGTGCTGTTGATGGATTTTTATTTTGTTTTTTTTGTTTTTTTTTCCCCGCTCCATTGTAAAATAGTCTTCAGATTCCTTCTAAAACTGGGATCATCATTTCTACAGAATGGCAGTCATTTGACAGATTTCATTCATTCCCTCTTTATTTATTTATTTCCTGATGGATTAAATGCCTGTTTCTTTTATCTTTTTTCTATTATATAAAACCAAGACGCTGAGCACCTGTTTATTTAAAAGTTTCTCTTTTGAAATGAAGACAATGTACCTACAATGGCTGTATCACTTTTTAATGCATGGCTAGTAGGTTTACTGCACACAGACACACTAAGAAATACACATATCCAAGCAAATGGCAAGCAGCTCAACAATCAGTAAGGGAATGGTGTAGAATCAAGAGGTTGGCTTTTCAATTAAATGTAAATAATTTTTTCCAGTACTGACATACAGCTAACCTGCTTTCTACAGATGGTGACGTTGAAGTTAGGTAGAGAGAGTGAGCAGTCCTTGAGTCAACCTTACCCTTGTGTCCTGTGCAAAACATTGTGTGTGTTGTAAATACATGTATAGAAAGTAGACATGCGGGTGCCTCATCCAGACCAATTAAGGAACAGTTGATATGGATAGTTTTCATAGTTTTGATGTGGAGGAGAAATGATTCACTAGAAAAGTTGATTTGTATTTGACTTTGAATGCCATTAGCTTCACAGACACTAGACTCAACTTGGATTTGATCAAGCAACTGTCAGCAAACTGTAATGATATAACAGCATCTTTTTCCTTCTGTCCTGTCCTAAAAGTCGCACTGCTTGTTGACCTTTACCGTGAGGAGCTTTCATCACTCGACGGTTAAACTTGCACATCGTAGATCACTGTACGCTTTGGTAAAACTGATGACACTTTTTAGATGGAAGAAAGTAAAGAAAGCCTCTGACAAGCCATATTTTCACAACCCTGACTGTTTAACTCTGATTTACGGTAATGTGCCAGTCTCCGTTTTCTTTGGACTTGGAAGTTTCAATGAGGGGAAAAGGAACCAGTAGACTGACCAGCAGCTGCATGTCAGTGACACTGCACAGCTCCTGCCAACTCTTGATCCTGATATTCGCAGAGGAATCAACTCTTTCATGAAGCACCAAAAAGGAGGTTTTATAGTTGTGTTAATGATGAGGCTAGATCTCATTTCTAAGTGTAATCTGATCAAATATAACATCCTGTTCCCTCTTTGGTTTATTGCTTGTGGGTTGGACAAAGGTTTTAAAGACTCACTCATGTTACACGTTGACCCGCACTAGTGTTGTAGTATGATATGATACTGCAGCTTATGAAGAGAAATGGGTATATCTGGAAAACATGAGTCAGGCACCACATTGATCTGTAATTTGTAATTTCAGGCTTTCAGGTTTATTTCAGACTCTTTCAGAATCTTGCATCTTGCCCTGCTGCTTTCAGACCCAGCCCACCAGAACAAAGAGATCCGCAGGACTAAAGTGGTAAACAAAACCAAAACAAAAAAAACCTCACTGAAAGCTGATATGGCAGAAGAGTTGGCATTATTTACATGTGTATCGCTGTCAGTTAGATCATGTATATATAATAGCAAATCTGAAATAGTGCTGTGTCATTTATGTTGAGTATGTTGATGAAATATGTACATTAATTAAAAATAAATAAATAAATAAAAAACAGATTGTAACTTGACAAAACTCCCCGAAAGAATAGGAAACACGTAAATATATGTGATATGCAATAATTTGATTTTGGCATCTTGCGTTTTGCCCAAGGCGTCAACAAGCCGTCACGCAGGTGGCATTCTGGTTCGTGCCAGCCCCACGACGCTCCACAGACAGGCTTCAGCTGCACATTTGTGAGATGTGATGTCATCAGTGTGGGACACTCCCGCCAGACTACTGAGAAAAATGCTGTTAGACCTGAATAGTGACGGAGTCATCTGCCACTGGGGAGCTATTTTTGTGTCTTGCCAGTTATAGTCATCGCCTTTTAGCCAACGGTGTGACCCATCTCTGATCTGTATCTATTTGCTTCTATGTTTTTCTATCTTGTTACAGCCAAGTTAAAATCTGTCTTTCCCACAGCTACACAAAAGCAACCTCTGAGGATGATCTAGTCCCATATAGCCGCTGAGAAATACAGTTAAACCAACTTTCGACTTTATTACTTCAAAGAGATTCTTCACTGTATAACTAGAGCAAAACAGTGTGTGGCAGAACCAACATATCCTCTCTTGTATCTTTAAAAATGAGGACTTGTAAAATTCAAGGGAAAACAAAGAAAAAGTACAAAAGGAAAAAAAATACACTCTGCCTTGTCATGGGTTTGGTCTTACAAATAAAATATATGCTTGATGTCCAGAACATTTGTTTCTGTCTTTATTGATCTTCTTCGTCATTGTTTGTTCAAATGGGCATTTTCACATACAAGTGCATAAAACTGTTTTAATATCACAATGCTAAAGTAGAAATTACAGTAAAAATCAAATTAAGTACAACCCTAAAATGGGAAAAAGGTGGGACAATATGGAATATGTACAGATTAACTGTATATGGCCATTTATTAAATATTTGAAAGAATAGAAATAACTAATATAATGGATGAGATGACATCACCTTTACCACCTTGTAACTTGACTGTTCTTTCTCACAACATTTGAGAGGAGTTCTGGCACTGAAGATACCAGTCTTTGGGCCGTTTCAGGTGTTATTTTGTGAGCATCAGTGTTGTCATTGTCCCATTATTTAATTCAAAACTCTCCAGAACTCTCTCTATTGTGGGCACGCCAGGACTGGAGGTGAGTTCACTACCACTACCCCCTTTTCCCTCAGCTCTGCTTTTGTAATGCATGCAGAAAGTGGCTTTGCATTACCACAAAACACAATTTCCATTGTGTGACGGTCCATCACTGATGCCTCAGAACCCAGAAATGTCAACAGTGCATCTGCACAAAGTGAACAGCCATAGATGAATGATGGTTCTTGATGCAGTGCTGAATGAAGGTACCATTTCGCACCTTAAGATGTGTTTGCATGAAGAACAGGACAATATAACAAATCATTATTTTGATCGATCCCAGGAGGATTTTAAAGAATTGTAAGGAACGGCAGCATTACAAAGCAGTGAAAGCTTTACCATCTCAACTTGTTCTGGAACGTGTTGCTGGCAGTAATGTAAACATGGATGTATACAAAAAAATTTAAACAAAATCTGTATACAACGGTTGTAGTGTAAATCAAAGTAAATGTAAGGATCACTGAGAAGTTCTTTTTTTTCCCCATTTTCCATAATATCCCAACTTTTTCTGATATGGAGCCCTCCATTAGTTTTGAAAGTAGTTCTAAGTAGTAGTAGCTTCAACATTAGGAAAATCTCCTCACTGAGGAAAATGATTGTCGCTTTTCAGTATGAAGAGAAGAATAATTGTCTGCAAGCAAGCAGCGCTGCACAACTGTAAAATTTGATTAACAATGAACAATTATCAACGTACTTTGATCAAGTAAAGTCAGGGCAGCAGAACAAGAATTTCCCTCACCGTCTTCACAAAGACCAATGATCATTTGTTCCTTTAACAGTGGCAGCAGCTGGGTTTAGGGGTACACTGAGGATTGCAGCAAGGCTCAAGGTTTGGGTCTGTTCCTTCCGCTATCTGGCTCTGTCCAAAAACCATAGTGGCTTCAAACTGAGCCTTGACTTTCATGATCTGCTCCAGCACAACTTGGATGTCGGGTCTCTCTTCCAGTGGGAGGGGGTAGCGCTCTGAAGGGTCAGCCTCCAGGTCAAAAATAAGAGGAGGGTCATGGGCCTTGAGAAATGCATACATTGGGCAGTCCTGGTCTGGGGTGGTGCTGCTGTGGGAAGCCCCTAATGCAAAAATACAAACAATATTAACTCAACTGTATGGCTACGATTTACATTGATTATATCGTCTGCAAAGCGTGCTACCTCGTGTGTAGAAGTGAGCCTTGTACTTCCCCAGCCTGAGAGCGAAAAGCCCATACGCTTCATTAGGATCTGTGGGGTAGAACATCATTGCCTCTCTTTTACTCTGCAAAACAAGAGTTCAAGATGCATAAAGATCAGCTGCTTTTTCAAATTATTACAGTCTTTAAAGAACATATGGTACAATGCTGTTACCTTTCCCTGTTTGAGAAGGATATCTGTCATATCAAAGCCATCCAACATCACAGGGGGAAGTTTGGCTCCTGCCAGGGCTGCCAGGGTTGGGAGGATATCGAGGGTGCTGGCCATCTCATGAGTCACACCTTTAAATTTTCATTCAGATAAAGGTCACAACAGCTCACCAAAAGGTGTGAAAACTTAAATATATTCTTATATGATAAGAATATCTAATATGGCCAGCTGTAAAGTTCAGTAAGTTTGAATCAGCAGGAAAAAGAAAAACACTTGTAATATATAGTATCATAATTGTTATGGAATGTAAACATCATCGTCTCTAATATTATTTCTGATATTATGTTCTGGCCATGATCCTTTTATTACGTCTGAGTTTCTCCTGTTTTTCTCCCTTCGTGGACACCTGCAGGTTGTTATTCCCAAGTCCCTCATGAGTTTTGTCTAGTATATTCACGCCTTCTGTTTAAACCATGTTGTATCACTCACATTTTGTGTCATTCTGCATCGACTGCTGAGGTGTAAGGTGTGATCCCTTTGAATGCAAATGGATATTAAATTCACTGAGTTTCTAGTGTCATTACCTGGCCTGATGGTCCCTGACCAGTATGCGATGGCTGGCTCTCTCATGCCGCCTTCATATGTGGTACCTTTGCCACATTTCAGGGGGCCAGAGTTGCCGCCACGGGACATGCGCATCAGTTCGGGGCTAAACAAATGGGAACAAGCAACACATGTTTCACAGAACGTATTTCACAATTATATACTATATTATAAATTTGGAAACTGATACCTTATTTTGTAGCCATTCATCAAAACATATTCAGGCTGCTGTTACATCATACACATGATGAGCTTGAAGTGTTGACTTTAAGCTTCAACTTAAAGACATTTACATTCCAGATTGCAACAGCTGACTAGAAATTCCTTCTCTTTGATGTGTACAGTCTTCCTTTTTAGGCATCCAACCTTTACCTTATGATCTCTATTTGCTTTTGATGTTATGGTTGTACAAGTAAAAAAAACAAAATCAAATTAGAGCTAAAAACCAACCCGTTGTCAGATGTGAAGAAGATGAGCGTGTTGTTAATCACTCCCGTCTTTTCCAGAGTTATCAGAAGGTTTCCTATTGTGTTATCCAACTCCAAGAGAGAATCTCCAAATGGACCCCTCAAAGAGCGCCCCGCTGCCCCTTTCCCTGCATACTGTGGGTAGTGGGTGTGCTGTGGGAGGACACAGAGGAGGGTGCAGTTACTGCATTCACCATCATTTGTTCACAGCTGGAACACTGTCTACTCGTGCAAATGTACCGTGCATTTTTAAATACCGGTAGATTCATTTATCTCTGGAGCTTGATAACAAGTGGTTACTAATTCGTATTCTCCCCGAGATTGATTTTGATGCTTACATGATGGGTAGTATAGGAAGAAAGGCTGCTTGTTCTTGGCTGAAGTAATTATGAAATTGGTTGCAAAGTCACTGTAATGGCTTTCCAGGTCAATGAAGCTGACTGGTTGCTGCTTGATGTCTTCATTGTACATCAGTGGAACGGTCACGGTGCCAACATCACATGCTCCAAAACACCTGACATCAGGAGGGAAACAGGTCAGGTTGTGGCAGGGGCCCTGTGGGATGAAACAGTGACACAGATGTAGCAGATGTAGATGCACCACCATCAAGGACAGTTGGGATGTCCCTTCCAATCATTTGATCATTTTTAATTTTGTGTAAGCAAACTCACACATTTTAATAGTGAAGGTTACGTGTAAAACTATGTACCAACTATTTCCTGGAAAGGTTTTTCGTCGCCTGACAACTGGCACTCTAAATGGACAGAATTTCTGCATGTGCACTGTTCTCTCATGTGTTGCATCATAACTCCCACAGTGAATGTAACAACCTGCATCCTAACTGAAAAGTTTGCGTCACTAGAGACTACAGTTGGTCAGTGTGCTGACAAAGTAAGTCACTGCTGTCCCAGTCAGCATTTATCTTATGAGCTAAAAGTGGGCTGCAAATCAGTGCGTTTACATGGGAAGTTTAATTCCTCTTTCATTCAGAATTAAAGTTAAAGCCGAATAAAAGTTACCATGTAAACACTTAATTCCATATGAAAATGTCAATTCCGAATTAAACCTAATTCCGAAGTAAGTGGCTGGTTTATTCTCATTTTAATTCCGAACTAAGTAATTCCGCGGTCATGTATACACTCATTCCTGTTTAAATTAATTCCCGTCTTTCTGCGCATGCTCGTTCTCTTGCCCGTCTGTCGCGATGACGCTTATATTCCGCGCTGGGCTTGTTTTCAAACCGGCAGCACGCAGTAAACGGTGTTGAAGAGCAGAGACGATTTATTTAATAAATAGCTTGGAGGAACTGGAAATAATTAAAAGAACAGATGGCAGGAAACATAAGAATTGTGAGCTTTTCAAAGCGGCCAGGTTAAATGAAGGAGGTTTCGCAGATAGAGACGCCACCCAGGTCAAAAATAAGTGAAACGTTGTTGCTAACCGAGTTAGCTAAGTTTGTTTTCTTCCGGTAGATGTAAAGACGTCCGCCCCCCCTATCCAATCAGAACCCTTCCCAACCCCCAGACCTAAAGCGGAGTTGGATAAAGCCGAACAAACGTGTTTTCCATGTAAACCTTAATTCGAATTACTATTTCCATGTAAACTCGAAGGAAAATAGTTTAACTCGGAATTATTTAATTCCTAATTATTAATTCCGAATTAAAAAACATCGTGTAACCGCAGCCAATGAATCCCACATGCAGGTTCCAAGATGAGTCAACGTGTTTTTTCCCTATAGGATCTCTTAGTGGAATCCACTTGGATTTTTGGTGGGACCTAACTTGTTAATTTTATATACTATAATCAACACTGAGACCAAACCTACGCCCCTGACCATCACACATCAAACGGGCACTGACCATGTCATGAGAGTATGGGATCCCGAACTGATCAAACCCCTGTCTGGTTGGAAGAAACTTTCCATTGGCTCCAAATCCTAAGTGCCATTTCCCCATAGCGGCAGTGGCATAACCGAGAGGTTTCAGCACCTCAGCGATAGTGGTCTCATTCAGAGGGAGACCACCTATGGATCCTGGGTACAACACGCCTGGGTAGATACCTGAGCGGGTCTGGTAGCGACCCGTGAGCAACGACGCCCTAAGAAACATGAACACAAATGAAATGGAAATCAAGAATCATCCAAAAACACTATCACAACTCGAGCATCGTTTTAAAATCGGTTTTTGGGTGCATTTACATCTATTACTACGTCACAGTCAGTTACACATGCATTACGGTTGGTTAAGGGGACTACCTGGATGGGCTGCAGACAGGGCTGGTGCAGTAGAAGTCTGTGAAGCGGAGCCCCTCCGCTGCAAGGCGGTCCAGGTTGGGAGTCAGGGAACTGGGGTGCCCGTAACAGCCCAGGTCACCGAAACCTAAATCGTCTGCGAAGAGGAGGACGAAATTTGGCACTGAAGCCGAGCAGGTCCAAACGAGACAAAGA
Organism: Hirundichthys speculiger; assembly: GCA_018398805.1. Classification (NCBI taxonomy): domain Eukaryota; kingdom Metazoa; phylum Chordata; class Actinopteri; order Beloniformes; family Exocoetidae; genus Hirundichthys; species Hirundichthys speculiger. The sequence goes on along the minus strand of JAGFBZ010001610.1, from coordinate 2,184,384 downwards.
ATCGCATAGGCAAGTTGGACGTGATCCATCGTGTGCTGTTTCGTATCTAAATGAAGATCCACAGCGACCAGGCGGAAGTCAAATGTTACAATGCTGCATTTGATGTGCCGGAGAACCGGCATACAACAACGCGATATCGTATCTTTTTCTACCATTATGGATGAGAAAAAACAAAACAAATGAAAAAAATAGATGCTTCTAAATTTAGTGATTGTTTAAACTGATTAAATTTCAAAGGATAACGGATGAGTTAAATTGCGCTAAGGTTACTTTGTCTAAGCTTTGGTGAATAACAAAAAGTAGAATTAATTTTAAATGTTCAAGATTCTTTTTGAGGAAAATTAGTTTAAGGATAAATTTGATTTGATTTATTGAAGAATTTCAATCAAATGAATAATATCAAACTTATTATTTTCTATTATTATTACAATTTGTATTTTAATACCCATGTGTAGTTATCTGAATACTCAGGCGCCGCGAATGCACCAACGTAGTCACGTGATTATTCACATGAACTGTGACGCAAAGTGGACGTCACTCTTGTTAGGAAATGTAGTTTTACACATCGTCTTGGACTACAATGCATGTAAAGTTAATCACATGTCTTTTATGTAAAGGATTTTTGTTTTATCAGTTCATGCCAACATAAGAGCATTGTTTACAAATCGCACAGTGCTCTATAAGTTTTATAAATCCTTAAACTATCTCTTGGTTATGTTGTAATAATCGTATTATCTGTTTTTATAATAATAATAATAATAATAATACTAATAATAATAATAATTATTGTTATTATTATTATTATTATTATTATTAAGTATTATTATCATTATTATTATCATCGTTATCATTGTTATCATTAACAATATTCACCACTAGTGTTGATATACTACACAATACCTGGTAATATATGATGACAAACCTTTGGTTTTGACATATGAATTTTCCCCATGGAAAGTAATAAAGTTCGATTGAATTGAATTAAAATATCGGTAATGATAATGATAGTCTTGGTGATGATGCTGCACTCAAGTACGTATATTTTAAAATTATTTTCTGATTTCTGAAAGACTTCATCAACAGGTTTATTTTTATTGGTTTTATCTGTCTAGCTGAATATTGTTACATAAGCTTCCCGTCTTCACCATTCTTCCCCAGACTCATGAAATCCTGACTATTTACCTTTTTAAGTCAACTTTGATGTGGTCTTCGTCGCATTAACGCCTGTTTAAGCAAGCAAACTTCAGATGTACTAAACACAGAAGTACTGATATTATTGATTGAGGAGAATTATGGATGTACACAACACATAACAGTGCAATGTCAGACCAATTCTGAAAGTTGTTTTCACCTCAGGGTGTATTTATGTACACTCACGTCATGAATATGTATTGCATATTTCTGTATCTTTGTCTAGGCACTATGGCCCCCGATCGTACACCTCCCGCTACCCGCAACCCGCAAATTGCGGGTTTAGGAGGTTTGGCGGAAGATCGGGCCCTATGTAATGTTTCCATTCCAGACTGGCACGGCTCATGTGAAGGGCCTTTGCTTCATGAGGTGAAATGATCAGAGTGCAGACAGCTTCAATACTCAGACAGCTAATGTTTACTTACAAACATATTAGCATGACAACCCTGCTTCTACCACATTTAACTGAAAATGGTGTAGACACAGACTGTCAGACTCAATAACATTTCAATGTTATTGATTTTTGAAAAGGTGCTCTGAGCTCGTGCAGTGATTTCTAATGACAAATTGTGTTCGGTTTAAGAGCAGTGCCACCAGAGAGCTCAAAGATCATAGTGATTCAAATGAGTTTTCTGCTTCGTCTGCTGTCTGTTGGGATTTCTTCAGATTTGCAATAGACAACAACCAAACCAATGAGTTGAAAATCCTTTTTTATCTCTCCTTTAACAACTAATGTGAGCATTTTTTTTTTTAAAAATCCTACTTTATACACTAATTCAGTTCATTTTGGTCATACTTTTTTACCCTTATGGTGCGTGATGTCCCTTTCAAGTTTTGAAATTTTTACAAATAAAATTGTATCTGTAGTTTTTCAGTACCACACTTAGAATTTCCTTTCTCAGTTGTTCAAAAAAAATGTCTTTATTAGTTAAATCATACTTGTATGTTTCTTGCATGTTCTCTTGGACGATGGACTGGAATGTCATTTCATTGTGCTGGGACGCTGGCTCAATGACTAATAAAGTTTCTTGAATCTTGAAATAATAGGTTTAAATGATTTAATTCTCCTTTTCTTTATTGTACTTTAGAACATCCCAAGTTCTCTGGAAGCAAAGTCCATAAAAGTTAACATGAAAGCTCTTGTGACTAAATGCTCCCCACTGTGTCCTGGGCTGTTTTCTCACCGTGCTCATCTGATGTTTTGTCTGCCTCCTGATGAAAGTTGTAGTAGTTTTAGAGCCTGTGGCTGTGTTTCTGTCCTCTGTGGCAACCTTGGTGTCTGCCACTGATTAGATCTGACGCATGGTCAATTGCACAAACGAGGGGAGAAATAAATCACTGGCGCAATGCTGCAGAAGCCTCCAGTAGGAGTAGAAATGGACGTCACAGATGATTTTGAGATGCAGCAAGAATACTGAGTCTATTTATTTATGTATTGTCTGAGCCATGCTTCAATGAGGGTGACAGGGAGGGGAAAAGAGGATGTAAAAGAGGGCCTGTATTTAAATAAGTTGACATTATGTGAGAACAAGAGTGAGAAATGGCAGTGTTTGTGTGCATTGGTTGTCCAAGAGTTGCACATGTTGTGGAGACCTCAGTTTACATTGTCATTCAATGCTTCTTACAGGGATAAAGAAAATAAATCCCTTTCACACAGAGTATTGGATTTTAAGGTGAAGGCATGTTTTAGCCTTAGGTTTAAGTTTGGGTTAGGCAAGTAGCGCCGCAGATGTGGCTGATGTTCGATTCATTCTCCAGGAGATGACTGTAAGTTGATGCAATGTCCTTTGAAGTCACGGATACATAAGTGTGTGTGTTTGTGTGTTTGTGTGTTTGTGCGTGTTTACACATAGCTGTTAGTTGGCTGCTGTTCGCCTCGGGGAAATAGATACTTTTGATTTATCATTCACTTTCACATCTCTCTACAGTAATGACCTACATTCTGCAATCACTGTGTGTGTGCATGTGAAAAAGAGGTTGGGAAGGAGCAGGAAGAAAAAAAAACAGAAATAATAGGATCTATAAAACCAAATGCTTTATAACTAGCCAGATAATATGATAACATAATATTTCTTATTCTCTGCTGTTTTGCTTTGATAAGCTGTGTCTTTTTTTTTAAATCATGTTTTATCATCTGTTTACACGGTATTTGACTAATTGAAGAATATTTAGAAACAATATGCACATAAAGGATGGGGGGAAGAGGCTGTTGGAGGAAGAACAAAGAGAACAACCCAGTTACAGAGAACATTTGAAGAGCTACCTCTCTGAAGGAGCTCCCTTCCCTTCAGATCCCTGGAAACATCTCTGCAGGGAATCACAGTGGCTCTGCAGCACTCGAGGGAAGGCACAGGCACACCTGCGTTTCCACTGCAAGCGTGTCATTTTAAATCTCGGACCACTTTTCAAGGAATTTATCCCAGTCCAGCTGAATGTTAAGTCAGTCATTAGCCTGTGTTAGAATACACAGAGGCAGCCATCATTAGGAGAAAATAATGGATAATGATTGTTAAGGTTTTACAGCCACTAATGACCTGTGAGGGTGATTTTCTGTAATGGTTTGCATGTGTCACGAAAAGAACAAGGAGAGCCTCTGTGGATAAATAATGATGCGAGTGCTGCAAAACCCTGCCTGTGCTGTGATTCAGTAAAAGATGACTGCACTGACATTTTAATTGCCTGTAAATGAGAACTGTTGTTGGTGACAAACACATGGCAGCTGAGGCTACAAAAGGGTCCTCACTCCTGTCCGTGTGTGTGTGTGTGAGTAGATGTAAACCTTTGTGTGACTGGGTCCCTTCCTCAGCTAAACCTGTGACACTTCCGGGACACTTCTCAGGATGATGTTCTTGCATTTGTTTACAGTTGGAATTTAGATGTTTTCATGTAAAATAAGCTGTCCTGACAGAAATTCTTATCTGAATTATTGTTTCATGTATGAGTGCAAAAATCTGTTTTCACAAATCCAGCAGATGGAGCTGTGGATGCAAATCAACCTGAAGAGCTGATGGGAAAAAAAAAAAAAAAAATCAACCTCACCATCCGTTATCATCCCTTAGAACAAAAACAAGAAGAGAGCATCTCACCCACAGGGTGAGTGTCCATCACACCTCTTTCCCCGCTCTTCATCTCATTCTCTTCTTCTTTCAATGCACTCACAATCCTCTGTATTCTCTTAGCTTGGTATTATGTGGGATGAAGACGTGATAGTAAACTACCATTATGCCAAACAAGCCATTGTGTAAAACACTCCTCATCACTTTCTTTCTATTTGTCACATCACACAATATTAACTGTGTGAATCTGTGAATTAAATTAAAGATACTGCAGCAGTTTCTGAGGATACCAGCACCAGAAAGTGCAGGAAAATTATTTAGCACCAGTGGGCGCCATCAGATCACAGTTCTACTGGTCTCCTTCAACCCACTGATCCTAACTGTGTCTCTGAGAAGGAAAAAAGATGATTTTAACCATGAGTTCCAAAGACAATCTCCATTAAATCTGATCTTCCTGGCAATACTAAACAACTTACTGAGCTGTAATTGGGCCATTGGGAGTTGTTTTGTCTCTGTAGCGTGTGTTACAGTATATTGCATTTTTTTACTGGATGACATTACAGTAAAAGCTGTTCTCTCGTGTGAAAGTAATTTATTCACAGCAGCTTCAGCAGCTCTGCCTCTTCCTGAAAAACCTTATTACTGCATCAACTAGGTCATTTAGATAGACGGATAAAGACATATTCCAAATGGCACCAATACCGATACATATCCTTCAGTTTGAATGACCATAGATAACTGGTAGTCTGTGCAAAATAAGGTCTTACATATGTTGTCTGGATAGCTTTTAAGTTATATTTAGCTTTAATGACAAGATTACAGTCAATATGTAATCAATGAGAACGAGACAGTTTGGTGAGCTCATTTTGTATCAATCAACTGCACGAGTTGGGATCAACGAGTGCTTTCAGTAATTTAGAAAAAAAAGCATTGTTATTCTGGCTTATTAGCTGTGGGAGCACTGATAGAAAACATCCTGGCAAACAAACAGACGTTCATTGGCACTATGGAGGCTGGATCAGAGCAAAGAATTATGCAATGAAATCTAACAGGCCTCCATGGAGCAACGTGAGCTGAAGAACTCATAAATGTTTGAGGACCTGGCGGGATAATATGCGCATTTGTCAATGTTCTCAACACACACACCAAAGCTCTCATTGAACTTAGCGTAGAGCAAATTTTCTCTTCATATCAACCTGTGTACACAAAAACTGTGAGACACACGAGTCAAAATGGAGGTTACAGTAATTTCTCCGCTACCATACACACACATGCTGACAGTCAGATATAAAGAGCAGCTTCAATGCTTATATTTTGCGTGTTCCTGTAAGGTCCCTGCTTTATCAAGATACACTGCTGGTGGTAATCACGACCTGCCCTTGTAACCATTTCCTCCACAACTGCCTGGTAATGTTATGAAGAAAGGCAGTCTGATTGGCCTTCATGCCCGCTGCTGTCATGCAACTTCCCTCCAGCTGTCATCTGCTGCCATGGTGCAACGCTGCTTCCACAAGTGATTTATTCTTTTTCATGCTGAGTCCTTTATCACCTCTGCTCTTGTCATGCAGACTGACTTGAGACACACAGAGATAACTCAAATGGAACAGACTTTCCAAGTCTGGAATTTCTGCTGCATTAGATGCGATATACACGCTAAGTGTGTATAGTTTGTGCTAAGCTTAAAAAAAAAATTGTATTACATAACACCCCCCTTTTAATCAGCAGATCCTTGATAGACTTTTCCGCTCACCTTGAGATGTGCCTTGGCACGGTCTTTCCCATGGGACAGAAAATGCTCTGCTTTGACTGTAAAAAAAATGACTTAATGTATTATAATCTGCAGAGAGTATATCGACTGCCTTTGAAAGTAAATGCTCATTTCTTAACAAAGTGATGAATATAAAAAAATGCAAACTGAATACAATTGACTGTCAAAGGTATAAACCATATTGTTATACCTTTTGTCAACAGTAAGAGTTGGCTTCTTTCCAAATTTACAATACCCAAGTACTTAGCTGTTCCACTCCTAAAGACTTTGGACCCTCAAACACTTACAGTAAGAATACAAAACTAAAGAACTGGACCTAAACCCTGAGGATTTAACGTGGTTGGCTGTCAGCAGAAGTGGTCTCCTCTGCAGCACAGTCTGAGTGTGTGGAGAATCTGATGAAATTAATAGTACATAGTATATCTATTTTGAGATATTTTGTGTTTTGTCTTGTCTTCATTTGATTCGATTGTATCATTTGTTGATGCAATCAATATCTGCCTTTCATACCTGTGACATATTCCCAAAAAAGTTGGGACAGGGGCTTGTAATTAGATAAAATTAGTAACATTAATGCTATTTGAAACGAATTATATCGCGGGTGACTGTAATCATGATTTGGTTCAGAGGGAGTACCCATGTTAGTCATTGTTAACTGATGGGACAGAAAATCGTTAAGCTTTTTATGTCTGTTTCTTGCCACATGTCCAAGAGCCAGGTTCTGTGATTGTATGGGGTTTTGTCAGTGCTTTTGGCAAATGTCTTTTACACTTTTGGGAGGATGCCGTTAATGCAGAAAAATTGTTAATTTCAGAGCAACATATGCTGCCTTCCAGACTACATCTTTTCCATGTATTTCTTTAACAAGATACTGAAGAACCACCTTCAACTTCTGGATGAGGAAAAGGAGAGTACCGGTACTGGACCGCCCTGTTTGTAGTCCAGCATTAATAATAAATTACAGAATTGTGAATGTCATTTTGAACTCCAGTACCATCCAGCAGGAGGAAGCAGGAAAATGTTGCAAATTAGTCAATAAGTGCAATGCAAAATGTATCATTTCAGTTTTGATTAGGAATTTGACAAACAATCAGCCGCTTCTTCTCCTCACAGAGCAGAATTTTTTTTTTTTTTCTTTTTTGGGTATTTAAGCTATCATGCCACATATCAGTTGCTATACAACACAGTTCCTGGGGTTAGCCTCAAAGCAGATCTAGACTTTTGAATCAATTACCACTTCAATGCTCACAAACCCAGATCCCATTTCTCTGTGTCACGCTCGATAAAACCTATTCTCTGCCTTTTCACATTGTCTGTCTCTCAGCACTGGAGCTGCTTTTCATTTGTTTCATAGAGCTTTTAAAGTGTTACCTTTTTCACCTTTTGTGAAGTGACTCAGATGTTTGACTGGAGTAAGATAACCCCTGCACACATGAATGTCTGAAATTTTGATTTTAACTGCACATTCACAAGTCGAAATCACCTCCCTTTTCTCTGCATAGAAATTTCACCTGGAATAAATACATTTGACCTTAAAATAGCTTTTCTTCTTCATTTTAACCACTAAGAAGCTAAATAAGAGCAGCAGGTATTAAAATGCTCACTGAAACCTCAATATTCCTTCTCTCCACTCAGCAAACTAATAGCTTCATCACTAAATGGGCATAAATGCTCAGTCAAAAACTCACTCTGGTTTCAGAGTCTGATGCTGGAAATAAATTCATTTACATAGCTTGTGCAATTATTAGGCAAACTATATTCCTTCAGATCATTGTTATTGCTGAACAAATCTACAGATCTCGGTAAATACAAAAATCTTATTGAACTTTCACTCTCAATGTTTAATAAAGAAATTTCCAGTCTGTTTTTCCAAGAAGATTAAATGTGCACAAAACTGTTTACTGTTTAGCACCTATTAGTGTGCAAATTTATTTGGCTAATAAATTACAAAAGACTTTTTTCAAACTATATTTTTATTTAATAGAATCACAACTGGATCAGTGGTACCCAAATGAAGCCATCCTCCTTTTCAAAAAGTCTCTGATAAACATCCCATCTATTACATCTGTGATTATCTTGATTTCTGATTTTCTTTTGCCGAGGTATCAAGCACAGCTGCAAAAAAGCTCTTATTAGAGTTGCAACGTCTCTTCATAAATCTCATGTTCGAGTCGCCAAAAAAAATTCTCAGATGGATTTAGGTGAAGAAAGAAAGGGGTCAGGCTATTATTCAGTCACCTCTGGGGCTAAATCCTTCCGCTGTTAAAGAAGTGGTGTGATAAATGACCACTGTCCTGTATGAAGACTGTCGTTGTAATGAATGGCACAGACTCTCTTCTTCCTTTACACCAGCCATTCCCAAACTTCAGAATACCAAGGCCCAATTTGAAATGTGAAAAATCTCTGCGTCCCATGCAAACCTCTAAACATTACTTTGATCAACATACAAAACTAAAAGCTCCAATATTAATGTAAGGGGTCAACAAATAAGGTGACACTTGTCACTTGTCATGTTAAGTTAAGCTGATAGTAGAATAACAGTCACTTGGTTTGTTTTATTATTTCTAAATATTTTTTTAAATCATGTAATAAATATTTTTACAGTTATTTAAACACATATTTAAAAAAAAAATCTAGGATTTAATACATATTTCTTTATTTTAATGACCTCTCACGGCCCACCTGCAGTACCACACGGCCCACCAGGGGGCCGCGGTCCACACTTTGGGAATCACTGCTTTACACTACAGTGATCCCTTATTTTTCGCGGTTAATGGGGACCAGCGCCCCCCCGCGACAAAATCCGCGATCTGGATTTTGCCCCCCGAGCCTCGATAATGTGTTTAAAATATGTTTAAAAACCCCCCAAAAAATAGCGAGGCACTGTAGCGAAACAAGACAAAAGCTCAACTGTGGTCTTTCTGTTACCTTCACAGCCTCTGGTCTCTGAACCATAGTAAACAAACTGCTGGTATTGTGCTATTTTTGGCTCGTAATTAGCGGCTAACACCCTAACAACAACAAAACAAAAAGTCCGGTTTTCTCTGCATGGAACAAGCACTTTATTCTGGTACTGCAGGAACTTGTAACATCACACAGGTTGTATTGTTCGGCTCCTGTCGGTTAACAGAGAATGTAAATCTATACACGCTGGGCTGCTGTTTAAGCTCACTTCATTTTTCATCTAACCCCGTTTTCTTCTGCCGTCCCATGAAACACACACTACATTACCCATAAGGCCACATCATTACCCATAAAGGCTACCTTCTTAAAGGGGTCCAGGCATTTCTTCACTGTGAGAGAACGAGCACAAAACATCCTGTGATGCTTCTGCGATTTTTAAAAATGTTTTAAATTATATTATATATTTCTGAAAAAATCTGCGAATAACTAAAACTGCGGAAATTAAACCACGAAGTGGCAAGGAATCACTGTACTTAAAGAGAGTTCAGTCCACCTTCAGCAAAAAAAACAAAAGTTCCAACCAACAATAATAGCTGAACAGAAATAGAAATTTAACGGTCAATATGCAGAAGTGTTGAGTAAAAAATCAAGGACACAACATGATTGAACAGCTCCTAGAACTACATTTAGCTGCAACAATCTAAAGTAATCATTTTTGGTATGATGCTTGCAGTCTCTGGCATTATTGTGGTTTTATTTTGATCCACTCTTCTTTACAGCATTAGTTCAGCTCACTGAGATTTTCTTGTACGCTGACTATATCACTCCAAAGCCCCAAATCTTTTTTTTTTCTGCTATTTTCAGGCATTCTGATATAGATTTGCTGGTGCTCTTTGAATCACTGTCCTGGCGTGTGAATCAATTTTAGCCAACCTTTAGCTGTCGAACAGATTGCCTCTAGAGTATTCTGGTATACATATGACACTGTAAGAAATTTCACTGTAAAATTACAGTAAATTATTGGCTAATAATTGCATTCATTTCACAGCAATTTGCTGTAAATATTTTCACAACAATTTACCTTAATCAATTCACACTACTTTACTGTAATTATTCCACAGTAATTTACAATAAAACAGCAACTCTCTACCGTAAATTCATGTTTGCCAATGCCCAAGGAATTACCATGATATAGCAGTAATTAGCTGTGGACTTACTGTAAACTAATGTGAAATAAATACAGTAAATTACTGAGAAAATATTTACATTGAATTACTGTAAAAGTAATGCAATTATTAGCCAATAACTTACTGTAAATTTACAAATAAACAGTGTAATATGTTGTAAAATCCATTTGTTAATTGTAATTTTACTGTACCCTCTCACTTTATGCTCAAAAAAGAAAATGGAACAAAATGATAATTAGTTTTTACTTTTTAATCAAGCTTATAAGTGCAAAGTGCAATATTACATTTTCCCAGGCAAACATGCTACCAACATATTTAGTACAAATCTTAAGCAAAAGTATAAAATGTGCAACAGCAAAAATGTGCAACACTAAAAATGTAAACAGTTAAACCACTCACAGAAAATAGATTTTTTTGACTCTTACATACAGTTCCTTGCGGAGGTATTCGGCCCCTTGAACTTTTCAACCTTTTGCCACATTTCAGGCTTCAAACATGTAAAATTTAAATTTTTTGTGCAACAAATAAAAAAACTGAAAAGTGGGGCGTGTAATATTATTGGTCCCCTTTACTTTCAATGCAGCAAACTGACTCCAGAAGTTCAGTGAGGATCTCTGAATGATCCAATGTTGTCCTGAATGACTGATGATGATCAATAGAATCCACCTGTGTGTAATCAAGTCTTCGTATAAATGCACCTGCTCTGTGATAGTCTCAGGGTTCTGTTTAAAGTGCAGAGAGCATCATGAAGACCAAGGAACACACCAGGCAGGTCCCAGATACTGTTGTGGAGAAGTTTAAAGCTGGATGTGGATACAAAAAGGATTTCCCAAGCTTTAAACTGCTCTGCAAGCAATCATATTGAAATGGAAGGAGTATCAGACCACTGCAAATCTACCAAGACCCAGCCATCCCTCTAAACTTTCATCTGGAACAAAGAGAAGACTGATCAGAGATGCAGCCAAGAGGCCCATGATCACTCTGGATGAACTGCAGAGATCTACAGCTGAGGTGGGAGAGTCTGTCCATAGGACAACAATCAGTCGTACGCTGCACAAATCTGGCCTTTATGGAAGAGTGGCAAGAAGAAAGCCATTTCTCAAATATATCCATAAAAAGTCTCATTTAAAGTTTGCCTCAAGCCACCTGGGAGACACACCAAACATGTGGAAGAAGGTGCTCTGGTCAGATGAAACCAAAATCAAACTTTTTGGCCACAATGCAAAATGATATGTTTGGAGTAAAAGCAACACAGCTCATCACCCTGAACACACCATCCCCACTGTCAACATGGTGGTGGCAGCATCATGGTTTGGGCCTGCTTTTCTTCAGCAGGGACAGGGAAGATGGTTAAATTTGATGGGAAGATCGATGGACCCAAATACAGGAGCATTCTGGAAGAAAACCTGTTGGAGTCTGCTAAAGACCTGAGACTGGGACGGAGATTTATTATCCAAAAGGACAATGATCCAAAATATAAAGCCAAATCTACAATGGAACGGTTCACAAAGACACGTATCCAGGTGTTAGAACGGCCAAGTCAAAGTCCAGACCTGAATCCAATCCAGAATCTGTGGAAAGAGCTGAAGACTGCTGTTCACAAATGCTCTCCATCCAACCATCACTGAGCTCCAGCTGTTTTACAGCAAGAATGGGCAAGAATTTCAGTCTCTGGATGATGTTAAACTGATAGAAACAAACCCCAAGAGACTAGCAGCTGGAACTGCAGCAGAAGGTGGCGCTACAAAGTATTAACGCAAGGGGGCCGAATAATATTGCACACCCCACTTTTCAGTTTTTATTTGTTAAAAAAGCTTAAAATATCCAATTAATTTCATTCCCACTTCGTGACTGTGTCCCACTTGTTGTTGATTCTTGACAAAAAAAAATTAAAATTTTATACAGTGATCGATTATTTTTCGCAGTTAATGGGGACCGGGCGCCCCCCCAGCGAAAATCAAAATCCGGGATTTGGAGGCGGAGCCCCCTGAGCCTAGATAATGTGTTTAAAATATATTTAAAAACCCGCAAAAAAATAGCGAGGCACTGCAGCGAAACAAGAAAAAGGCTCAACTGTGGTCTTTCTGTTACAACTTTTCTTTGCTGTGAGAGAACGCGCACAACATCCTGTGATGTTTGGGTGATGGGTCTCGGCAAATCAGCGCACAGATTCTAGAGTGCTGGGCTGTCTGCGTTTCTCGTGTTGCTGTGAGTCATCGTTTGACGTCTCACTGGCAGCTGCGGCCTCTCGTCTTTGTGGGGTGGATTTTTGCGGAATTTCCGTGATTTTTTCTTGATTTTTTATTATATTATAAAAATCAGCAAATATCTAAAAACCGCGGAACTTAAAGCGTGAATTGGCAAGGGATCACTGTATCTTTATGTTTGAAGTCTGAAATGTGGTAAAAGGTCGAAAAGTTCAAGGGGGTCGAATATTTTCACAAGGACCTGTAAAATCAAAATGGCTGCAAATGGAATTTAGGGGTCATGACAAAAGGGACACCCTTTACAAACAGCTTTAAAAATTAACAATTTAAAATGTGCAATTTAATGTGATGGCACTGTTTTTATAGTAAACTTGTAAATTACAGTGTCATACTGTGAATATTAAAGTTAAATCCTGTAAAATGTTACGGTTGACTATTGTGAAATCCCGGTAATTATTTACAGTGTAGGAGTTTCGTGGTTGATTCAGTGAGTCGAAGGTGCCCAGGTCCTGTGGACTGAAACAACAGCCCTAAATCATCACCCCGTTACTATTGTGCTTGACAGTGGGCATGAGGCGCTTCTGCTAAAATTGTGTGTATTTGCCAAACATGGTGGTGTGCATGAAGGCCAAACAACTCCACTTTGGTCTCATCTGTCCACAAGGCATTATTCCAGACATTTTTGTGGTTTGTTGAGAGGTGGCTTTGGAAAATTAAGCTGTTCTGCCATATTTTTTTTTTGAGAAAACAGGCTTTTCATGGCAACCCTAAAACAAGCAATACATGTAATGAACTTTAATATCCATCCATCCATCCATCCATCCATCCATCCATCCATCCATCCATGGAAGCAGTGAGAGCATGTTTAGTATTCCACAGGCTGCTTATGTGTTTTGTTTTAGTTTTTAATGAATACATAATTACCGGGTCCTAATGTCATGTGTTGTTGAACATCTGTGGTTGTATTTACATAATTTGAAGCCCTGGCAAGGCGTAGATGATTTTTTTATACCCCGATAAACAAAACCTTAGAAATGAAAGAGGATGTAGTGTTTTACATGGCTATATAGCTGCAGTTGTGTGCGTGTGTGTGTGGTCAGCACTTGACACTGATCAGCTGAAATAAGCTGCAGCTTTTCTTGAAGGTGACCCTCGTCAGATATAGTCAGCATTGTTCTGTTTCAGCATGAATATGCAAATTGTCTTTTTTTGGCTCCATTTGCGATTAGATCAGTTTGATGCTGAAGTGGATTGACTCACTGACTGTTAAATACCTAGAAATCTCATTGCCATGAGTGACAGCTTCTGCCCTTCTCAGGTAAGAGAGTGAGAGGAATATTAGGCCAGTTAAGCAAGCGTATGTGAATGTGTGAGTGTGCAGGATTCAGTGGATTGAGTGGGTAAAGGATACCAATCAGGACGTCGCGCTGAAACTTCAGTGTGGTGATTATGAGACATAAATCTCTTAATTTACCTTAATATATAGCTGTTAAATTGCCAGCAGAGTTATGCTGACTTTCAGAGGAAGGAAAAGAACAGAGGGTGCAGATATTTACTCCACAGTACAGATTAAAATGGTTGGATTACTCTCAGGCCCCCCACACAAAGCATTCCTCAATTATTAATGCAGGTGTGGATTACCTTTGCAGAGAGGGAGAGTTTACACACAGGTAAAGAGTGATTCATTTCACCCTATCTACCCCATTTCCTATTCCCACTTTCATCTCCATCAGATCCTTCAACCATATCCTCCAATTTGACTCCATTAGATGACCTTTGAATCTGCCTCATGATGAAACTTGCACACACAAACACACATTGATAGCTAATAACCGGCCAGCTGGTATTAGGCTGGTCTCCGTTCTATTCTCACAGAGGAGGTATTCAGTCCCCCCTGCCGCTGCTTCATCTGTCCTAGCTCGACTCAACGTGACTCAGTTAAGTCTGTTCATCTCTCCTTTGAATGGTCAGGTATTGTTTCACTAGCCAGGATTCTGTTACCACGGACAACAAAGAGAGGCCATCACACCACCACAACACACACACACACAAACATGCACACGCGAACAAAGTAACTGACTAGAGTCTGAGAACAGCAGTCACATTTTTCCCAAGCGTCTGCCCAGAAAGCTGCAGGGGAATCACATTCTCTCCAGCATTTCAAAAGCGTTCTCAGTCTTTCGTCATGGTGGTTGGAGTTGGACTGCTTTTTCTTAGTACAGTCTTTTTTTCCCCTGTTTTCTTCATGTGTATTTATGAGGTAAAGTTGTTGGTGGGACTCAGCTGTGTACCTTCCTCCTGCTGTGTGGGGCATCTTCTCAGGTAGGACTGAAGCAAACCAATACGCTTTTTCTTTTTAACTTCACATTTCAACATAATTGGATGATTGTATTTTCAACAGATTAGGATCATCAGGTGGAGTACAACTAGTACTATTATTTGGTAAAAAGTCTAAATAATGACACGAGCGTTGGAGGTATTATAATCTTACTGTTCTTTATAATCCCATTGTTACATTTTCTTTTTTGCTTCAACTTCTTTGACTAAAAATGCAGCAAATTGTTTTCCATTTCAAATTTTAAGAAGCACAAAGGACTTTCTCATGTTAAAAAATGAATTTCAAATTCATCTGAAGGAATATTTACTTTTTTGGAACCATTGTCTAGTTGTGGTCTTCCATCTCTACCACTGACAAAAACTAGCCAAAGTAACTTTGGACTTCACATCCTTGCCTATGGGAGGCCCACTGAGCTACATTTCAGCCTCCCATGGTTATTGTTTCTATACGATTCATTATTTTTTAGAACATGCATTTAAATTCCTTTTTAAGATGTCAATTTCATATTTGAAAATACATTTAAATGGCCATTTGAATTTCGATTGCATGTATATTTTTCACTCAAAAAAACTGAGGAGACTGGAAAAATATTCCACCACTAAAGCAAGGACAAAAAAAAAAAAAAACACCATGAGGACCAAATTAGAATCAGGCTTCATTCTGTTTAAATAATACACTGTATAAGAGAACTCTGGAGATAATTAGAAACAAAGCTCTGCACCACGAATTTCCTCCTCTAACTTTCCCAAGTTGCTCATTAAGGGCAGGAAATTTAAAACAATGAAGAATTCAAAATTACTTTTAACATGCAACTCAGTTTTACAGTGTGTGCTATGATTTCAGGCCTATTAATTCACGGTCACATTTAATTGACATTCAGTTTTCTGAATTTCATGTGGATTTTCTACAGCTGTGCTGGTTTCCACCAACAGTTGCAAAGACGTTAGGTTATTTGGTGTCCTGAACAGGGGATTGTTTTAGCATGCAAGGTTATTTGTCTCTATGTCTCAATGTGACTTGCAACAGGAAAGACTAAAATGACTGCTAAGAACAGATTGATGGATTGTCACTCCCTGTGGTATTTTCTCCCTGTAGGCTCACCACGTGTAGGGAGGGCCATAAGGGGCAGGTGCATTGTGCCTTTGGGTGGCAGCCAAAAGTGTGGGCCTTGGGGCGCTGACCCCAGCTGACTAAACTGGCTACTGGAACATGGAACGTTACCTCTCTGGTGGGGAAGGAGCCTGAGCTTGTGTGTGAGGTTGAGAGGTACTAGCAAGTTATAGTCGGGCTCACCCCAATGCACAGCCTGGGCTCTGGAACCAATCTCCTCGAGACAGGCTGGACCTTATCCTACTCTGGTGTTGCCTGGGGTAATAGTGTGAATTACGGGAGGGTTTGGGGGTTTTTGACCCCCCCAATTACAACTTCGACCCCCCTAAAGAAGGGACAAATTGTCATTTTTGTCATCTCTAGAATTGTCATTGTATAATTCGCACTCTGCTTGGGGTGAGAGGTGACGGGCTGGAGTGGACTTACTTATAGCCCCCATCTTGGAACCTGTACATTGGGGATTTCCCTGGTAAATGAGAGGGTAGCTTCCCTCGGCCTTTGGGTCAGGGAACGGGCTCTGACTGTCATTGGGTGCTTATGTGCCCAATGACAGTTCAGAGTACCCAGCCTTCTTGCAGTCCTTGACGGGGGTGCTGGAAAGTGCCCCTAATGGGAACTCCTTTGTTCTGCTGGGGGACTTCAGTAGTCACTTGGGCAATGACTATGGGTGAATTCCAATTCCTCTCCTAACCCTCAATCTCAACCCTCACCCTTTACCCTACATTTTTGGCCCTCAATCTTAACCCTTGAAAGTAAGTGTAAGGGCTATCTTGTGGCTTAGAAATGGGACACTCCTCGAGTGCAGTTACGTCTTCAGACTGAAATGTATCAGAGCCCGTGTTGTCTCTGTATTCTCTGAAATGTCACAGGGATAACATTAAAAAGAGCGCTGTATACTCTCCAAATAATATTAGCAAATAACACAATAGAGGATACATTATTCAGTCCTCTGTCGCTACACAACAAGGTACACAAGTAACGTGAACCCGGCCGGGACTGCCGGTCCGGCAGCAAACATCGTAAAGTAAAAAAGTAAATGTTACGCAACAACGATGTTAATCCATGAAAAAAGTCTCAAACAAAGACAATAAGATGGTTTTGTAACATATATATCTTTAAGAACTACGAAGATACTTACGTTTGTAGCTAGCTTTTTTTGTCGCCATCGACTCGAAGATTTCTTGGCTAAATTACCCAATGCCTTCTGGGTAGCCCTTACTTCCAAGGGTGGTGCAGGAGAATCTCAATTTTGAGGGCGATACAGCCCTCAAACTTGTCCCTCAATTTGACGTTCTTAGAATTGGGACAACACTTGCATTTAGCGGGAGCGCGCATTTTTGAGATTGAGGGTTGAGATTGAGGGTTAAGGGAGGAATTGGAATTAACCCTATTATACCTGGGGGGATGTGATAGGAAGGAACGGCCTCTCTGATCTGAACCAGAGTGGCGTTTTGTTGTTAGACTTCTGTGCCAGTCACGGTTTGTCCATAACAAACACCTTGTTTGAATATAAGAGTGTCCACAATGCACATGGCATCAGGACACTCTTGGCTGTAGGTCGATGATTGACTTCATAGTTGTGTCATCAGATCTGCAACCGTATGTTCTGGACACTCGGGTGATGAGAGGAGCTGAACTGTCAACTGATCACTACCTGGTTGTGAGCTCAGGTGAGGGAGGAGTTCTGAGACTATAGAAAATGACTTTCAGTTGGCTCCACAAAGATTCTGGCAAATCATCAGACGGCTCAGGCAGGGAAAGCAGTGTTTCACCATCACTGTGTATAGTGGGGGTGGGGTGCTGCTGACCTCGACTGGAGATGTCATTGGGTGATGACAAGAATATTTTGAAGGTCTTCTCAATTTCACCAACACGTCTTCCATAGAGGATGCTGAGTCTGTGGACTTTGAAGTGGACTCATCTTTTACTGGAGCTGAGTTAGTCAAGAATCTGCATGGTGGCAGGGATCTTGGGGTGGACAAGATCTGCCCTGAGATCCTTAAGGCTCTGGATGTTGTGGGATTGTCCTGTTGACACGTCTCTGAAACATCGCGTAGACATTGAGGTAGTGCCTCTGGACTGTCAGACTAGGGTGGTGGTTTCCCTTTTTAAGAAGGGGGACGAGGGTGTATTCCAATTACAGGGGAATCACACTCCTCGGCCTCCCTGGTAAGATCTATGCAGGGGTGCTGGAGAAGAGAGTCCGATCGATTGTCGAATCTCGCATTCAGGAGGAACAATGTGAGTTCTGTCCTGGCATGGAACACTGGACCAGCTCTATACCCTCACTAGGGCCCTTTAGGGAACATGGGAATTTGCCCAACCAGTTCATGTGTTTTGTGGCTTTGAAAAAGGCATTTGATCGTGTCCCTTGTGGGATCCTGTGGGGGGGTACTTCAAGAGTATGGGGGGTACTTGGCCCGTTGTTACGGGCTGTCCAATCCCTGGACAAACGGATTCAGAGTTTGGTCCGCATTGCCGGTTGTAAGTTGGACTCATTTTCAGTGAGAATTGGACTCTGCCAGGACTGCCCTTTGTCACCGATTCTGTTCATAACGATTATGGACAAAATTTCTAGATGAAGCCAAGGAGCGGAGGGGTTCCAGTTCGATGGTGTCAGGATTTCGTCTCTGCTGTTTGTGGATGATGTGGTCCTGTTGGTGCCATCGGGTAGGGATCTTCAACTCTAATCAGGAGTGGTTCGTAGTCGAGTGTAAAGCAGCAGAGATGAGAATCAGCACCTCCAAATCCAAGACCATGGTTCTCAGTCGGAAAAGGGTAGAATGCCTTCTCCGGGTCGGGAGTGAGGTTCTGCCTCAAGTGGAGGAGTTTAAGTATCTCGGGGTCTTGTTCACGAGTGATGGAAGAAGGGAACAGGAGATTGACAGGCAGATCAGCGCAGCGTCTGCTGAGGTGCAGACTCTGTACTGGTTGGTTGTGGTGAAGAGAGAGCTGAGCCAAAAGGCAAGGCTCTTTGTTTACCGGTTGATCTTTGTTTAAACCCTCACCTATCCGAACTGTGGATAGTGACCAAAAGAGTGAGATTGCGGAAACAATCGGGTGAAAGGAGCTTTCTTCGCAGGGTGACTGGACTCTCCTTGAGAGACAGAGTGAGAAGTTCAGTCATTTGGCTGGGGAACACTTCGGTGTTCTCTCTGAGGAGTTGGTGGAGGTGGCTGGGGGGAGGGATGTCTGGCCCTCTCTGCTTGGGCTGCTGCCCCCATGACCCGACTACAGATAAAGCAGAAGATAATGGATGGATAGATGGATGGATGGAGAACATATTTTAAAATTCAAACCTGTTGGATTGAGAGAACATGTACATGATGAAAAACATTTTTTTGTTAAAACATTTTTGTTTCATGTTTCAAATGTAATAATCTGAACATATAATCCCTAAACCTTTATAACTGTGATGTATTTTTATGATGATGAAGTTAATAAAATGAAATAATCAATTATTACATTTTAATCCCCATAAAACATTTATAGAACACATCTGCACCAATAATAAATTTAAGAAGCACTGGGAAAAAATATTCAAATTTGCTTTTTCAATTTATATTGTAAATTGAGTAGGAACAAAATACAATATCTCCTGAAGAAAAAAACTCCATTCAGTGCAATACTGAATCCTAGTTCTTTCAGAAGCTTAAATAAAGATTTCACCTTGAACAGTTTAGAATAAGAACAGGTAGGCTATTTCATGTTCAAAAAGGTTTCACTGTGTCCTCACTGTGTGGCCTCAGCATGCCCTATCCCCCTTTTTTCTTTTTGTCTGCCCCAGGGCTCCTGCTCACCCTCCTCAAGTCCTCCATCTGTTTCAATTAGCTGTAATGTAGGGTGGAGCGCAAAGGTCGGCCACACAGACACAGCCGCAGGTGCAACTTTAGTGGAACACAGAAACAAACAGGACTCTCTCTTTGTCCGTTGGGGGGCACACTGTCACTTTTTAGAGTATGAGCCTGTCATTGCTGGGAAGGGGCTGCCAAGAGTATTTGTGGGGTGCTGGGATGATTTGGAGCTCACAGAGATTGACACAGAAAGTGAGATGCAGTGCAAGTGTTAACAAAAGAATACAGTCACACAATATTAACCAGTTCACACTGATTTGACTGGACTTCTTTCCTGCTTGTACAGCTAAGTTTTACACTTATCTTTTAAAGAAAACATAGAACCTTTTTTTAAACAAAAAACAAAAAAACAAACAAAAAAAGCTAACAAAATTTCCCAAATTATTGATAAAATGTTTTTCACATAATTTGGCCACAAATACCACAAAGATACAGTAGAAAGCATGCTTTTCAAGCATGTCCCTTGAGCTCTCTTCATAGCAGCCAGTTTTTGGGTGTGGGGTCAGCTCCACTACACCTTCTTTTCTGTGGGGTGTGCCATTTGAAATTTGTATGAATTGTATGAATAGTTCTACTAGACATTCTAGGTCTGTCATATTATAGTCCCCTAAAACGTTTAATAGCTCACTTGAATTAGATATTTATAGACTTAGAAGATCCCAAACAAAGCAAAAACCCCAATTCCAATGAAGTTTGGACCTTCTGTAAAACTTCAATAAAAACAGAATCTGGATATGCATCCCTGAATGATAAACAAACTGCAGTTTGTAAAGAGTATTTGGGGAAGGTTGCTCTATTTTTAGACCTTTTTTTCAGTGAATGCCTTATTATAGAGGATGAGCATCTACTTGTGGTGGACCATGTGGTGTCTTTATTCTATGTTGAAACTTTATGAAAAAAATGCCATTTAGTTTATTTCATTTACAACTGAAGTGGTGGCATTGCCTAATTGGATAATATCTGTTATGTAAGCATTTATGATGCTTAGTCAAATGAAGTGTTTTCCAGGAGCAGAGATACTGCAAAAGATGTTGGGGAAATAAAAATATGGTTTACTGGAGACAGGTTGAGTAGCTGAATCCTTGTTGGACATATTGCATCTGTTACTGTCAGAATGTTAAACGCTTATCTTAAAGTAAGAGTTAACAAGTCTAAATAAGAAGCCAGAGAAACATGTATAAATGGACATGATGCTCATACACATTCAGATGGAACCAAAGGATTATGGCAGTGTGCTTGTTTTAAACCAAGAGTAAGATAAAGAGATGGGAAAGGGTCTGTGTTTATCTGTAAATTGAACCCACACTCATGAAACAGTGAGTAAAAACTTGAATTGGGAAAATATTTACTCTGTGGATGTCTGCAAACAGAAAGAAGAAAAATATATACTGCTTCACTTTTGCAGCCAGTGGACATTGTGCTAACAGCTAGCAGCTGTTTTGGTTTGTCTCCTAATTACATCCCTCACTGTGAGAC
Organism: Hirundichthys speculiger; assembly: GCA_018398805.1. Classification (NCBI taxonomy): domain Eukaryota; kingdom Metazoa; phylum Chordata; class Actinopteri; order Beloniformes; family Exocoetidae; genus Hirundichthys; species Hirundichthys speculiger. Next base: position 2,163,293 of record JAGFBZ010001610.1, on the reverse strand, counting down.
AAAATACTTCAGCAATCAAGATGCTACTGATTTTGGTTTCCTGCCTAAAGATGAAATAAACATCAGTCATCCTTTAAACAGATAACCCATAGTTCAGCTTTCTCATTACAAACAGCATCCTTCTAAATCCTATATGTGTTAGGAGGCATTCCAGTACATACAGCACGTACCACTTATATAGAAGCAGATGTTAACATTTGAAATCTGAATTAGCATCATTTATCAAATCTCAGGACAGATTTTAACTTTGAGAGCTTTTCAATAGAACATTCAGGCCCATATGTTTGCCAGCCTGTATTTTTTACTCCTATTCAGGAACAGGTGATTTATTTCAGGCGTGAATCATTTTCCTGACAGAGAAAAAAAAAAACGCTCACAATGCTGGCAATATAGTCATCAACGTGACTGAAAAAAAAAAAAAAAAAGCCTTTACACCTGGACACCTGAGTGTCGTACAAATATTGGAGCTGTCATCTCATCCTATAAGGCCTGCCTTTGACCCACCTGATCCATCACGGAAATAAAGCAGAGGTCCTATATGCTTTTGATAAGACTAATGAATGGCAGTCAGGTCAACGGATGGCGCAGCAATATTCAGGCCCTTGAGGGATGAGTGATACAGGATGTGATGCTCGCGGAAAGAGGGAGATGTTCTGTTGACTCCTTGTCAGACACAGGAAGAAATGTTAATGACATTCTTCCTCAAGAAATTAGGAGGCAGAGAGAGAGAGAGAAAGAGAGAGAGACACCAATGACCGTCTTTGTGATTTCTAGCAAAGACTGTAGAGTAGAATTGGGAGAGTCTATGTGTGGCGAGAAACAAAGAAATGCACACGGATAAGGTTAAAAGATTTTAAAGAGTGTGAACCATCCATCCATTATCTATGCTCCTCTGCTGGAGCCTATCCCAGCTCTCTTAGGGCGAAAGGCAGGGGTACACCACATGTAGATGAACAATCATGCACACTCACAATCGCTCCTACACGCAATTTAGAACCACCAATTAACCTAATATTCATGTATTTGGACTGAGGGAGGAAGCCGGAGTACCCGGAGGAGACCCACGCAAGCATGGGGAGAACACGCAAACTCCACACAGAAAGGCCCCTGCTGAGGTTCAAACCAGGAACCTTCTTGCTGTGAGGCAACAGTGCTAACCACCAAGCCACCGTGCTGCCAAGTGTGAACCAGTTTACAAAATTAACCCTAACAAAAACATATTAGGCATGCAAACTGTTTAAACATGACTTTGAACATAACGTTAAAAGTCATGTAGGGACTGGATTGTGTCAGTAATCAGTGTTGTTTCAGCTATGCAGTGTTAAAATTCTTCAGAAGTAATTGCTGCTCTTTCTCATTATTACACTGCATAATTTAAGGCAAAAATGCTAAATCTTTTTGTTTGATTATCCTCGGGGCCTTTACATATAAATTACCAATTCAACATAATTAGATGTTCTTAGGATCAAGTCTAACTGCCAATCAAGCACATCATTACTAAGGATTTCCTTTATGTATTAACATTCAAAAATGAACAAATCACCTTGTCTTAAAGGTAGGGTAAGCAATTTCTTGATGACCTCAAGTCTAATGATATTCAAACAAATACGTTGAATTGAATTGAATTGAAAATACTTTAATAATCCCCGAGGGGAAATTGGCTCGTTGCAGCAGATACAAAAATATACATAAATAGACAGGACATTAAATGGGCTTCACTTACATAGCACTTTCTGGACACCATCATGGTGCCCCAAACTCATTCAGAGGCTAATTTGGGTTCATAGTCTTGCCCAAGGACACTTTGACATATAGAGCTGGGATTGAACCACCAACCTTATAGTGACTGAATGACCCACTCTACCAACTGAGCTACAGCTGTCTCTTTTATAAACATTAACATAACATCAAGAGCTAGCTCATCCCTCCTGTGCTCCCAAAGAAAATCTCATCTTGCTAATCCAAGCCTCACCCCCTTTCACAATTCATATGCAAGAGCATGTCCCTTTCCCGGGTTGGCTGTGATTGGCTGGAGTAATGTTTGTTGTGGTTTTGGGGGCAGGCTGCCCCCACTCTGTTTGTTTCCAGTTTTCAGAGCTAAGGCTACATGAAGTTTTTTACTTTTGACAGTAAGTAACTTTGGACTCTTTGGATTCCCATCATCTCCTGCAGTAATGTAACCGTTAATCATACATCACCAATGATGGTGCTATCTCACAGAGATACAGTGGACATCATAGGCAGAGTGAAGCCTGATTTATACTCGAATGTCAGGTCGTCTGCGTCACCTACGCAGACAACGCAGAGATGCCCCCCCACCCTACGCAGACACTACGCAGACACTCCGGTGCACCTACCCTAAATTGTAGGTCGACGCAGACGGTGTCGCAGAGAGGAGAGAAAGGAGGCCTCTGATTGGTCAATTCTACATCCGCATAGAAAAGAGTGCATTGAAGAAATGAGGAAGTACCCACATCTGTATGATTCTGGTTCTCCACGCTACAAAGACAGCACATATTCTAGTAATTCATGGAGGGAGATTGCGATGAATGTGGGTCTAGATATGGCCGAGACGAAGTGGAAAAACACAAGAGATAAGTTTAGTAAGTTTAGCTAGTTCGTGACTGTCCATCTTGCGTTGTGGCGTAGCAGAGACCGTGCGAGTATAAATCAAAAGTGACGGCGGCATCTCTGCGACAAGGTGACACATTGCCGCGAGAGTATACACGGCCTTTGACTTGGAGACTCAAGAAAGCAATGACTGAAGACAAAGCGAGTCACCAAGCAAAAGACTGAACAAAAGTAAATCTTGAAAAATGTTGTAAAAATGACTTAACTTACATACTTCAGGCATCAAAAAAATATGCAAGATAAGACTGTCAAAGAGAGCTGGTGAAAGACACGCTCACTCTGTATTCTTTATTAATTTACCAGACAGACTCTTTGGCATAATGAATTATAGAACATGATGAACATCTTCATTTAATGGAACAATAACCCAAGAACATGTTAACAAGCATCAATAAGCATCAGCTTTTCAAGAATGTGAGTCAACATATGGTTGCATTTACACAGGTCAGACAACTGAGATAATACCCCCAAACAAACATTTTTTATTATACAGTATGAGCGGTTGCAAATGTGAAGAAGACTGAGTTAATCATTTAACCCTAGCAAAACTATTTCCAAAGAAATAGTTTTGGAAATATTTCCAAAGAAACTTTTCTATTAAAGAGAAACAGATATAACAGGACACAGGCTTCTTCAGAGTGCTTAGCTTTCTGTAGTTTTGCATTTCAATAAAGGAATGTGCCTTCACAGCTTTTGCTTCCTCCCAAACTAATATCTGTCATCGTTAATGGTGGAGAGCAGAGTAATTGGTTATATTACAGGATCTTCCTCTGAGAATCTTTCCATGATTAAAAAAATTACCAAGCCCCAGCGTTTTATAAAGATGCACAGATAGACATTTGAACACACACACCATGTTAATAACGGCAACACAAATACAGGAATTAAGCTTAATGAGTGTGTCAGAGAAAGTTCTCTTGAAGCTGCTTGAAGCTTGAAAGGTATTATTCAAACTTGTTTGCAGATCCATCTCACTTGTGTTTTACTTCCATCTGCATCCTTGTAACATTGTCAAGTCAATCTTTTTTATTTTAAATCAGTCACACAATCAAAGAAAAAGAACTGAAAAACAAAACATCAATATTTATGGAAATAAAACCAGATACCGGGGTGATGCAAAAAAACTCCAATCCTATTGGAGAAGTTTTTTTTGTACCATAAATAGACTAGAACTTAATTTAATATCCCTTTTTTAATATCGACAGTGAGGGTAGATAGGCTATTTTTTTTTTTTTTTTTTTTTTTTGGGGGGGGACAAAGGATCATTTTTTCTCCCATCTGACATGATGTTTCTGTCTGGACAGAAGGCTTCCCCTTTCATCCTCTCATACCTTTTTGACAGAGAGATGCTGGGGGAGCAGGCAATAACTGATAGCTCGCCTCTAACCCCCCCATCTACGATGAGATGAGCTCTTTGCGGCTAAGAGTTTGGCTCATCCGTCACTCTTAACACCCCCCCCCCCCCCCCCCCCCCCCCACACACACACACACACACACACATACACATTTTCTTCTGTTACACGCCATTCACTGACAGGATGAAAAAAAACTACCAAAACACCACATTTGAGGTCAGTGAACTTGGAGTCAGTCAATGCAGGAGATTAAACACTGCGAGTATGTGCGCAACTGTGTTTCTTTTTGGTGCCATAATTGAGCACTCAGTCAAGCAACAAGCAGCAGAGGCATTAGAACATGGACAGCAGTACAGATGGTCATGCCGCTGTAATATTGCACCTCTGGAAAAAAGATATGATGGAGCAAAACAGAATCACTTTCAACATAGAGTTCAGTTTTTTTAATTTAATCTTTTGACAGATTGAATACAAGTTACTGAATTATTAAGGCAAATCAAAATTTACATCTATAGCTTCAATAATGTCATGATTAATGGTGGAAGATGTGTGCAGATATAAATGCTGAAATCTTCCTAAACTAAGTAAAGATCCAGAAGCTGTGACAGCTGCATCTGAAGGTTATATTGCTTTGTTGAGTTTCAGGGCATTTTTGTATGTGCTTAAAAGGTAAAGACAGTAAGAACATTTCTCTAAATTGATAGCTTAATGTACTTCAGGGGACACATTAACATTTTAAATTCATATGTCATCAATACTTTGCCAGCTGATTACTAAGACATAGCTCACATGTATGTGTGTGCATGGACTGTGTGTCAGAACCGAAAGTTAAATTTCAATATAAATTTACAATATAAAAATTATGCATTTCTTATTGACTCCTATTTAGAATGAAAGTTCCACAGAATAGTGAGATAGATGTTACAGAAGCAAAATAGGCCAAGAAAAGGTGTCTCCCCTTAATATGTTTGATTTTCTAATAAAGTGCTAATTGCTTCCCATTCTTACCTTGCAGTAAAGTACATAAAGCTAAATCATTAGATGACATTGTTGCTCGCCCGTGGCTGTGATTGCATGACATATTTGGTCGAAGTGTTAGTTTTGCAGGGTCACGCGAGTGCCGAGGGCTTTATTAATGAAGGTCACACGAGAGCCCCTCAGCTGAGTCCTGATGTGTCTAGTGTCTTTGTTGCAGCTTCACACCTCCTGCTGATATGATCATAACTGTAATGACAGTGTTAACTTTGCCGCTGGCTTTACTGTCTCTCTCTCTCTCATTTTCAGAGCAGTTGTGTTTCTTTGTCTCTTTAACTTGAGCATGTAATTTCTATCCTTTCTTCTTCAAGGACTGGTGCTGCATTCAACCTCAAAAATGGTCAAAGTAAAATACATTTTTTGGGGGGCTTTTCTGGAAAAAAAAAAGTTTTTTGATTTAAAAGTGGATTTATAAAAAACAAAAAACTGTCACTGTGGATAATCAGCAAGGAGCATTAAACAGCCCAAGGCATGAAACAGACATGTTAAAAGACATATCTCTTCTTAAATGATTCTCAAACTAAATAAAAGAAGACTGTGGATACCCCGAAGACAGTGGTTTGCCAAGTCTGAGACACTGCATGTTTCTATCTAGATACTAAAATTCATAATACTATTATCTTTACCATGTACAGTCTGAAAAAAAATAGCAAGCACTTATATTTACAATAGTGTCAAATGAAAGGCAGTGGAAAGAAGCTGGTGCAAGATGGGACTATACTTCTTAGGCTTGATTGTTTAGGCTTTGAATACACAACAATATGAAATTAGGCAACAACATAAGCTTCTTAAAACACAACATTACCATTATTCCATTACCATTACAATGAGCCTTTATTGTCTGTTTGGTTCAATGTTCTGTTTTCTACAGGATCTTTTAAGAAGAAATTGGGCCTTTAATGAGGACTCTTGTTTGTCATTGTTCAATAACTGTGTTAGTTGTGAGATTTTCACATATTCACTGACAGGAAGAGCTAAATCTCAGTAGATTAAAATTCTAACATATGACAAACATACTTATTAAAAAAAATCCTGTAATAAAATGTAGAAATACAGTTAGTCAAGAACAAATCCTTGAGGTACTCCAAAAAAAGAATAGAATAAGATAAAGCAAAAAAAGAGGCATCTAATCAGAATGAATTGGTGTCTGTTATCTGAAGCAGACATTTTGATTGAAATTCTGCCCATAGGCTCAGCTAAATTTTAAAAAGGGCTTTGAGGGCCACTCCAATAGGTTAGGGCTCGACTTCCAGCCCGGACGACCCTTTGCTGCGTGTCTTCCTCACTATTTCTGCCCCCTTTCCTGTCTCTCTCCACTACACATAAAGGCCACTAGTACAAAAAAGAGAACTTTAAATAAATACTGAAGAGATCATTTTAAGAGACAACTTGGCAACAAATCTGCAGTTCAGAGTTTCCCTTTTCATCATCGTCTTAAAGTAAATGATTCTGCCCTTTTTTTGGGGGGGATCACACACATTACTACTGAGTTTTATGGTCCTAAAAAGGTGTACGTCTCAGTAAAGTATGGGTCATGGTAAATCGTACATTATGTGCCTGTGATAACTTTAGCACGTACAGATTTGGCATTAAGAATGCAGTTAAAATAAAGAGGAGTTTGTATCCTCACTGCCTGGCGAAGAAAGAAGAAAAAAAGAGGCGCCATTGTTGTGATAAACTTATATAAAGGAACAACATTTATTTGGATCCAGAGTTGCATTTTTTTTTAAAGATCTTTATTGATGATGGGAGAGTCAGTTCACAGCTTAAAGCCCTCTCTAAAACATTCCACCCAAAGCTTCTCCAGTGGAATAAAGTCTGAACTCTGTGGTGACCAGTCCACGAGTGAAAATAAGGTCTCATACTCCCTGAACCACTCTTTCACAATGTCAGCCCAATTAATCCTAGTATTGTCATCCTGGATTATCCCCATGCCACCAGGGATGAGAAAAAAATGAAAGGATATTCAGGATATTCAGGTAGTCAAGTTACCAATTTTTTGGCCACATGATGTTACTGAACCTGGACCCGACTGACTGGTGCAACCCCAGATCACAACACTGCTTCAACAGTTTTGCACAGTGGGCCTTTTGACACGATCCACTAACTTTTTTACACTGATGCATCCATCTGGACTCATCAGACCACATGATATTTTTCATCTGCTCTAGAGTCCAATTTTTAAGCTCCCAAATTAAAGCCCTTTTTAATTAGTCTCACTGATAAATGTTTTTCCTGAGGCTACACAGCTGTTTAGCCACAATGAACTGGGCTCTCTTTGAACTGCTTTTACTAGTAAACTTTACTGTGAGTTCTGATGCTAATTTTCTTGTTGATTTCAAATACTTAGATCATATCCATTCATGATCAGTCAAGATGTTTTTTACAACCACATTTCTTCCTTGAAGATGATAGTAATAAACTTTCAGTCCAGGTTTTTGTAGTCCATTGGGCAGTTTTTTTTTCTTGTTTTTTTTTTTTTGCATTTTGATGCAAAAGTCAGAATGCAGAAAATGCACTCCCACATGCACACAGCTTTACATTCCACATTTTCAGTGCTGAATACAATTAGAACTGTCTTTTGTCCTATGCTTCCTTTTATTCTTTTATGCGATTTAGGAAAATCGCTCTGGCAACTGTAGACATGGCCTGTATTTGTTGCATGTAACCACACCTTTACTGTTGATTGAACAAAAGAGAGTGGTTCATTCAATATTTCACATATGAGTTAGATGAATACTACTGCCAGTAGATGAGAGGTTGTCTTACATCAAATAATTGTGCACATAAATCAATGAGATGTGAGGTTTAATAAAGGCATGGATTATTACGTAATACAACTCTCCATGATTACATTTAATTCAAATCCACACTGGGAAATATACACTTAAAAACGTGTGAATGAGCTCTATGAACACAGGCTTAAAGAAAAAACAAAAGCAACAACAACAAAAAAAAATTTGCATAAAATGTTCTGATTTTAAGACCTCTTAGATAACTCTGTGATTTGGAGGTCATATAATCTGTAAATATTGACCTGGTGGTGAGTCTTGATGCAGCTTAGCAGAGTCCATCAGCAGTGCTGTGTGAAATACAGACACATAGTCAGCCTGCTGGGTGTTGTCTGTTGCACCTCTGCAGATGCTTTAATGTACCCCTGCAGGGTTGACCCCACCAATGAGAATAAACAATGCTGTGAGGCCCATTTGGGGTATCAACTGGGCGCCACTAATCGATTATGTTTCCCTCCTTTAATCTCCTCACATCTCCTGATGGTGCAGCTCAGCTTTGGCTTAATTTCATGCAGGTACTCTCATTCCCCACAGTGTAACCAGCAAATCCCACTATGTACCTCAGAAAAGCCTGGTGCTCCTCCATTCTCAACCACAAACATCCGGGACACTGGCATCCGCGGGCCATAGCAACCAGTCCAAGGGGGCAAACAATCGCTCACTGTTGCTAGCGAAGCCGATGAATTTTGCATTTTGTGCCTGTTCTTTCTGATTTCGTGCAGTTTACGATAGGGGGAAAGATGGTGAAGAACTGTTGTGTGTTTAACTGCACCAACAATGTTGCTCGCCAGCCACATTTGTCATTTTATATGATTCCTAGCGAGGCTACTGAGCCTGAAAGAAGAAGAAAATAGCTGCATGCTATTAACAGAGCAGACGAAGATACTCGAGGGAAATTATGGGTGCCCAAATCAGACTACGCGTATGTTTGTTCAGCACACTTTGTAACAGGTAAGAAATCCGATTTTTTCAAGATATTTTAGTTTTTAATTTCTATGTTTAGATCCAATATTTTGACGTGTTTGGGGAGGCTCCATTATAGATCATTGCGGTCTGGTAAAAAAAAAAAAGCTAGGTCTGTCTGCTGGGGCTGCTGACCCAAGTGACTGTCAAGAGACTCCATAATATATCTAGCCTCTAATTTCAAATTTTAAATATATATATTTAGGAAGAAAGATCAACCAGAAGGATCACCCAGATTATGTTCCATCTGTGTTCCCACACAAACCAAAGTCCAGACAGTCAGGCCAGGGGTCTGTGTCACGTTTTAGCACAGCTAAATTTAATTCTTTATGTATTGGGGACTGTGTATTGGTGTATAAATATTTAAAATAGTTTCAAAAAACTTTTACTTACCAGGAGTTTTTACGAGGTAATGGTACACATCTGGGTACCCCAAACGAGGCCATTGTTTGGGGTTATTTATCCAAGAATCAGCTGTGTGCTTGTATGGACACAAATCTAGACAGAGTATGTCCAATTTGGCTTTATACCTCGCTAAAGCCTCTGGCTTCAACTCATTCTGATATAGGTAAGCCATGCTCGCCACCACAGGCACCTGTGACGATCGCCAAACAAAGTTAAAAAACAATGAAGACGTGAAATAGCTAAAGGAACTGTGAGCGAAAAATACCTGGATACAATGTTGTTTGCCCCCCTCACGCTAAAACCGGAAGTGTAACCATGGCGCGTGACGTCACGCCGATATTGAGAATGTATATTCAATAAACAGTGGTCTTTCTTACATTTTTGTACATCAGATGTTTGTCTTTTGGAAAATCTGTGGAATGTGTTGGCTACACATTGGATAGACTTTACCAATTATCCAATAGGAGGCTCTTACCTATTTGTTTAGTTAAATGGTGGTGACTTTTTTTGGGAGGGTGGGGGGATGTATTTGCACATGGAATGGTAATTCTTCCTATTCCTATTAACATATGCAAATTCGTGTTCAGGTGGCGCCCTTTATATCAATGTGGGTGTAGCTGATCACTTTGGAAACTCAGTGTTGTCAGCACTTGTAAAGGAACAGGTAATGTTCAGCTTCGCCTCATCTCTCTCTTTCTCTCACTTCAAAGTCAGACCCAACTCAGCACAGAGTTCCAAGAGGACAGCTCTTGGAGATCTAAAACAATTGACAGCTACTATCTTTGTTGGCCAAAACAATCATTAAATTAATTATTTAATGACTTTAGTCATGTCTTTTATATGGTTTTAATTCAGCACCATATATATTGCGAATCTAAATCCAAAATCTGAGAATTAAAGCCAAAGTTTGTTTTGATTCAGTCATATGTTTTTGAACACAGCCACCTCCACACTGGACCACTGCTACTTTGTTTTACTTTTTTCATTTAGTTATTTCCCATTTGTCCCATGTGCCTATTTCCTGTGGTTTTCCTCCTAGAGTCTGTTGAACCGTCAATGTTTTGTCAGCAGAGTTGAAGAAATACTGGGGATGTAAACATGACTGGTTGTAATTACAGGTGTGCAGTTGTCCAACCTCTGGGATTGGGCTATTTTTGTTGTTTTGTTGTTGCCTGTCCTCCCTAACCGGGGAGGCCATCTTTTTTTTTTTCTTTTTTATTGTGAATTTGCCTTTGGAAGGGAGTTTAAGATTGGATATATATGCAGGCTGTGAGTTATCTGCAGTAGACCATCGAGTGACCATCTGTATCTATTTTAATGCCTCAGGCTGTCTGGAAGTGACTGATCTCATATAGGTTATCCAACTTTTAAGGGATACAGCTGATAACCTAGTGATTTTTTTTAACTTACCCTGCTAAATTTCTGTGTGTCATTTCTTCAGAGACAGAAGCTGTGTAGTGTATGCCGGCGAGTAGATGGTGGAGCCCATCCCTTGTACCTATTTGCCGTTGCTGTGCTCAAATGTGGTGCTTCTTTGGACCCTTCTTCCCAGTAACTCTTTATAATAACTATTCGTTATAACTAGTTTATAGATCTTTAGTAAACTGCTAACTGATAAGAGATAAAGCAATATAGTAGGTTCATCCCCCAGCCAAAACACATGAACAAATAAAAGCCAACCCACCTAACTGAGCTCGTGCAGTAGCAGCCTAAGCTTGGTCTCCATGACACCTGCCTCTGCCTCCATCAGGCTAATAAGTTTTTGGGTGTATTGGTCAAGCTTGTACACAAAGCTCTAGGGGGAAACGCAGTTAGTCCCTTGAACTATGATCTGAATAGAGAAAAGATTGATTAGTTGTACACCATCAGGAAAAGGACAGAAGAACGTCTTTCAAAATAAGTTGAGGGTACATTTGAATTTCTACTTGTCCGAACAAAGCTTCTGTTGTATAATCCAAACACTCCTCTTGCATATCTCTTACATACATACCACTGGTTCATCTGCTCCCAAGTCTCCCAGGTGATTCCACCTGTTCTCTTTCCTGTTGACAGAAGTATACTTTTACATAAAAGCTGCAATGATTAATCAAGTGACAAAAAAATGAAACAGCTAGTTTGATAGTTACTTGATTTAATACACAATTGATGACTTTCTTTTTGACCTCCTCGTGTTGTGAAAAAGCTGGCTGGCCTTTATACAAGCAACTGTGTTGATAAAACTGACATTAAAGCAATTGAACAATACTGTGTTAAGCCCCTAAACCACCTTCAGCAGCTCCTCTGAGAAGATGCTCTCAGTCACCAAAATGGGAATGTGTCATACACATGCGCAAATCCAGTTATACGGTCTTGCACTTTCAGATTAAAATTTAAACAGTATTTCTGAGTTTATGTGGAGTGACTATAAAAGGATTAAATGGTATTTCTATTATAAATCTAACTCTTAAAAACACATTTTCCTGATTACATGAAAAAAAAATTCATAGATCTTAATTTAATTTCATAGGAATATTTAGTTCTAAAAGAATATTAATGTCATAATGTAGAAATTACAAGTACGAATTAAATCAATTTTATTGGAGCACAAAGTTTGTTTTTCACCGTGGTTGACTGTCCCCAATCTGCCCCCTTTTTACTAGCAGGCTTTAGCACTCAGTGGTGTTTAACTAAATTAAATAATTTCATTACAATCAGAGAGAGTTGGAACGGCAGCCTGTGCAATTATGGTACCAATGGAGGGCCCTGTCACATCTAAAAGCCGCTGTTCACATGCAAAAAGGACATGCTGGGCTGCATGTGGTTGAGCTCAGATAAGAAAAAAAGGCACAGTTGGATATTGATCGAGGGGCTGCAATTTACATGCGGCACAGATGTTGAACAAGGTCTCTCTTAATCTCACAGCTTCTGCTCCCAGGGATTTGACACACTGAAAGAGGATAGACAGGTTGCAACCCAGACGTCAAACCTTTTAACTGGAGAGGGTAGACGGGAAGAAATGAACAGTATAGAAAGACAGGACAAGACTTGCAGCAACTGTGTTCAAATATGCACAAAAACACATATGGTGTGGTCTAAAGGCAATTACACAGAACCACAGGGGAGCATATAAAACAATACTGCTGTTATACATTTGGTATGAGTAATATTACAAATGGAGAAAAATATTATTGTCTTGGGAATATCATAAAAGTAGTCTTTTTCTGATTTAATTATTCTGCTTCATTTATATAAAGTGACCCTACTTAATTAACAGTGCTGAAGCTGAGTTTTGAGAGTTTAACTTTGAAGTCTTGCCCTCTGCTTAGAGATAGAATATTATTACTCCTCTGAGCCGTTCCTTTTCTCTGCTCTGTGCTTTGGTAGTGTGCTCACTCTGATCACGATTCAGCTGTTGGCCAAAACAAAGAAAACAGAGAAACTCATTACTGACCCTCCAGGTGGATGACTGGAAGCGGAGGGGGGATACAAAAAGTCAGAAACAGAACATGTGTGTGTCTGCGTGTATGCATGAGTCAGAGATACTGGGCACTGTGTCATGAGGTGATGTCATTACATCCTGTAAGATTCTCAATCAGTTTTCAACACATTTCCTGATTACACAGCAATCATGAAATCTACACGGATTACACAGTTCAATGACCTGGGAAATCCTGGGTCTTAACATTCATGTGAATGTTAATTTGACATGCAACACCCACTTAAACATAGTTTCCAACCAGCAAGCTCACCCCACTTAGCAACAGCACTCTCTGAATGGCAGCGACCTCAACGGCAGGACAATGCATCATAACTCTGCTAATCAAAATCTGATGGAAAAAGACCAATCCACAGAGACCCAAACTGCAATAGAGAGGACACGAAGAATCCACGACCAACATGGCAGTGCTAGACTCTCCAGGACACATCCGGTGTTAATCTCCCAATGGGTCAGAGGTGTTCTGATGCTGGAAAGGGGAGCTACAAAAGATGCAACACTGAGGCTGTGTTCAAAAAGGGAGAGGGCAGACTGTACTTCTTGAGGAAGCTTGGGATCTTCAGTCTTTAGAGCAAGATGTTGCATATCTTCTCGAAATATGTCGTGAACCAGTGACTCAAATAAACTGAACAAACTGATAAAGATATGCAGGGATCTGCTCTGGAGCCCCTCAAGCTGATTGTGCAAACAAGGAAGTTGCATAAGGTGTAAAATATAATGGGCAAGACTCCACATTCACTACACAGCACAGTGCATAAACAGCAAGCTGCTTCCTCACTCAGATGCTGCTTCGTTCACTGCAACAACGCATGCCCCGACAGATAATCATTCCTTCCCACAGCTATAACCTTCTACCACATTGTAGAATGACTCATTAGGGAATTTATATTACTGATTGACTGATTGCAACATTATAAATTCCCTTTGGGGACTGAACACACTATTAGGCAGTTGATTTTAATGTTTGTGGTATAAATTTTGTGATCAGTTTGTATGTAGGCAAAATAAATGAATAAAGCCCCACAGTACTGATGAATCTGTCACTTCTCTCAGTTGCATTTATCTTTATCAGGTTGGATCCAGGTTGTGTCTTCATTGTCTGTCTCTGCTTGGTCAGGGCTGTCCAGCAGACAGACAAAGACAGGCAGAAATCTCATAGTCTCTCATCTCATAGCCAGACTGAGGTTCAGACAATCCCTTTAGAGGCAGCTGATCGCCGTCTTTTCTTCCCCTAACTCTCAGTGGCTCAAAAGCTTTAAACCAGAAGGCTGATAGGAGGAGTAATTAGTGCGCCACACTTTGGCAGGATTATTTGTGTGTCTATGAGGCATGGACAGTGGAAAAGACAGGTGGAGGAATGGGGAGAGGGCTTGTCCTTGTGAAGTTATCCTGCCTCTCTACAGAAGAAAGGCAGCAAAAGTCATTGCATGCAAGTTAAATTTTTTTTTTTTTTTTAGACATCATTAAAAATAATGTTCCCCATGGGTAAAAGGTTATGAATCAGAATTCAGGCCAGGGTGTCGGTAAGGGTTTATGTAACACGCAGTTATTACGGCTGCTGTAAGGGATAGGGCTATGAGGGTTTATAGAAATAGAAACCTTTGCGCATTTAGGCTGTCTGTCTTCCTGCTGACGTCAGCATGTAGTTTGCTTTCAGAACAGATGTTCCTTGGAAAGTTTTGGTGTGGACATAGGTCAGTGTTTGCTGTGTCTTTTGTTATGTCCCTCACTCTGATTCTGTCCTCTAAAATGCCCTGAACAGCATTTGTTGCTAAGTGACAGCAATGGGCATTAAGGTGAAATCACCATGGCCAGTGAAAACTTTCATTACTTAAAACTTTCTGAACTTCTATACTGACATAGGACTAATTATACTTGCTAATCTGAATTGTGTCTGCGTCAGAGAACTTTGGGGGTTTTAATCTTGGGGAAATATGTAAATATAGAGACTGTGATGAAGATGGAAGTATGGAGCTAAATCAGGGACATTAGTTTTGTTCTTTAAAATAAAAATTGTAGAAGAAAATTGGTTGGAATTAAGTGCGGTCTAAAAAGCTTGCTAAATGTAACTTTGTCACGAGTCAGTTTTTCACTGTCAGTCAAGTGAAAGTGATGTAAAGAAAGTGTTTGTTCATACAATTTAATTTACATCTCACTGTACTTATATTTCCTAAAGGCAACGTGACAATTTCATCGTGTCTATCAGCAACAAGACAAAAACGAAGGAAACTTACTAGGCCTTCAATTTGGTCGAATAATTTCTACCTGGTTTATAATTGAACTATTACATAGGGCAGAGGTCGGCAATCCATGGCTCTGGAGCCACGTGTGGCTCTTTAGCCTCTCTGCAGTGGCTCCCTGTCGCTGTGGGGAAAAAACTTGTCAGAAGGTGATTCTCGCTCTGGAGCACATGTAGTGCCCTGTAGGTTGCTCGCCAGCAGGGGGCAGAATGAGTATGTTTAGCGCAAAATACTGCCAGGTTACTGCAACGAGGGAGTCGTATCTGTGTGTTGCATTCTGGGAAAGAAAAAAAAGGCGAGCGTGCACACTGTGACTAACGCCGGACACCTTTATGTGTTGCTCATGTACCGCCGGAAAAAAAATAAAAGAAACATTTCCCACATCACGTCGGTGTTTTGTAGTGGTGTAACACACAAATGAAGCGATATTGAAAACCTCCCCAAACCCGAAAAACTGGTGGATACACATACTGATATGAGCAGATTTTCTCCAGCATGAACTACATCAGATCCAAATTTCACTCGTCTCACAGACGCCAGCCTGCAGTCCTGGATGAAAGTCACATCTTACAGCCCTGATACAGAGAAGCTCTGCAGTGATGTTCAGAAACAAATCATGTTAAGCAGGTGAGAACACTGTCACAGTGATTCCCAAAGTGTGCGCCGCGGCCCCCTGGTGGACTGTAGTGGTACTGCAGGTGGACCGTGAGAGGTCATTAAAAATAAACAAATATGTTTTAAATCTTCGATTTAAAAAAAATGTTTTTAATAACTGTAAAACATTTATAACAAGATTTTAAAACATATAGAAATAATGAAACAAACAAATTGAGTGTTATTCCACTGTCACCTTAACTTAATATTACAAGTGTCTCCTTATTTGTTGACTCTTTACATTAATATTGGAATGTAGCTTTTAGTCTTGTATGTTGATCAAAGTGGTGTTTAAAGGTTTGCATGGGCCACAGCCCAGCAAACCCAACTGCCAAACATAGTTGGAATAAGCTTTTAAATAGATTCAAATCCCTCTGAATACAGTATAACTATATATAAAACTTCATACAATGTGTTATCATTTGAAGGGTCAAATATGTTTTGTGGCTCCAGAAGAATTTTATTCAGGGGAGAGGGACAAAAAAATGGCTCTTTTGCTAGTAAAGGTAGCCAACCCCCGACGTAGTGTATACTGAACAGCGTTGTTGCTTCTGAAAGACCCCAGACACATACAACTCAAAGTGGTATTCAGTATTTTACTATTTCAGAGTTCCAATCATAGAACACCTCAGAAAAGATGTTTTTTCATAAATAGGTTACAATCCCAATGAAGTGAAATTGGGCAAAAAGTAAAAATCATTGACCTACAAAATCAGTCAGTAACACCAAGGTCATTTGGTTTCAAGGGAGGCTATGCACAAGAAGCTGATTGGCCTGCTGAAGTAGGGGTCCTCAAGACACCTTCACCCTGCAAAACCACTGAAGAGAAACACCTTAATATTCACACTTTGACAAGGAGCTGTGCTCCCTGAACATCTGACATAATTATACCTATTAACACAGGTAATTAAACTCTGAGTAGGTCACACAAATGTGTGCACAATGTATTTTCTGCTTGTATGAATTCAGTATAAATAAAATAAAACAAAATAAATCATTGGCACAAATCTGTTTTTTTTATTTAATCCTGCACAAAATGTTGCAGCAGTATACTGGTGTAGCCTCTCAGTCATCCAGGTCATGGTAACTCAGAGGTTTGATTCAAGGCAACTGGACTTGAAGACACCTTCCATCCAGAAGGTTTTGTCAATTTAGCCTTGTTTTAAACCTTTGAGTGCTATAGCAGCAGTTGCCATTGGGGGGATTTTTTGAGTCAATATTTACTTCGGAAATGATAGAACATTCAAAAGCTCTTCCTGAAAGAAAAAAGTAGGCAGCCTAAATGGGTTGGTTGAGCGAGATGACTTTTGAAGGCTACCTGTGCTCAACAGATGTCACGTACAGTTTAAGGTAGATAACTGCTGTGCATCTCTGTCTTTGACAGCCAGGTGACTTGCAGAAATGTGAGAGCATGAGGGAAATGACAGACTGACAGAGAGAACAGGGAAAAGGGAAAAAAAAAAAAAAGAAGAAGGGGGAAATGTGAGGACTGGTGCATTGGAAGTGTTCTTGGCAGGAAACTGAAGTTACCATAGCGACCTGGTGAAAGCTCTGCAGCAAAGAGCGAGACAGAAAAAAAAGGCATAAGCAAAGAAGAGAGACCTTGAGGTATTATGTCTCTGCACAGATCTTCGTTCATTGCGATATGCTGGGCTAAGGCATTTACCTACCGTACTCTAAATCAATACAAGTGTTTGTTACAAATGACAAATCATTGCATGCAAGGGTGGTTTTTTTAGACATCATTAAAAATAATGACATATATGAATACATCATTCAAATAGTATTTCTTTTAATGATCATGGAAAATCGGTTTTCAGCTCTCACTCGTTCTCTTTCATTACTGAAGCCAAGTGGAGTTAGTCAGTGGTCTGGTGATCCCTGGTTGAAAAGATATGAGGCAGAATTGCACATCCATTTACACGAGTACAGCCATTGTACTGTGTAAAGTAATTGCTAGTCTTTGATGAGCTAGAGTGCCAGGACCAATGACTTTAATAAGCTTATTCACCAGCATGAAGATTCAGATAGGGGCTTTACAACAGACAACGAAGAGGATAAATGAACGCACCCTTGCACTCACATGTACACACACACACACACACACACACATACACAGCCCTGTTTTCATCACTTCAAAAGACATTGCAGTGACTTACTTTCATTTCCCAGAGACTTATCTTGACCCTAATCATAACTGCCACTTGATAAATCACAGTCCTTACTCTGCTCGTGAGCCTTAGGAATACGACTCTCAACGATGGGATGTAGGCCTACTGAGTGTTAGAAGTACAAACACAAACATCTTCACACATCAATGCACAACCTGCAAATTTAAGCTATAAGCGCATAAGAGCATTGTTCTCTGCAGTTACATGTCCATGGATATGGATATTTATTGGGAAATGTAACGAGACTGGAATTGTTCAGAGATTTATACCTAGCTCCCTAGAGATACAACGAAAGACTGACTCTTGACAGCGTTAACAAAGCTGCCACAACCACTCTCCCCTTCGATGTTTTGAGATGTCTGATGTTTAGATATGTTTAGATATGGGCACATGTACTGTCTGTTGACAATGTGTTGCCATTGTCAAGGACCTTTTTTTAGTCTGATTTATCAGGAGAGATTATTTGTTTTTGTCCTGACATCACAAATATCTACAGAGAGATTTTAACTGTATATGTTATGGGTTTGATGGTAGAAGCAATTTGTCTAAGGTAATTGCATGTGATGCTACATAATTCTTTAGATTATTTACTTTTTTTCTTTATTAATGGTTTGCCCCTATTACTTTCTATTCCTTGAAGAAGTATTGATGTTGTCTGTGTTAAGGTTTTGAGGCAGAATGGAGGACCCAGGTCCAGGAGTTTAAAAGAAAGTATTTATTTGACAAAAACAAAAAAGTCCAAGAAAACTAAAAAGAACCAAAAGTAATCCAGGTATCCAGGCAGGGGAATATGGAGGAAAAACAAGTGACCAAAAACCAACAGAGTACTTACAGGACATGGGACAACGGACCAGCACAGACAGGGGTGATGACAAGGCTTAAATACACAGGGAACCCAACGAGAGGCGGGTGCAGACAATCAGGATAACAAGAGGGAAGGAAGCAAAGCTGAAAACAACGGAGACAAGACAGTCCTTCAAAGTAAAACAGGAAACAGGTAACACAAAAGACGGGGATTGACGCCAACTTAACACAGAACAAGGAAAAACACAAAATGGCCATCATGGCTGCCCCAGACCACGACAGTCTGTTTATCTGTGTATTACAATTAACAAGGCAACTTAAGTAGGAGCATTTTTTTTTTCTTTTTATTGCAATGCCAATTCCAATTTCTTTATTTGTATTTTTTGCTAGTATTCTACCATTGCATTATGTTGTCTGCCATAATTGATGAATTCACATGGGGCTTTGTGACCATAGACTGTATGAGAAGAACTGGTCAAACCCCCATGTAATGTTCTGAAGAGTGCTTTTAAAGCATCTTCTTGCTCCTACTGCACGGTGCCACATTGCAAACTAACAGGCCTGGAAGTCAGCTGGAACATGCCCACCTCAGATAGTTACCACAAGTTAGCTATTTTAACTAGCATGGATTGGTTTATCTGTACCTATAAATCTAATCAATAACTGATTTACATTACTTATGAATGAAATCCACCCGGAGCATCTTTATTTATAAATTTCACAACCAAAATGACATCTGAACCAAGTGCTGCCAGAGCTAGGACAAAGACGAGCGGAGACCCACCGTCACTGTGCCTGCAGGTCCCAGTTGACCACCGCTAGTTCTTGTTCAATCTCTCGCAGCACTCATGTCCTCTGGTTAGCCCTGGCCAGCAGCCTTCAAACTGGTGCAATGATAGCTGATTCAGGCTGTTTCACAAAGCCTTGAACCCAAATCCCAAAAACTAGTTGCAGCGGTCAGTTAGTGCAGCATGACAAGCTGTATTATCTTTTTTTGACAGCTCGGAAGTGAATGTGGCACATAAAAATTCCCCCCTCTGTGCAGAAGTCACAGACGTGAACTCTATGGAGACCAAAACTGTTTTTTTGAACCAGGCTGTAAATATATTTATTTCTGCTGCAAAGTTAAATATTTTAACATGAAGTCAGTGGAAGTTGACTCCTTTTGGAGCCAGCTCCTAGTGGGCATACAAGGAACTGCAATTAAATCTACTTATTGATTTTAACCCAGAAAACCAGTTGTAGCCACGCATGTGTCACGAATGCGCCGCCTGTTGAGCCTCTGCAGACTTGAGGGGGAAACCTTTGTCCCTGCATGTTGTATGTATTGTAGGTTGGCTCACAGTGCTGCTCTGCTAAAATGTGGAAATAACTTTGCTTTTATCTATAAAATTGAAAAATTTCAGTGAGGTATTTTAAGAGTATTGGCAAATCCAGAGTAAGTCACTTTTGTCACATTTCTTCTTTTGTACCAAGTTGCTGTATTTGTGACTGCTAAATTGAGCTGCTTACATTTTGTAATTTTGCGAGTTTAACTGAAACTTTTGACAAACAGTAAGTCAATCGCGGGCCAATTTGATTGACTATGATTTGCTTGTATTAGAAATTGTATAGTTCAGAATAATTTTAAACTATAAATATTCACCCTTCTGTGTTTTCTGTGTCTTATCTGGTCAGTGTAGATTCATTTGACACAACTTTTTCTCCTGTTGGATTTATCTTTACAGTCCTTTCTATTTATTAATCTATTTAATCTGGTAATTAGTAACTAAATATGCTGATCATCCTAAAATAGTAATAATCGGCTTAAACTGACTCCCAGACTTTCAGTTAAATAGAGAATTCAAAGAAAGGTCCTTAGTTATGCTTCACTAGAGCCATGTTCATATCATAAGATCTTAAATTTTCTTGCAGAAGCACTTTTTTTGGAAGATTAAAAAAACCAAAGCTTATTAATTTCCTTTTTATTCTACATCCATTGATTTTAGTTGATATTACAGAATCTGTCTCTTGCTGGCTCTCTTTTAACCTTAAATCCTTACAGATTTAAGGGAACAAATCTTCTCAATTTCTTTATTTCACTTTGTTTAGAAGCCTGTATTTGTGAGGGACTGTTTTGTTTGCATGTTCTGCTGAAGCCTAAGCATTCATATTCAAGCTAGGTGAACATGATTCTGCTGTCATATTTTCTCTGTCCACGTACATGAAGTCACCTTTTTGGCTGGCCAAAGATGGGTGGGTAATAAATCATTCCATGTTCAATCTCTGGATGTTTTGGAGGGATTGCCATTCATCTCCATGTGTGTGTTAGTATGTGCTTTCCTGTATTTGTGCAGTGTCATCTGGCACCATGTATGAAAGAGAGCATACACTTTCCACAAAAATCTAATTTCTTTCCTGATCTCTTTTCCTAGGTCTTGACATGACCATGTGTCATGTCAAGCATGACCCAAAGGAGAGGGTGTGTGTGGTTGTGAAACTGGGGAAAAATGGGAGTCACAGATGCAAAAAAAAAAAAAAAAAAAAAACTATCATATTAGATACTTATAACCCCATTTATTCTCCATTTTAGCTGCCGGGTCAAATCGAGCCGAACAGTATCTATGTAACATAAACATGGAGAGGGGAGTTGTAAATATGTTGCATTAACCATTTTGATTTTATATGTTGATAATTAAGCCAAGCAGAAGTAGTTTTATACTAAAAAAAAAAAAACTTTTAACAATTTTTTTTAAATTTTTAATCTTCAAAACGGGTCAATTTGACCCATAACATAATAGGAGGGTTAATATTATCAATAGGTGAGGTATCGGTTTGATACCAGGGTCCGATAGAAGGGTTAGAATAATAACAGAAGTTATCATGGGATGAAGGAGTATTATTGGCACCAGCAAGCTATTATTACCAAGATATTGTGTGACTACTTTAATGTGAGGAATAGTGATATTTTTTTTGTTTTTTGTTGATTTTACAAGCCCTACCCTGAAAAAAATTGGAACAGTAAATGCAAAAGAGGTAAAAGTGAGTCTTACATTTGCTTTGAATTTTCTCTTTACAAATTGCATGAACTGATTTTTTTTCCATGTCAGCTTGTTTTTAGTGGTTAAAAATATTCATTATTGTCTGGATTTTAGGGAATAATTTAGGGTTAGCAATTAGGTTAAAAAAAAAAAAAGGGAAAAAAAAGAAAAGAAAATTGCAACAAAGCCATTTTAAACAGGTGGGGCCAGTTGCACTGACACTTGCTGAACCTATTACAGACTACACAGTTTTCAGAGTTGGCTGATCTATGAATAAAAAAAAATGAAAAACCCTTCCTTTTCAGCTGCTCTGATGATCCACATAGCTGATTTGGCACAGGTTTTACACCAAATACCCTTCTTGCAACAACCAGGAATTGAAGCCAGACCTCCCACGTAGCAGGTGAGAGTTCTACCACTGAGCCACCAGGGAGCCTGATCATCAGTCTGCTTAGTTTACACGACTACCTGTTTTGTAACTGGGAGTCTTGAAGTAATTTGGCAGTTCATATTACCTGACTGATTGACAACAGAGGGTCCCACACTACATAATCTGAGAGTGACTTGGTTTCCAAGCTGGTCTCTAAAAACAAAATTTTATAAATGTAATGCGTGGAAAATAAGATATAACCATGTGCAAAATCAAGCTGAATATTTGAAAATAGACTGAAGTTGTGCAAAATAAAAGGAATAAAAGAATAGGGATACATTTTTTCTTCCTTTTATCTATTTCCTTTTTTTTTTTTCAATAAATTGAATTTATTTTTTTTGCGACTGCTGCCAAATACCCAGATAAGAAGAATACATATTCTATGGCAGTTCCAGATGTTTGTCTTGTTTAATAATATTCAGCCATTGGTCATGACTCAGAAATACTTTGGTGAGCATCTTTGATAAGTCTTTGAGTTGTTCATACATAAAGATCTAATGCTGACTCACAACCACTGACCTCCTGTGTATTTGTCACCGACACATTAATGTGTTCTGTGACTGGTAAGTCTGGTTTAAATTCATCTGGTGTGAAATAGCCCTAAGTGGAGGGTTTTTATTTAGCAGTTTGCTTGTGCCCTTTACTATTAAAGGAAAAAAAACTATCAAAAATTTCATCACACAGTGCACTGCAAAAAATTGGATGGTGCACTCATATTGTTTAGAAAATGAGTGTTGAACGCTGGACATTTCACACCCTCAATGATCACAATCTTGTCAATGTGGTGGAAGTGATTAATTGCTCATTTGTCATGTTTTTGGTCAAAGAAGAGGAGGGTGATCTGTTTTTAGGACCAAAGATGCCTCAACCATAATCTCCTTGAAAATAAGAGGAGGTTATTAGACATATGACAAGGACAATTAAGTTAATTTGTTTGAAATTTTGGGCAGCACGGTGGCTTAGTAGTTAGCACTTTTACCTCGTAAGAAGTTTCCTCGTTTGAACTTCGCCAGGGGCCTTTCTGTGTGGAGTTTGTATGTTTTCCCCGTGCTTGCGTGGGGTCCCTGCGGGTAGTCCAGCTTCCTCCAACAGTCCAAAGTCATGCTGGTTAGGTTAATTGGTAAATCTAAATTGCCCGTAGGAGTGCGTGTGTGGTTGTTTATCTATGTGTGGCACTGCGATGGACTGGCGACCTGTCCAGGGTGGTACCCCTGCCTTTCATCCGAAGAGAGCTGGGATAGGCTCCAGCAGATCCCCGTGGCCCTGCAGAGGATTAAGCAGGTATATTTAATGGATGGATGTTAGAAATTTTCAATGGACAAAAATTAAAAATAATGAAGGTTACCCAGAAAAAGCATCCGAAGATGTTTGCTGTGTTAATTCCGATAAGAGCACATAGGTAGGAAAATTGAGACAGCACTCATTCACACGCTGTTCATGTAAAAACACTGTGTGCATAGTGTGCACTGTGTTAGTGTACTCATGAAATTATGCTATTTGGAACACAGTCCTTGGAGTTTAACCTGGTGATAAGCTCCAATGTCACATAAAAAAAAGTTATGTGACCTCACAAACACCATTGGACTGTGTTAGCATCTATGGTTTCATTTGCTGCTAAAGGTAGCTTGATCTCAGTTTCTCTGTCCTCAAAAAATGTCTTGAAAACCATGAGAGGTCTCTTTTCTTGTGTATTTGCTTAAAATTGATAGGCTACAGCTAAGTTTTAAGAACATTCTAAGTAATTTATTTAACATGAGGAGGTATGTCTCTCATCCTATAATAATTTGGGTAATATTTTCCCTCATTTAGGTCCATACAGGGAACTGTCTCTAAATTAAGGAGCAGCAGAAAAACACATGTTCATCTGTGGATGAACTCCATATGTTGCCGTTCAGTTAGTATTTTTTTAAACCACATAAGTTGTCCCTCTGCTAATTCACAGTGCAGTTGATGTCAATGGATGATTGCAGTCATTGGTAAAAAAGTAGCATCCAGAAAAAGATAAGTATTTGGGCAGAAAAAATGGGTAGATGATCTTGAGTTTTATCAGCAAAAGGCTGAGAAAATCACTGAAATATTGAAAAAAAAAAATCCTTAAAAAAGTTGGAAAGAATTTACCTAATTCTCATTTTATCATGCAAAAACTCAGGATGCAAGGCAAAGCTCCTCCAACTGAACTGTGATGTCTTTTCAGCACCGCATCAAGGAACGACATTCATTGACATTTCCACCTTTGTCGTTTAGTTTGTTTTATGGTCTGGACCAAAGACAAAAAGGACCATCTTTTATCATCATTATCATTTTATTGTATGTTTAGGATGGTGGCCTGTGCTCTTAGTAAACGTAATTCACACTTCTGTGATGGCAGCTTAAAAGCAGAAAAGTTTATGGCGACTTTTAAATATCACAGACGCATGGCTGCTGAAAAAGAGAGGCAGAACTGCGGTCAGTTCTTACCTGACCCATGTCCCCAACAGACCTTGTGTGGAGATTTTTATATATATGAATTGCCAAAAAAAAAAAAAATAGAAATAAAAAAATAAACGCTTTGCAGTAATGTTGCACAACTTAATATGCACTTGTATGACACCTGAATTGTTTATTTACTTGGTATCCTCAATGCTTAAATACTTTTTTAATAATTGTTAGAAAAAATGTCAACATTACTAATCATTAAAAGCTTTACAATCCCAATCTTTTTGGCAGGTCTAAAATGAAAAGAAAATCCAAAATTAAAAATAAATGACAGTAAGCTGACAAGTCAAAACATGAAATATCTTGGTTTTCTAATCTCAGTCTGATAGAAGTTAACATAAGAGTAAACATTTTTCATGTTTTCTAATTTGAGGTTGCATATAAATGTTTGTACGCATGTGTATGAATAGTTTGAAAGGCTATTTATTTGCTGCATTTGTCTGTGTAAATCATTACAGCTATCAATGTCTTCTGCTGACAGTATTCATTGTGCCTTTGTGTGTGTGGGAAAGACTTGCAAAGCAGCGGGCCCCTTTGTACTTTATGTGAAATTGTCTGACAAATGCTTTCTACTGCAACGCTCTCTGAAATGTTGTGGGATTCTCCATGGTTACCAGCAGGCATGGTTCTCTGTCTTACTGTATGTTCAGCTGAAAAAGATTTCTTCCAAGTGAAAATAATGAAAAAAGGAAACTATATTATATGCTGATCTCTGACACAAACACCAATTTTCATTTTTGCATATTTCTGCAATATTTGCAGAATATATTGACTTTTGTACATAAGTTTCAGTTTACTGGCAGCTTCTCGTTCATGACCAAGTGTTTGTTTTTATGTCAATTAACAAAACAAGGCTTCAGCATAATGAGGCTAATGAGGAAGCACCTCATTTGACCCTGCTTGTTTAATGATGTGTCAGTGGAGAACCAGGACACGCTGGAACATCTGCACACATGCTCAAAATGCTGTTGAGGACAGTGAAGCAGAATGTTCCAATTGTCGTCCACAGTGAATACTTGGAAATGTTTGCAAAAAGAAATAATACACAGCAAAATAAATTATACTTGATAATGATCATAAACTGCCTTGACTGATCAGCTTGATTATTTAAATTATTAATCAGTCTGACTCATCAAAACTAATAATGGTTGTAATCAGAGTTTTGTTTCATGGCTGATGATGAGTATCCTCCATTATCATCATCACACGTATGGTTGTCTGCATGATCTACCTTGTAGCGTGTTGAAGTCTGATGATTCTGATAAGGATAATAAGCAATTATCAATGGTGTAGAGAGAAAAACAGGGATGTTTTAGCTCTCTGCATTGGCTTTAGTTACAGCGGTGTCAGAGTTGGTTCAGTTTCTGTTGTGATAGATTTTGCAAAGACAAACTGTTCAATAGTAAGATAAGTGAAGCCTGTGAAAACTGAAAATACTTTTGAGATTCAAAGTTCAAATCTCATTCAGTGGAATGTGTGTCCATCTATGTTTGCTTTTGATTTCCATTCTTCTGTGTGCACCAAATATTTGGACTGTTCTTCTGAGAGAATGAAGACATGAAATTCAACACTTGAGATTTGGGTAAGATAAATTTTGAGTTTCCCTTGCATGTTCCAGCAACCTTTGAGTTTAACTATGTGGTTCCCTTTTGTCCCAACACAAGTGCCATGAAATGTAGTTGGGCTAACAAAGGTTAAGTGAAGAAAAAAAAGAGAGACCCATTTCCTCACAAGGAACATTCGTTTGAGCAATAGATTTCATTGCTTTTCTACACAGGGAAAAGGATGTCTAGGGAGGATGCCCCCTAGACGCCTCCCTCAAGAGGTGTTGTGGGGATGTCCAACAGAGAGGAGGCCCCAGGGCAGACCCAGGACATGTTGAGGAGATTATGGCCCCGATTGTACACTTCCCCTTACCCGTTAACACTAGCTGCTACCCTCAAATTGTGGGTATAGGAATCTCCGCTAGCAGCTGATGCAATCTTCCACTCGCTAAAGCCACTACCCATTATGCCGACTCCCTTACTCACTCTGTGGGTGTGGCAATGGGCGTGTCTTTTGCCCCTTTTGCAAACTCAGTATCTTGTGATTGCGGGTTTAGGGATGTGGGTAGCTGGTAGCGGGTGCTCTGACCACCCACTACCCGCAACTCGCATGTTGGCACAAACAAGAGCGTGTCCAAATGGGATCAATGCACATCCACCTGGTCACAAGTGGACGTGCACATACGGCTCTACCTCTTGAATTGAATTAACTCTTGTATAAAAAGCGTGCTTTGGCCTCAGTTGAACCCCTGAGACAGTGTTTCTCAACCTTTTTTCAGGCGAGGCACCCTTTTAATCCATGAAAAATCTGAAGGCACCCCAAACTTCAGTTAGGCTATGTGTCGTCGGGGCTGAGTTTACTTAACTGTTGTGTCCTATGCTTTTTATGCTTTTATCCACTGCCTTAGTATTTGAGTATTAATTTAGACCAGCCATTCCCAAACTTCAGAATACCAAGGCCCAATTTGAAATGTGAAAAATCTCTGCGGCCCACCGAAACCTTTAATCACAACTGTGATCAACATTCAGGACTAGAAGCTACGTTCACATATTAATGTAAGAGGTCAACAAATAAGGTGACACTCATATTAAGTTAAGATGACAGTAGAATAACACTTAACTGGTTTGTTTTGTTACTTCTTAATGGTTTTAAATCATGTCGTTAATATTTTACAGTAATTAAAAACATTTTTTTTAAAAAGATCGAGAATTTAAAACATATTTGTTTAATTTTAATGACCTCTCACGGCCCACCTGCAGTACCGCGACGGCCCACCAGGGGGGCCGCGGCCCACACTTTGGGAATCACTGATTTAGACAATTATCTATTATATTACATTATTTATTTATTAATTTTGCTTATTTTGCATACTGTCAGATGCGTTTCTGCGGCACCCCTGAGTGCACGTGGCACACCCCGGTTGAGAAACACTGCCCTGAGACAATGGCAGAGATCGTCTTAATAGGCTTGCTTACCAGTTAAACCATTGATGACCAGAGTGTGTTTACTGGGAGGGCACCAACTATCTGAGACTTTCAGGTAGCCGATAAGAATTGTCTGTGTAAAAATATTTATATGTATATATCAGTGCAGAGGAGGAGGAGGAAGGAAGAGGAGGAAGCTCTACAGCAGAGTCCCAGATGAGCTGCGCATGAGAGCTGCTCCGATCTGCATGAAAAGACGCTCCATAGCGGTTTGCGGGTAGCACAACCTGCTCTTAAAGGCAGTGGCTACTGACACGCACTGATTGGTTTAACAGGTGGAATAGCGGTGAAAGTAATTCTCTGTGTTCTTTTATCTGGTGCCATTGACAAGACTAGAAACAAAGGTCAATTAAAAAGTTATATATACAATCATGGAAACAAAGATTCAATATACCATGCAGAATATTATAATCGGCCGATGGTACACTGCCTTGACACCACAAAGAGATGCCAGGGAATTCACACCGATGTCAAATTGTTCTCAGTTCTTATAGTCACAGAAAAAGGCGTATCCTCTCGTATTCCTGAGTTTTATGGCCTTTTGTCTTCGAAAATCTCTCAACTGATCTGGGAACACCTCTGTATTGCCACGGAGGGGCTGGAGGAGTTGGCCAGGGTTAGGGAAGTCTGGGCCTCTCTGCTAAGGTTGCTGCTGCCGTAACCTGAATTTGGATAAGTGGAAGTTAATGGATGGGATGGAAGTTCATAATCACCAGAGAAAATCTTAAATTGGCATCTCACGAGATGCTTGTTTATGGTTGCCTTTTAAGTCAGGCCCCCTTTTGTCTTGTGGCATAGATTCAACAAGGTGCTGAAAACATTCTTATGAGATCTCAGTCCATATTGAGACTTGTTGGCCGCACATCCGTGATACCAATAAGCCATTTCACCACAAGATGCTCTATAAGACTGAGATCAGGTTACTTTGGATGCCATTTGAGTACTATTATCTCATTGTCATATTCAAGAAACCAGTTAAAGGCAATTTGAACTTTGTGACATGTTGTGTTATCCTACTGGAAATAGGAACTGGTAGATGGATACACCAACCATGCCCAATAAAGAGATAGATATGGTCAGTAGCAATGTGCAAGTAGCCTGTGGTGTTTAAATGATCTTCCAGTGGTACTTAGGGTGAACTAAGAAAATATCACCCCGACTTGTAACACAACCATCACAACCTGAAGTGGCCAGGATGGAACCAAGCTTTCATGTTGTTTACAACAAAATGAATCTACCGTGCAAATGTTACAGCAGAAATCCACAGTTAACAATATTTTACAGCCACCGGACACTTTTATCTCTCACACGTACTCCACAGCACTTTGTAACAGATTTATGTTTTTTTTTTTACTTCCAAAATTGCACACATCCATCATCAACTATCCTCTCCATCTAAACCAGCTGACTGCCAACAGTGTTGAAAGCCTGCTCCTCCTCTGTCAATTCCATTTTCTAACTTTGAGCTGCCAACCATCAGTCAAATGACTTCCATCACCCATAAATCAAAACCTTCCACTTGCAAACCTTCCAACACCAAACTTTCCATTTCTTTCTTTCCTCATTACCAACATATCCCTTAAATCTGGTTCTGTTCAAACTGCCTTAATCACACCAACCGACTCTTAAGACACCTGGCTCAGATCCAAATAGTTTAAATAATTTACAACCCATATCAAACCTTTCATTCCTGTCCAAAGTTCTGGAAAAAGTTCTTGCCACTCAGATCCACAATCACCTCGGCCACAACAATCTTTATGAACAGTTTCAGTCTGGTTTTCGTCCATATCACAGGACTGAAACAGCACAATTTATAATCACAAATGACCTCTTGTTGGCAGAAGATTCCAGCTAAACCACCATTCTCATCCTTCTTGACCTCAGAGTTGCATTTGACACCATCTCCCATCAGATCCTCCTCAACCGATAAGCCACTACTGGATTCTCCAGCACAGCCCTGTTCTGGTTCACTTCCTACCTCTCTGACTGTACACAATATGTTCAGTTAAAGAACTTACTTTCTCATCTCTCCCCTGTCAGGAGTAATTAGCCCCAGGGTTTAGTCCTGGGGCCCCTCCTTTTCATCATCTACCTTCCGTCTTGTGGAAATATATTCAGTAAACATGTACTACAGTTCCACTGCTATGCAGATGACACCAAGCTCTACCTTTCTTCCAAGCCCAGTGCTACACTGCCACCCTCCACTCTCCTTGACTATTTAAATGGAATCAAGACTTGGTTTTCTCATCATTTTCTCAAACAAAACAGCAATAAAACAGAATTTCTTCTTGTTGGCACTAAATCTACTCTTTCCAAATCCAACAGTTTTTCACTATCCACTCGATAACTCCAATATTCCCACGTCCCCTCAGGTCAAGAGTCTGAGTGTCATGGCATCATTCACCTCTCACATAAACAACATCACTCAGTCTGCCTACTTCCATCTTAGAAGGTATCCATCCATCAGATGGTTGTGTATGAAAAATACAGTCGGTCAGTAGTTTCTTAAATATTCAGACCAGACTTTGTCCTAACCATTTTTATGTGCCTTAATTACACTGCCCTGTTGCCATGTGATTGGCTGATAATGTACAGTGATCCCTTGGCAATTGGCGCTTTAAGTTCCTGTGGTTTTAGTTATTCACAGATTTTTCAGAAATATATAATATAATAAAAAAATCAAGAAAAAATTGCAGAAATTCCACGAAAAAATCCACCCCACAGCAGACGAAAGGCTGCAGCTCCCAGCGAAACGTCAAACGATGACTCACAGCCTCCTGTAAGCAACACTAGAAACGCAGACGGCCCAGCACTCTAGAATCTGTGCGCTGATTGGACTGAGACGCATCACCCAAGCATCACAAGATGTTGTGCTCGTTCTCTCATAGCGAAGAAATGTTGCAACAGAAAGACCACAGTTGAGCCTTTGTCTTGTTTCGCTGCAGTGCCTCGCTACTTTTTGCAGTGGTTTTTAAACATATTTTAAACACATTATTTAGGGTCGGGGGGCTCCAGCTCCTGTTCTGCGAGGGGGAGGGGGAGGGGGTGTGGGGGGTGTGGGGGGGCACCAGTCCCCATTAACCGTGAAAAATAAGGGATCACTGCAATTGCATCAATGAACAGTCGAACACATATACCTAATGAAGTCGCTCGTGAGTTTAATAAAATTAACATGTAGTTCTAAAACCTTTTCTTATGCAACTCTATTTTAAGGAAGTAAAATGTCCAGCCTCAGTGAGTTATCACCTTTTGAGAACAATAGCAATAAAGCCTTAATCTGTGCAAACAAAATACCATACAACTGGTGGCTACAATGAGCCTGTTCTCCTCTTTAAATATTTTCTAATTAATGCGTCACAATTTGAGGATCACTGCTTTACGCAAGTGTTTTTGTATATTTTGTACTAAGTAAAGCAAAAGCGTATACACAACTTAATATTGTGTCACTATCACAGCGAACACTGCTCTGAATTGTTAAAGGTCCCCTCAGGCTGGGTAAATGTGGAATTTGCTAAACCCACATAGTCTGAAAAAGGTGTCCTTCATTAATGCCTAACCATATTCCCATGTTGGTGGAGTTATTTGCATAGTAAATCCTTGATGTGGGCCACACACTGAACTCCACTAAAATGTGTGAAAGCAGATCTACTCATGGTGCTTGGTATTTGCCTTTCTCTTAGATAACTGTTTCCATGTTCTACGTGGCTGCACATTAAGCCACACAGTGGTGCCATCTGTCTATTTCTGTCATACACAAAACAAACGCAGATACAGACACAAACAGTGGAACAAAGCATGTTGCAATTTATTAACACCACCAGATGTTCACGTCTATTTAAAACTCTCAAAACACAAGTATGGTCAAGACAAGGTGGTCAAAAAGCAGAATATATATATATATATATATATATATATATATACACACACATACATAAAATTATAAAAGTGACAGGACAGTTTGGACAAAAAAGGCAGTTTAAACATTGGCACAATTCCCATTTCTGAAGGCTGTGTAATGGTTAACTCAGTCCGGATGGTCCCGCAGTCACAGTTGTGTGAATGGGCACTTTGTCTAAGTCTGACGTTCAGTTATCAGGCTGTTTATCCTCCCAGAACTACACACATTCCAGCTTGGCAGCAAGGATGTGTGAACATCTGATGATGGATTAACAGAGGAGAAGTTTTTGGACTTGTGCACAGCTGGGAGATGAACTCTGTGATTTGGTTTGTTATCCATCTCTCCCAAATCTTTCTCTTCCTTCCCTGCTCTGCCTCTCACCCCATCCTTCAGTCCTTCTGTTACTTCCTACACTTTTACTCACTCTGTTTTTCATATTTATCAATCTTTTATGCGCTTCTGCAACCACATATTTGCACATATCCAGGGTTCAATCATTCTTGTCATCGTTTTATTTGTCCTTTTATTCCTTTGTTCCATTTCCATTACCTACTGAATTTTCTCCATCTGAACAAACAATTAATCAATCTCCCTGTACCAAGTGCAAGTCATATATTTTTCTCCATCTCTTCACCCTTCGTATCCTCATCTGCATGCTGGTCTCTGCTCTTGCTGCATTAATTGTTTCTCTGTGTCTGTCACCTGAGTAGCTGAGTGGAATATAAACTCTTCAGGGTGAAGATACATGTGATATTGTGTTTCACCTGTGCACTGTGACTGATGTGTCTCATTATCTTTCATATGCATGTTTCTATTGACTGGAGTCAATATTCTTGGAACAGACCTTCATTACTAACATCATTCCTTTCAGTCGGTATGCATTTACAGATCAGTACTTCATACGTATGTTTGTATGTGTATATACAGTGCCTATCATAAGTATTCACCCCCTTGGATGTTTTACCCTTTTAGTGCTTTCATAAATCAATCCTGGTCAATAAAATTTGGCTTATTTAACACAAAAATTTATTGGAAAAAACTCTTCAATGTCAAAGTGAAAACAGATTTCTACAAAGTAATGTCAATGAAATAAAAATATATAAAGAAATATAATTGTTTGCATAATTATTCACCCCCTTCAAGTCAGTATTTTGTAGATGCACCTTTGGCTGCAATCACAGCAGTGAGTCTGTGTGGATAAGTCTCAATCAGTCTTGTACATCTGCCCACAGCAATTTTGCTCCATTCTTCCTTGTAAAACTGCTCAAGCTCTGTCAGGTTGCGCGGGTATCGGGCATGAACAGCCCTTTTCAAGTCCAGCCACAAATTCTCTATAGGATTGAGGTCTGGGCTTTGACTTGGACCACTCCAGAACATTAACCTGGTTCTTTTTTAACCATTCCTGTGTAGCTTTTGCAGTATGCTTTGGATCATTGTCTTGCTGGAAAATAAATCTTCTCCCAAGCCGTAGTTCTCTTGCAGACTGAATAAGATTGTCCCCCAGGATTTCGGTGTATTTTGCAGCATTCATTCTGCCCTCAATCTTTACAAGCCTTCCAGGTCCGGCTGCTGAGAAACATCCCCACAGCATAATGCTACCACCACCATGCTTCACAGTGGGGATGGTGTGTTTTTGGTGATGTGCAGTGTTTGGTTTTCGCCAAACATAACGTCTTGTCTGGTGGCCAAAAAGCTCAATTTTGGTCTCATCAGACCAAAGAATCTTCTTCCACTTGACCATGGAGTCATCCACGTGCTTTTTGGCAAACTCTAGTCGAGATCTAATATGAGTTTTCTTCAACAGTGGCTTTCTCATTGCTACTCTCCCATAAAGCTTTGACCGGTGAAGAACCCGGGCAGCAGTTGCTATATGCACAGTCTCACCCATCTCTGCAGCTGAAGCTTGTAACTCCTTCAGAGTAGTCATAGGGGTCTTGGTTGCTTCTCTCACTAGTCTCCTACTTGCACGGTCACTTAGTTTACAAGGGCGGCCTGATCTAGGCAGATTCACACAAGTGCCATATTCCTTCCATTTCTTGATGATTGATTTGACTGAACTCCGGGGGATGTCTTGGAAATTTTTTTATATCCATCCCCTGAATTGTACTTCTCAATAACCCTTTCCCTGAGTTGCTTGGAGTGTTCTTCTGTCTTCATGGTGTAATGGTAGCGAGGAGTACTGATCCACCAGTCTGGACCCTTCAGACACAGGTGTTTTATACCTCAATCACTTGAAACACACCCACACCACTCAGGTGATCTTCATTTCACTAATTGTGAGACTATTGGAAACAATTTGATGGACCTCTATCGAATTAGATCATTCAATTAAAAAGAGGGTGAATAATTATGCAAACCATTATATTTCTTTATATATTTTTATTTTATTGACATTACTATGTAGAAATCTGTTTTCACTTTGACATTAAAGAGTTTTTTCCAGTAAATTTTTGTGCTAAAAAAGCCAAATTTTATTGACCAGGATTGATTTATGAAAGCACTAAAAGGGTAAAACATCCAAGGGGGTGAATACTTATGATAGGCACTGTATACACGTGCACACACATGCATATATATATATATATATATATATATATATATATATATATATATATATATATATATATATGTGTGTGTGTGTGTGTGTGTGTGTGTGTGTGTGTGTATATTAGGGGTGGGCAAGTTAACACGTTATTATCGCGTTAACTCATTAATTTATTAACGCCGACATTTATTTCATCGCACGTTAACGCATGTTGCTCACATGCTTTTGTTTTGGAAAGTCTGTTACTGGCTGCTGTGGAAGCAGAAGATAATTGGTAAACATGCTGAAAAGCTAAAACAGACATGGAGAGCGGTAAAAATTCAATTCAATTCAATTCAATTCAATTTTATTTATATAGTGTCTGTTACAATGACAATTGTCTCTAGGTGCTTTACAGAGACCCAGAGCATGACCCATTATTATATTATATATATTATATAATTAAATCATAGATTATATATAGATTATATAATTAAATCAGTGTACTTTACAGTTTGGGTAGCAACTTAGGTAGCAATATTAACAATTCTGTCTGAAAAAAAATTCTGGACTGCAACAAAGCTGTTAAACCCTTTTGTTCAAGACGATCACGTCATTCCCCCTTTTTCCATCGAATCTGTTCCATGTGTTCACTGTCCTGCTATTCTCTTAGTGGGTACTTCAGTGCGGTTCCATCTAGTGGCACAGATGTGTAACGACAACAGAAATCTATTCCTCGATTATAAAATGACCCCCCATTTTTGAGAATATGACTTCCAGAATAAAATATCGTCATATATTTGGGCCAATACAGTATTTTGATCAATGCTTTATTCAGCTGCAGATGGGTGTCCTGCAATGCTGGAAATGAGCGTCAGAATGGTTCTGTGCTCATCAGGATCTGAGGAGAAAAAGACTTATGTCAGATGCAGAGCTGGAGAGCACTTTGGTTCATCTATATATGAGCTGAGTTTTCATTCAGATTTCCATAATATTGCAAATATTATAGTATGTGATTCCAGCGCCGCCATGCAACCTAAACTTCTGCACAAAGCTGTTTCAGGGTCATTGTCTGTAAACCAGATAATTAAATATTAAGAACAAATTCAGTCCCGTGGCCTGTTTTCTAAAATTGAAATATAAAAATATAAAATCGATAATAGATTAAAAAATGAAAAACAAAATAAAAAGTCACTTTAATTTTTTAAAATTTTCATTGACCAATTGAAAATGAAAAAAAAAAAACAAATGATACACAGATAATTACGGATTGATAAAGTTACAGAACTTTTACATGGACATTTTCATTTTAAAGTTCTTCCAGACGGAGGATTTGACAGAAACAAGGTTATTTGTAACCACTGACAAGGTAAACTCCCTGTTAAAAGTTTCTGCTCTTACCTCAGAAATTGCCTGTTTCAATGTTCTGATTGTGGCTCAGGATTTTGTTGGTAGACTTTTTTTATTATGCTTTTTAGAACTGGTGCATCTTTAATGAAGTTCACTGGTCTTGATCTCCCATAAAAATCTGTCACTTCAGTTTCTTTCAAGACTAACTTCGTTTACAGAAAATTACTGACTGATTTCCAAAACGTTGACCATTAATGGTACCCACAACTAACCAACTGTAGCATGTAGATTTAACTTATTGAGTTTATATAAGTTTGAGGTTGAGGCTCATCTAACTTCAGGGGAACCCTTTCCAATGGTCTCTTTAACATCCTCTCACACTATTTCTGATACCTCCCTCTCTTTTTCCTACTGCTTTTTTCACTTTTGACTGGGCAGCAGTCCAGCAGGAGAAAAAGAAGTAGGAGGGAAAGGGAGCAAAGGGGAGGAACACAGGTAAACTGTGGGACTGACCAGTGAGTATTTCCTGCAAAGGCAACACAGATGAATGTATGTATCTCTATTTGCATTAGTGGTCCCATGTGTGTAAGCGGCAGAGGGCCAGTTTGCCTCATCACATATCCATTGTTGAGGCTCAGGCACCAAGGCTGCCAATTGTCCCCCAAAATTCATCTGTCTCTATATTGTGTCCCATCAGTTAGCAGCTTACCCCTCAGAATATCAACCTCTTCCCCTCTGTTGCTGTATGGAAAGCCAGAGTTCAGCTCTAAGGGCACGACGAGCAAATGTATGACATGGACTGCATCTCAATTATTTTTGCAGCTCTGAGCCATTTGAGAAGGCATTGTGCATCATTTTATTATTGCATTTCAATGGCATCATATTCTTGCAGGGTCCACCTCATTACCGACTGCCTTCAGACCTAAAGAGCATTATTATCAAATACAGAATTGAATCCATATTTTACATCTGACCCTCCAATAACCCTGTGTCCAAACTGACTGAGTCAAGGTCAGTTGTCTTCACTGCTCTTTTCTGGTGAGCAGGTATTGAGGGTAATAGTTCTCTCTGGATTGCTCTTCTGCTTGCTTTCATAGTGTGTTGTAACAGGTAAAATAAAACTTTGTGCAGGTGATACCTGTGACTTGTTGACTTTGGCATCAATTTAAAATGCAAAACTGCACCCCACTCCCCCAGCAGGTGTTCTCACTTTTTAAGGCAGTCAGTCTCTCATTCATACACAAACACACACTTTACATTTAATCTGATACAAAACAGCACATTAAATGTTCTGCGGATGCTAGTACATTTGTGTTTTAGAAGCTGATCTCTTTGATCTGACACATGCTTGAAGCAAAATGACATAAATGATTAAAGCCATGTCTGTTTTCAGAGTTGTCATGAAAAAATCAAACTGTGTTTGGGACTCTGATAATACAATACATTATTATGAAAAACAAAATAGATTTTGCTCTTCTTTTCTGAACTATATATGGAAATGTAATGAAAAATACAAAGTGAGCACACCCTCCTGAGCTACAACTGCAGTTAAACAGGACTATTTAATACTTCTACGCATAAACATATATACAGTCAGTCAGTGTTCAAATGTAACTGAAAAGAAAACATTTATGGCTTATTGATATCTGCTGTATTATACTGTATGTCATGTGTTGCAGCCCGGTTGAATAACAGTGCTGTAGTCCAATGTAGGCATGCAGCCTTTCTAACCATGTCTTATTAAATGGCTCAGTGCTGTGTGTTTCTGAGCTCTTCTCTGTGTTTGATATCTCATTTGGCATTCCCTCTGTGCAGAGCCCTCATTATCGTATTCCTATGGAGTGCACTGGCATTTGACATGCAGAGTCTGGCAGCATTACAGATCAACTGCCTCATACAGCAGTACTTTCTTCCTGTCTCATCAGGTTGTTTTCTCTGTCCTAGCTTGACTCTCTCTCAGACCCTAAGTTCTTGATGGACCTGAGGGGTGTCACTTGTTCAGGCCTTAAATTCATTCTAATCATATCACTGTGTGTTTGAGGTCAGAGGTGTCTGTATGTGGCATTGCGTATGACAGTGAGGACAGGCATCCATGCATGCAGCTGTTTAAAGGTGGTCATTTTAAAATGACATTTTTCTTATTTGTATTTGCACTTTGACAACATCTGCTGCTGCAGATTCTATTAACCTGAGCAGGACCTAGCTCTGAGAACATAAACAGTTTTACAGAAGACATTCTTGTATATATGCTTAAATTTAAAGTCTACTGGAATTAAACCTGTTTTTTTTTTTTCAAAAATATTAATAAAAGTTTCTTATCTGTCACATCACTGTCAAGTAATTAAAAGCCAAAAGCCAAAACAAGATAAAACTGGGGGGGGGGGGGGGGGGGGGGGGGGGGGGGGGGGGGGTCACATTTACTTGAACGTTTGTCTCATTCCAGCCAATATGAATGCAATATCTCAGATCATTTTTCCTGTCAACTTTATATTTATTTTCTCATTCATTTACTCCTAAATTTTATCACAGCAACATATTACAACTTACACAAATCAGCCATAACATTATGCCCATTGACAAGGAAAATGACTAAATGTTTTTCATTTGTTACAATGTGATGTTTTTACCTAAATATTTTGCAGACTAATCACATCCCCAAAATGGCAACTTCTCCCCCCTACATGAGCTGCCTCCCAAAATTTTGTAGGACGTGCTTAAAGAACAAAACAACAATTCTAAGGTGTCCATTTGGTCTCCAAGCTTCCTAGATACCAATCCTCTAGCTGGAGGTGAACCAACTCTAGTACATATCCATGGCTCCCTGTGGTTAATCCACTCTCCTAGGTTTGTTATCCCTGGACACTTGCACTCCCATCAGCCTGCTGAGCACATACTTAACTTACTTTACACCAGGAGGTGCTTAAAAGCTGGAAACATGGTCCTGGTGCCATGGCGCCTGGTCCCAAGGTGCCCAGTAGGAAGCTTAATCACAAACCAACATAATGGTATTGACCTGCCTGCTGCTTGCCTCAGGATATCCCAACACTTCTCCCTTCCCCCTTCTCCTCTTTCAAAATCCACAGGAGCTTTGGAGTTGTTTATTCAATCAAGATATCAGTGAGGCAAATTTTCTTTTTACTAAATTCACAACAATTAAAACACTACAATTTTAATGAATTTTGAATGCAAATTGTAGATTTGTAGAAAGGTAGAGAAACTTTCTCTACCTTTGCACAAAAGGAAACATGCACACACCTAAACATTGTTAAAAATAAAAGCCATTTATTTACAGGGCTATGCATACAACGTGCACAGGATTGTCTTCAAGGAGACTCAGCCACTTGTGGACATGTGTAGATGATAAAATTGATATCACGTAGGGCTTGTGCAGACACAATGAATTGTTTGTCTGAATGATCACGGTTGCTGTGTATGTCTGGGACAAACCAGCTAGTTGGAACCTTTTGTGTAAAGCCACAGGAAGGTTGTAGGCTACAGGCCACAAGCAGGTTACCAATTGGGATATTAATCAATACATCAATGAGGATCAAGACTAGAAGTTTTTCATTGGTCACATTCAAGTTTTTTTTTTAAAAAAGAGTCTACAATAGATCATATTTATTCAAATGTATTTTGTATAAATTCAATGTGAAACATACAGTGTGTAAGGACAAAGAGTATCTCATCTTACATTCCTTTGAAGATGAGATAGGCTTTAGCAGGGCATAAAATTAAATTAGAATTTTTACCAAGTAGCCCCTGGCTACCAGGTTTTTGAAGTTGGTAGCCAGCTAGCAATTTTGGTCGCCAGTGTTTTTCATCACCTCATACGCCCCCGTAGACTGCTTACATTATCATGGACGCTCCCAGCATGTAGGGACCTATGAAATCCATTTTATTTTATTTAACAAATTCCATTTTAATTTTTTTCATTTTCATTGTTTTTCGGTTTTTAATTTTTGAGAATTCCGTTTTAAGCATTTTATGTAAATTTAACCCCAAGACAGTATATAAGGAAATGAAATATAGACAATTTATGCAATTATAACAGTAAACTTTAATGTTTTTATACTTTTAAACATATTGTGTCCAACAAAACATTTGTTTTGCTGACAAACAAAAAAAAATTCAAGTTCTTTTTATGTAGTAAATAACTAAAATAAATAAATAAATAAAATAGGTAAAATCTATTTAAAGTGCAAAAAATAAAGAAATGTCAACAGCAGTAAACTAATCGTTTTTAGCTTGTTTAATTTCTTCTGTTATCAGTTTGTCATAACGTACCTGACATTTTTCAGGTATGTCATGACAAACTGTGTGTCTGATAACAGAAAAAAACCA
Organism: Hirundichthys speculiger; assembly: GCA_018398805.1. Taxonomy (NCBI): domain Eukaryota; kingdom Metazoa; phylum Chordata; class Actinopteri; order Beloniformes; family Exocoetidae; genus Hirundichthys; species Hirundichthys speculiger. The sequence continues at coordinate 2,123,701 of JAGFBZ010001610.1, read as the reverse complement.
TATTTACTATAGCTGATGTAGATACTGTGAAATCCAAAGCACTGAACACTGGTTGTGTGTCTGAGTGTGTGTCCGTGTATGTTTTTTTATTCTTTAGGTGTTCCAGCTATTACAGACAGCCGTTTGAATACATAATTGTCAGCCTCTTTGTGTTTAGCTCAGTGAGTGACTCTCGCCTTTTTATGTTTGGGCTTTTCACTCAATTAAGTGATCCTCGCTCAAAGACCACGGGGCAGACCAGGACACGCTGGAGAGATTATGGGCCCGATCTTCCGCCAGATCTCCTAAAGCCGCTATTTAGGGATAGCGGTTAGCGGCTTTAGGGAGCGGAAGATTGCATTAGAGGTTAGCGGAGGTTCCTAAACCGCAGTTTGCGGGTAATGGCTAGCGGGAAGTGTATGATCGGTACCTATATCTCTCCAGCGTGTCCTGGGAACACCTCAGGGTTTTCTCAGAGAAGCTGGTGGAAGCGGCCAGGGGAGGGAGGTCTGGGCCTCTCTGCTGAAGCTGCTGCCTCCACAACCCGACTCCAGAACCAAGAGGGAGCAAATGGGTGGATGGAAGTGATCCTCACACGTATCTTTGCGTGCCCATTCAACTGTGTGCTGGCTAAACTTGCAGAACAGAACAGAATCACCAGACACATGATAATTTCGGAGAAACTACTCTGCCCTGTACCTGGGAGTAAGCTGGTATTTCCTTCGCTTTATCGCCGGTTTCTCATGTGGCCGCTTCGACTTTTTTTTTTTTTTTATTGAGTAAAGTGGGGGCAGGAGGGGGCAGAGAAGCTAGAGTGTCCCCACCTTTTAGTGACCCCTCTTGGAACATTTTTTCGAAAGGAAAGTTATTATTAAAATTAAAATTAAAACTAAATTAAATTTTACGCAAATTGCCATTCAGTTCTGTTATATTGCGCATTTAAAGTGAATTCCGTTTTTAATCTCCAATTCCACGATTCCGTGATCACGGATTCCATAGGTCCCTACCCTCGCCACTGGCGACAAGGCAGAAAAAAAAATGGTAGAAATGGTCAAATTTTGGTCGCACTTGGCAACCAGTTAGTCGCGATTTTATGCCCTGTTCAGTCCTCTGGGATTCTGAAAAGAATATAGTGGGTATTGAAAATTGGTGAATGGATTCATAACCGTTTACATTTGGCGTTTAAATCAGCACTTTTTTTGTTTCTCATTCTGCCTGTCTGCTCACATATGTTGACCATTATCTTCCGAAACATGCAAATTAAATCATCATTATGCAGATATCTTAGAAAATAATACAGAAAGGTTACTTTCCATCTTTACTAGTTTTTCATTTCTACACCACCTGTCCTTAGGAGTCTGACTGCTTCTCCGGACTAATGACCCCCTTTTGTATCCAGCCAGCTACTTTCAAAGTTGCTGAGGTTTGATGTTAAAATGTCAGTTGTTTTCTGAAGCTGGTGAAAAATCAACATCTCTCTTGGTGTCTGTTTTGATTTAAGACATTTCTCTGCAAAACTGACCTGATGATTTTCTTAAACTGGTAAGGATGGGTGTCACTGTCATTTCTCCAGTATTGATATTGATACTCATACTACTTTTCAGCATTAATACTGTTCCTAAGTTATTATCATGATTACAATAAAGCCGCAAAACTTCACAAAAATCCAGTAACTGGTCAGAAAATTTGAAGGCATATGAGTTCATGCACCTCCCAACCTCTGCTGAAGTCCAAAACTGTCTCCCAAGCCCCTTCCCCCACTGTTGAGGAGTTTAACAAAGTGCGTGAGCATGATTAATAGTAACATTACCATGGAAACCCGAGACGTCATAGAACAGATACCTGCAAAAAAAAAAAAAAAAAAAGAAAAAAATCAGTTATTGAACAAATTGAGGTAGATATGTTTTAAGAGTTTTTAATATAACTAGACTCTATCAGGATGCAACTCCACATAACATAACATCTTCTTAGACTAGACGGGATTTGCTATCGGTAACCATTAGCATTCACTGCAGCATTTTACTCACCAGTTCAGATTTATTACCTTGCTAATACATACTTGTTACTACCGTAACACATAATCAGTCGGGTAGAACATACTGTCTCACGGCGGTCTAATCCCAGCTCACAATCCCTATTAGTGAGTGAAGAATCCAAACGCTTGATAAATTCTGTTTCACAATGATAGGAAGAGCTAACACTGAAGGATTAGAGAGTTAGAGTTTTGAGAATAAGGCACAGGATTCAGTGGAAGACTATGTTTTCTGTCTGGGAGATCTGTTCAGTAGGTAATTTAGGCAAGTGCGATGGAGTGCGATGGAGGACAACAGTGTCATTTGGGCCAAACAGCAGAGGACCTCCATGCAGTAGATATCGCTTGAATTTGATATATACAAGTGCAGAGAGTCACCTAATTATAAATATCTTCTCCTTCAGAAAAAACAAAACACAATTGCAGCTTAATACTTATTTCAGCAGTTGATGTTATAAATCAATTCAATTCAATTCAATTTTATTTGTATACAATTTTATTTGTATACTTTTACAATGTCATATGTCTCTAGGCGCTTTACAGAGACTCAGAGCATGACCCCTCGAGCAAATATCATTAACTAAAAATATAATATTGAATCCTAAACAAGGATAATGGCAGGTAAAAAACTCCCACAGAGGGAGAAAAAAAAAATTCAGCCAAACAGTGGCAAGGAAAAACTCCACTTTAATCTGATGTCCGTGTATCTCATCTTTATCCTGTTACAATTAGGGTCAAATTTGACGTTTGGGATCCCAAATTGATCTTTGATCTCCACTATTTGGCTGTTGGGGCAGTTACAATCATATCTAGTAATGAAGTTTAATCAGATAACAATGAGAAAAAGTAAGAAAGTTCAGTGATATCTGCAGCTCCTTTAGTGCATTGAAGTCTGTGCCTCCAAGTCTGTGGCAACATGCGACCTATGTGGAGTACACAAAGATTTTAAGAACTTTAGAGTAACTGAACTGTATGCCAAATATATAAAACATGTTATAGAAGTTTCAATTTATTCTGTTTAGATGAGGCCTAGCTTGTGTTTAAACAAAATATTTTGCATTTTTAAACTTTATATGAAAGTAAAGATGAATGTAGTTTTTCGGCTGTTCCAGCAAACAAAAGTGGATGCAGTCAAAATTGCCAACCACTAATAATGGTATTGATTTATAAAGACCTCTACACATAATTTAGTATTAATCTCTTATCATGCCCACCTGCTAACTTGTGTCTCCCAAGAGCTCTTGGAGCTGGAATACCAGACAGCACTCCATGACAGCAAACCAAGTCCTGATGATACTTGCATTGCCACAATAGCCCTTTAAAGGTCTGCAATGTAGGCATAGTCCTTGTCCTCCTTTTAAGGAATACTAACTCCCCTTCTATGACTTCTTATTGAAGAGTTTGTGGTATCTGACATGTTGGATGAAAATACTAAGCAAGAAGGACAAATTATTCACAATTCTTGCTTTTAAAAATAGTAAAATAATGTAATTTTCTGTAGGATACACATATCCAGGTTGTGCTTCAGGCTCTGTAACTGCATGGTTATTGTAATACCTTTGTTATGCATCACTCAGGACATTACTATTCACAGTATAAAATTCCAAAACATTCTTATGACAACAGCATTATCCTTAACTCACTCTCTTGAGCTGACAGACCTGTTTATACATTCCAGCGCTGCCTCAATGTCATGTCTTCTAGTTCAGTAATACCTGAAATGCAGGTACTTGGGGCCCTGCTGCAACCAGCGTTCACCAAGGATGATTTCAGATAAAGCCCGATGAGCCACAGACCACTGCGGTATCCAGTCCTTGTCACATGTCCTGAACAGAACACAAACAACTTCAACTCAAGACAAAACACAGAATATTCAATTTGTCTAAAGTGGCTTTATTTTCATACCTAGTTCTCAAGACTTGAGTAAATGTCACAACTAGCAGCTAAGAGTGAAAGAACAAGGCAGAGAAAAAAACACAAATACAAACAAAAAAAGCAATCACAGAAGTCATGTTTCACTGCAGAACGAACAACTCCTTTCTTAGCTTGCACCAAAAAAAATACATTAATTAATTAATTAATTAAATAAAAAAATGTATCAAATCAGACACATCAGGAGTTTAGTGGTTATGATCTTAGTTCTTATCAACACTTATATCATGGATCGTCTTGGGTTTTTTGACCCATGCCACATGTCTAGAGTGTGGAGGACTGTTCTTGCATTTCCCCCTCTTTAGGTCTGTATGGTGGAAGTACAACATATAATCAGAAATACAGTCTAATAAGCACTGTTGCCATCAGAGGTATTTAATGCAAGTCAAAGTTGTTAGAGCTACACTTATAACAACTACAGTAATTGATCAGCAAAGTCACAGAGTTAGTTGATATGATATTTACTGACTGAGAGTGCAGAGATGTGTGTGGGCATCTGTGCATACTTCAGTGAGTTGGACCTCTTGACAGAGCTTGTCAAAACCTCTGACGAAGCCCTCCTTCTCTGTGATCACAGGGTTCCTCAGTATCTTGCGTTTGTCAGTGTTGACAACTGATATTTCTCTTGTGCCATTTTCATTTGAACGGTATATGTTCAGTGTTGAGCACAGCAGGACTATCCATGCAACCATCAGCTGTGGCAAACAGATTATACAATCAGCCACAGATTACCAATACAGCTGCCAGGTCTGCCAAGACTTCTGTTCTTTCGACATCCCAAAAGACTTTTACTCAGGGTTTGTAAACATTTTTACCAAAATATTTCCATGACGTTTTGGCACTAATTCATTAATATGTAGTCCTGAAATGTTTTGTACACATCAAATTTAAGACTGAATTGGCCAATCAAGATTTACTACTTTGAGGCAAAATTAATGACACTTGATCATTTGACACAAAGTAACAGCTGTCCACAGTCCTCACAATGAACACAGTTCATGCTGCCAGTTTCACAACAGAATCACTGCCACTCTTGAACTCCCTCAGCTGCTCTTGTCAAGAACGATGCAACGTCTTTGCTGCTGGTTTGTCAGTCACATCCACAAAATCATCATCAACTCCACCATCATCAAGTGCTTTGGCATCAGCGTTTTTAGAGACAATAGCTGTAAACAACAGCAATAAAAAAGAAAGCTGTTATTGGACATCTCTCTCCATGTCACGTGATAGTGAAGCAGGAGTGATAGTCAGGATTCGCACACCATTTCTTCATATAATTTATAAAAGGAAAATAAAAAGATCCAGCACTTTACTTGAGCTGTGGTAAATTACATATGCATGTACTAAAAATGATTTAATTTTTTTTTATCATATTTTAAAAATATAGTATTGTATTATAAAGAAACAAAATTATGTTTCCTAAGAGAAGGGTAAGAAATAGAAAGAAAATACATATTTTTCTTGCACCCCAAAAAAAAAAGGAACTTGGTAGACTGTTAAATTAACAAAAGCACAACATTTAGCCTTAACATGATCATTTTAAGTTCACATCATGAGCATAATTATATTAAGACAGACTGAAGTGATAGCACATGAACTACACATGAAACTAAACAACTAAAACTGCATCCGTGCCAGTCTTCTTTAAAATGCAGTTTTAAAAATAAAATAGACCTGCATCTCAGTTTAATGGTCAGAGGTGATCTCCATCCATGTTACACCACTGTAATGAGTATCACACATCCATCCGTGCTCACAAACAATGAAAAAGTCAGCTGCATAAAATCTTTAACAGATAAATCATATTATAATCTCCATTTCCTCCTGCACATGTAGACATTTGTAGTTTTATTAAACTCAGTTGTTTGCTCCATACCAACCAGCTTTTAGCAATTAGTAGCAGTTCAAAACTAGTGCTGCTAGACAGAACCATTCCTGTGACGTCACCCACAGCAGAAAGATAGATTGCTGCCTGGTTTATTTAAAGTAAAAAAAGCACTGATTCAGGTTTATTGTTCTCAGAAAAGGTTTATTTTTGTAACTTTGCTTTCTATATCTTTATAACTCATGGTGTTCTAAATATGTATATAGTTTAGTGCTTCATTTTCTCTTTAATGAGATTGTCTCATTTGGTGTTTGATATGATTTGGACTCCATTCAATTCTGGGTTAGGTTTATTTTCTCTTTGGATCTTAAACAACCTGGAAAATAGATATGGGTGCCATAAAAATGTTGATCAAAGAACAAGGCGAGGGGTGTCTAGAATTTTGCCCAGCACTTGATGTCCAGCCAGGAAGCTCAAAAGCTCTGAATAATTAATGCATTAACCCCATCATTAAGATTATATTTAGTCATGATCCACATGTAAAGCATCACAGCCTGATGTTCACGGGAAACAGTTGCAATTTTCGAGCCATGTATTCTAATTACTAGGCTACTACGCCACACTTCACATTTCCATGACTTTCCCAAAACCTTGTGGGTTTTATAAAATTCCCAAACTTTTCCAAGCCTAAAAATTCCAATTTTCAAATTCCATGACTTGATCCACTTTTTTTTTTTTTTTTTTTTTTTGTACAAACCCCGTTTGTGTCCACACGTATGCTTCCTGGATTCTACAAATTGTTGAATGTTCAACTAGGCCCATGTTCATAAATATGAAGAGCTGTGAAACTTTGGCATAGTTATTACCAGACAGGAGAATTTTTGATACCAACATGAAATCACCAGCTTATATGCCATATTTGAATGTAATTACACTGCCTAGACAGTGATTCTTTGGACACACCTGGAAATTTAAGCATGAAAAGGCAGGTATTCTGTTGGATATGGGAAAAGAAAAGGAACAGTTACTTCAAATGTTAAATGACTGGTAAAATTTGCAGTTTCTTTTGGTAAAATTGACAGATTCACAATGAAATAGTGAACATACTGAACACATATGGGGGAATATAATCACCCGGACACCATGTCTTGTCTCGTCTTCTGCCCATTCAGTCCTTTGTTTAAGGAGAGAAATGTGAGACAAACATTAAACAACTCATTAAATATATGCATTCACTTACACATTTTTGAGTGTTCCTGAATTATTTTTTGTCATTATTATCCTGTAGGTCCACTGAAGACATACTTATAGAAAAAGGGACATAAATACAACATCAGCATTGTAATGGGGGGGGGGGGGGGGGGGGGGACTTTGCCTACACCATTTTATAATGTCTTGTTGACTGTGTGAAAAGAGTCATTAGCATTACAAATATATTTCCTAGTTAACTTATTGAAACACTGAATAGGTGGTTCCTGAGCACCACTGAAACCCTGAGCCTCCACAGAAAGGTGTTTTAAAACTGTTACTCGATATGATGTCATGATTACTAATGTCATTAGGGATAATGCATGAAATATGCATGTTGGTCAAATTGTCCAGATATTTACATTGATAATAATAGATACTGTGATGAGAGCTCAACAATTATACTTCAATAAATATTAAATTTAAACCATTTTTAATTTCTTACCTGTCAGAAAGTAAATTCCGAACAATGGTTGAAAGAGCAGGCATCGAGCTGTCCTTGCGCGTTTACATGGTATTGATGTCAGGGCCAGAGAGCTTGCATGATAACTGCACAAAGACATAATGAGTATTGTTTTTTTGATATTGCAACCAAATTACTTTACTAGAGGAAACCATACCAACATAGATGACATTCAAACAACATTTAAACAATGCTAACTTGTACTCCCATAATGATTTTGACTGCCGTCTTACTCCATATAGACCTTGTATAACCTTAGTTAAGTGGTGGGGTGCAAATGTTTACTTGAAGCGTGGGGCTGTTGACTGTGATTGACATTGGGCAAAGACGGCCGCTCGCTCTGATTGTAAGAGCTGCAACAGTAGCAGTGGAAACTTGTAAACTGCATTGTGAGCTGTAGGTGGTGCCAAAGGAGCAGATTTGTTTCTCAAACTACCTACTTTATATAATATCGGAAAAGTGGTAATTTCAGCAAATATGACAGAAACACACTTACCAACTGCATCATAATGTCTATGAACTTCTAAACTTCTTAGCATAACCTCACAAGCACCTTGCTCCCCATTAGCACATTATGTTTTCAATTCACCGCCCCCATATCTGCACCTAGTGTTTCACACTTGTCTGGATGAGCGCATTGGCGAGAGCCATGAGAAGAAATGGGATCCAAAACCAATGCCAATAAAGCTGTTTAATTCTTTTCACGGCTTATTTTGGATCGCTCGTTAGACATCTCACAAATGTGCTACATTGCACTCGAAGACTTCCAAGCGTTGAAACTTCCAAGTTGTACTGAAACTAGTTTTCCTCCATACTGGTTCCTTTCGAGCTGGGTATGTTATCGTATGCGAAAACAAGTTTTACTAAGTGTTGTGTGTCTAAGTTTTGTAAATCTAGTTTATTTGACCATCTGTTTTTTATCTCTTAACAACATGATTACAGTTAACCATGTTGCTAATGTCATGGCTAATGGCTAAAGTGTTGGAAGTTAAAATGTCCCTGTACTCAGAATTGTTGGACAAGTACTTGCTTGATTTGTTCTGTTTTTCTCCTTTACAATGCCATTTTAAGTTGTTTGAGGTGTTTTTGCATTCTTTGACTGCAGCATGGAAAAGTATTTTCAGAGGATGTGTGCTCCAAGAGCAAAAATAAATACATAAAAATAAAAAGGACAAATCCTCACTAATCTGTGGTTCTCCAAATAGCTATGGTAGTGGTTGGTATCCAGTTTCCGCAAAAGCTGTGACTGCTAACTGACTCATAGGCTGTTGGGTAATTTTTGAGATGCAAATTAGAAGTATTTAACACAGCTGCTATATGTGTCCTTAGCTTATAACCATAGACCTATTTTTTTAATGACAGTGAGTGCTGTCTTAATGTGATAAAACTGGGATTGTTGATTGTTTAGTTTGGTAAATTTCAAAGTGAGTAGGAGACTGGACTGCAGACCTGCAGCAACTACAGTGTCAAGGCAGTTGCTTTACTAATAATAAAAAAAAGGTTTGTAAAAAGAATAAAAGAGAAATAAAAATTGTATTTCTCACTTTCTCACTTCCAGATCAGTGGGTCACTAGTCAGAGGCAGTCAAGCTGCTGTAGGTCAATTCCAGCCACCAGCTGAGCATTTGTTGCATTTCTCAACTGCTCTTTTGGACTTTTAGATAAAAACAACACTTATTTCTGTGTATCCATTTGCTTGCTTACACAGTGAGACCACAGAAATGCAGATTCACTAACTATTTCAAGTAATAAATGTAAAATACAAGCAAAACAGTGCCTTGTTAATTGTTCCAACTGCAAAGATTTGCTTGATTTGAATTAATATATTTTCAAAAGAGGAAGAGCTGTCTTGACATAGGCAAGTAATTGACTCACTTTTAGATGCATGCTTCTTCCTCTTTATTAATCTCACTCACTGTCATCCACTGGGCTGAATTAATTAGAGCTCACTGGAAGGATGTTTACAAAATGAGCAAATGCCTCAACACTGTGTTGTGGCGTCTTTGTTGTCCCAAAAGGCCTACGAGGATTGTACCAGAATTGTATGCAGGAGGTTAAAGTGTCTGGTAGCCTTCAAACCCCATCCCCTCTAAGGGCCTGATTTACTAAGATCCTAAATAAAGAGTACTAAATTGCGTGTGCACTGAAAAAGTTTGCGCGTGCTGTTGTTGTGTGTTTTGCGGGTGATCAACTAAGAATGCTCGCACAATTGATAACGGGTGCAAACCGCAGTATTTAAATGAGGTGTTGCGTGTCTTACGGTTTGCGCCATGGAGAGTCTGGATGGAAAGCAGGATGGACGCAAGCGCAAAATGAAATTTGACGAGTTGGAGTTAGAAATATTAGTGGAAGAGGCAAATAAACACATTCATGAACTACAGCAAAGAAATTTAAACATTACCAAAAGAAACGCAATATGGGAGAAAATCTGCGATAGAATAAATGCAGTAGGTAAAACAAAAAGAACGGCAGATGAGGTTAAAAGAAGGTGGCAAGATATAAGGCGAAGAACTAAAGAAAAAGTGGCCTTTAATAAAACCTCGGCAAACAAGACAGGTGGAGGGCCTGCGGAAGAGATGCCTCTAACCAGCATTGAGCAGCAGGTGCAGCTCACCTTCTGCGAGGAGCAGATAACTGGGATACTGGGGTATGACACGCTAGAGCCAACTGCAGAACAAGGTAGGCGCACAATAAGAAACACTTTTTTCTCCATGAAAACACGTGATTTATTTATTATCACAAATAAAAAAATGAATGTGCCTCCTGTGGCAACCTTTTGCTGAATAATACTCGATTTAACATTCAAATAAAATATTTCTCCTTTTGCATGTGGAGAATCCTCACCACAAGTTGAGCCATCCCCACCCCAGTCCTCAAATCAGGCACCAAAAAGCATCCCTGCAGAGCCTCAAAAGCGGCCAGTTTATGAGGACATTGACAGAGAGTTGCTGCAAGAACAAAAAAAACAGTCTACAGCCCTTGAAGATGGCTTATCTTCCGTTGCGCACGAGGTGCGAGCTGTGTCCTCTATGGCCCGAGCGCTCAGGCGGGATACTCGGGCCATTGCTGCGCACACTCGGCAGCTGGTCAGTGCTGTATCTGCTCTAACGATGGCCATAAATACCCTGGCGAGAGGGATCCAGGATGGATTTCAGGCAGTGGTGAGGGCTCTCATTCCCAGCGGTCCCAGAGTGGAGCAGCCGGAGACTGGAGAGGAGGGAGAAACTGAGCATTGGCGAGGCGTGCACTGGAGGAGAGGAGAGCCACGTTGGAGCAACGCGTAACCTGCGAAAAAGAAAAAAACAACTTACAAATGTGAAGGCAAAAAGAGGGAAATAACACACAACAGGCTCCACTACCTCCTGTCTTACATTTTACAAGACCGGTAATAAAAGTGTTTCTTTAATTTCAGGAAGTAGCGTAGTGTAGCTTAAATTTTTGTTAACTGCAGTGGCTGTGAATGTTTAATTCGTTTGGTTAAATAAATTTATGATTAATTGTGGTGTTTTTCTGTGTATTATTGAATGAAAATTAAGAATTAATGTATTCCACTCACAGTTCATGAGAAATGGCCTTGAATGAGAGTGATGCGTGTCTGCAATCCCGCAGCACTGGGTTGTTGCCCCCCAGGGAGCCCATGGTAGTGGTCATCATCATCATCATCATCATCATCATCCTCCTCCATTTCCACAGCAGCATGCTCCAACCCATGGCGTTTGGCGATGTTGTGCAACATGCAGCAGACAATTGCAATTTTGGCCACTTTTTCTGGGCTGTACAGCAGTGCTCCTCCAGTGCGGTCCAAACAGCGGAACCGGCTTTTCAATACGCCAAAGGTGCGCTCCACAATGTTCCTCGTGCGTATGTGGGCTGCATTGTACCGATTCTCTCCTGGGGTGGTCGGATACAGTACAGGAGTCATGAGGAAGGGGTGTAGGGTATGCGCTATCACCTAATGACAGAAAATATGAATCAATATGGCATAAATGCATGACACTTCTTTAATGTGAGGAATGATTTTACAAAGTATAAATTATATAAAACTCACCCAAAAGCCAGCCATCTCCATACTCGCCATCTCGCAACTTGGAATGAAGAATGCAGCTCCTCAGGATAAAGGAGTCATGCACCGACCCAGGATATTTAGCCACAACGTTTGTTATGATGCCTTCGGAGTCACAAACAACCTGCACATTTAATGAATGTGTGTGTTTTCTATTTCTGTAAACATGCTCCGTGTTTGATGGGGGAACCAGCTGAATATGCGTGCAGTCAATCGCTCCTATTACTCTGGGGAACCCAGCAACTGCATAAAATCCGTGTTGGACATCATTCAGTGCGTCCCGAGTGGATGGGAACCGTATGTGCCTGCCCATCCTGCGTAACAGAGCGCTGAGGACAGTGGACAGCACACCTGAAAAACTGCTTTGGGAGAGCCCAGCAGAAATGGCTACAGTGCGCTGGAATGACCCTGATGCGAGGAAATGAAGAGTTGAGAGCAGTTTCGGCAAGGCAGGTATGGCGTTACTCCTGCTTGTGACCGGCTCCAGATCACCCCCTAACTCATTCAACAGCTCCAAGATGGAATCGCTAGATAGTCGATATGTTTCAACTATCTGGTTTTCATTCATTCCAAACAAATTTACACGAGTCCGAAAGACTCTCTCTCTGCGTATTCTTTGATTTTGGCGATGTCGCCTCCTTGCCACAATAACAGCAGCCATCGGTGCGTAATGCTGGACAGAATAGCACCTTCCTTTCGAACGTATTAAATACAGACGCAATCACAATCCCCGCAATTACTTTCAGGGTTGGTAAATCTCATTGCGTGTGGTAAATGAACCTATTTGCATTTTCCCCTCCCAGTATTTAGCGCTTTCTGGCGGGTACGCCCCATATTGTTTATTCATCAGGGCAAAAGTGCTAAATGAACAGCGTGTGCTATTTTGCTCATTTGAGAGGCGCAGTCCTCTTTGCACGCTGTTAGTAGATCAGCTTGCACATTGGTTTGCGGGTGATGTCAAGTTTGCACACGTTTTTACGCACGCAAACCTTTAGTAAATCAGGCCCTAAGTGTCAGTGTTTCTAAAACACCTTGATCAAATTATAGTGGGCAAACTTTGGCGTCTTTTGGGAAATGAAGCTGACTGATTTTTCAGCTCCCTTATTTCTCCTGCTTCTTATGACTGATCTTCTCTTTTCTCTTTTATATCCTTTAAGCTTTTGTAAGCTAAGAAGTGATTTCCTATAAGAACATCTTCATACAAAAATCTGCCACTTCAATCTGTGGTAATCCTTGCAAGTAAATAAATCAGTTGTGTGGAAGATATTTCATTTTTTCATAGTTAAATATTTATATTTTCAAATAATGGCCCAAAGTGACTTATCCACCCATTCATCATTGGACAATCTTTGTCACCTTTCCACACCAGCACAATACCTGCCGTTGTAGTGGTCATCTATTTGAAGTGCTTGTTTCTCTTATTACAATAGCATTGCTCATTCAACATTTATTTAAACATAAATTTGAACCTTGAAATTGGTAATCTCTTCTGCTCTGTTACCTCAATCAATGTTTGTTAAGCTTTGCATGCTAATTTTGAATATCTTTTAGAATATTTTTTTTCTTATTGTATTCTATTTAACTAATTTTAGTTTATTCAGTTATGTACTTATATAACTTGAGATCTAGGTCACCAATTCTGAGCTATAATAAAAGTCTGGATAAAAGTCTGGTAAATTGTTTATTCCCATGATTCTAAATTTCCAGTTTGCTGTAGGGTTACTCAATCTCACTTTGCATGGCTTGCCTATGGGTTATTGATATATGGGTTAAGGGGAATGGGTGTAGTGATTTTACCCAAGAGCTTAAAAGCCTTCAGCCTGCAAAAATACTTACAACTACAGTGTTTGGAACTCAAACATGTAAATTCAAAAGAAAAAAATAAAAAGAAAAAAATAAAATAAAAAACCCTCCCAACTTTCACTGGCAGCAACCCTGAACAATATTTCTAAATAGTCTTTACTTTATCCAGGGTCTTGCTTTCATTTTCTCCCTGTCAAAGTGTATTGACAAACATTTCAACTTTGTGTCTTCTAAAATAAAAAGTGTTCACACAGTTCTTGAAGATTTCTGTTCAAAATAAAAGAACAAATTTCTCTCTTACCTCTCCATTGGTATAATGCAGTATCCATAATCTGCATTCAAATGTGAAGACAAAAACCATGAGCAGCAACAGCAGTCCAGCTGGATGGAGCAGCTTCACAAAAACCAGAAAAAAACCAGACTCTTCAATGAAAAGCAGCATCCCAATCAAACAAGCCTAGCAAGTGTCTGTTGCAATAATCAGTTCAAGATCAGTTAACTCTAACCAAATACTTTTATTTCTTCCCTTAGCAACTGTTTGCTTATATGTTCATGGTTAGTACTGTAATTTGGCAAAGCTTATTTTTTAATCATTTTTTTTTTTTTAGTAAGATATACATGTTTTTGAAATTATATCAGATGTTAGTTTTCCTATGCGTCTGAGAGAGAGTTTGTCCTTCACCGGCTCCCTTTGACAGTTTAATCTAACATACAATATTTTTTATTGATACCTGAAACCCTGATTATATCAGAGAAGGCTTAAATAACTGTCAGTCCACTTTTTCATGCTCGCTAAGACACAAGACAGTGAGTGATGTGGTGTGTGTAACATAGTGATACATGTGGTGTGCTGTGGTGTATGTAAATTAATTTGTGTGTTTTGATGTTGGATGCAACCTGTCTATCCACACCAGAGGCAAGTCAGACCACCAGCCAGACAAAAAGGGGTGATTTTGACCTTGAGTATACTTGTTCAGCATCAACCACAACCTACAAGTTGAATCACAATTGGTGCCAGTATGTTCGGGCCGGCGTCATGCAGCAAATCTCCCCTAGTGCACAGGATGCCCCCCTGGGCACAACTGGAACCATTCAGACCGCTCCCATGGCCATGCACATGACCATGGAACCGTCCAGACCGCTCCCATGGCCATGCACATGACAGAGGTGGCGATTCCACCACATGCCCAAAGCCGGCAAAAAGCGGACCAGCCCATATTCCCGAGAGGGTACCAGCCAGCACACCTACACCTACACCTCACTAGTTGCGCATGAAGGCAGGGGAAGGGCACCCCCCTAGTCTCCACACCTACACCACCATGCCTACAGGGGTCAAGACGTGTGTGCCCCAGCCCTGAAAGAAAGACACACAGTGGAAATGAGGTACCACACCCATAGGGAGCACCGTGCACAAGCCAGCCTGCAGTCCTGGATGAAAGTCACGTCTTACAGCCCCGATACAGAGAAGCTCTGCAGTGATGACACTACAGTGATTCCCAAAATGTGGGCCGCGGCCCCCTAGTGGGCTGTCGTGGTACTGCAGGTCGACCGTGAGAGGTCATTAAAAATAAACAAATATGTTTTAAATCCTCTGTAAAAAAAAAAATGTTTTTAATAACTGTAAAATATTTATAACATGATTTAAAAACATAGAAATAATCAAACAAACAAATCTAAGTGTTATTCTACTGTTACCTTAACTTAATATGACAAGTGTCTCCTTATTTGTTGACTCTTTACATTAATATTGGAATGTAGCTTTTAGTCTTGTATGTTGATCACAGTGGTGTTTAAAGGTTTGCATGGGCCTTAGAGATTTTTCACATTTCAAATTGGGCCTTGGTATTCTGAAGTTTGGGAATGGCTGATTTAATAGATTTTTTTTTTCAAAAACATTTATTTTAGAACCTGCGGCTAAGATAATGTAGTAGTGCTTTATGTTCAGGCTTGATGGTTGATTGCTGTATGTGGCTGAGGAGAAAACAAGAGGATGACAACACACACTGAAATGGACTTAAGTCATAATTAAAATACAAACTGGCCTATTTTAATGTTTACTCTTATTAAAGTGATTAAGCTGCAGCTATACATTTTATTTATTTCAAAGTGGGCTACTTTTAATTTGATCAATGTTTTACAAATAAGGTGAATGGACTCAAATAGACCTGTTTGTTTTATTTCAAAGTTGATCAACACATGCTGGTGTTTTTTTCCCCCTCCTTTTTCAAAAGATTCAAGATTCAATATATTGACTGTCATGTCAACAAGTTGATCAGAATCTGTCTTGGTTTTGCTCCCAAACATATACAGTACAGCAGCACCCAATATACAGTCTTTAAAAGAGTTTGAGGTTTTCCTTTGTTATAACAGGTAAAAACAGCAATAAAATGTCAACAGTTTTCTGTTTGTTGTTCTATAATTTCATAAATGCAACCAACTATTAGTTCTATAGACTAAAAAATATGGAAATGAAAATTTAATTCACATCTTGTATGACCTCCTTTTGCATTAAAAACTTTAAAAACTGCCAAACATAGTAGGAATATGCTTTTGGATGGATTCAAATCCCTCTGAATACAGTATAACTATATATAAAACTTCATACACTGTGTTATCATTTTAAGGGTCAAATAGGTTTTGCAGCCAGACGAATGTTATTCAGGGGAAGAGGGACAAAAAATGGCTCTTTTGCTAGTAAAGGTTGCCGACCCCTGGGTTAGCACATAAAGAGCAGAAAAGCCAGAAACAGATCTGAGTAACAAAGTCCGAACAAAGTCTGAAAGCCCCCACAGTGAGTTCTTGTTGAAAGCCTTTAATGCCTCACTGAGGCTGTAAACTATTATTGTTCTGATTCAGATACCAATATTGGAAATTGCTCTGACACTACCAAAAATGCCGGTATCGGTATCAGCTAGTACGGGAGTCCAGTCACCAACCGATACCAAGTAATTTATATTTAATGATTTATTTCTTGGTTACTTCCGTTACACTACCAGCAAAAAGAAATACTTTTTAATTTTGCAATACTCTTTTATACTGTTCTATTCTTGGATTTGCTGTATTTATTCATGTTTTACGGCTACATAATTATAATTATATTGAAGTCTGGCAATTTTTTGCTACGTTTTGAATTGGTTTTCGGTATCGGCCAATACTCACAGCTCAAGAATTGGAATTGGTATTAGGAGGGAAAAAATGGTATCAGAACATCTCTACGGTAAAGTTCGGTACTTACGGTATTTGTCGTCTGACCTTACAGTCCTATTTTGCGAGCTTGGGCTTGGATTCCTCTACATTGTGTCACTTCTGGACCTTGCTCACGTTTTGAGCCATGTTCGTACTGATCATGGCCACAATAATGCCTGGCATAAGCTTGTATGTTGTTCAAAGGCAGCATAATAATATTGAAAACATGAAGTTCCCCCCATTTCTTAAACACCTGCAAAAAGCTGCTGCAGATGTTCTATCAGACTGTTGTGGCGAGTGCCCTCTTCTACATGATGGTGGGGAAGGTAACATTGAAAAGAAGGACAACTCATGCTTGGACAAGTTGATGTGGCAGGCGGGCTTTGTTGTTGGCATGCAGCTGGACAGCCTGACATCTGTGGCAGAGCGACGGGTGCTGAGCAGGCTAATGTCAATCATAGACAATCCCCTGCATCCACAACACAGTGTCATCTACAGGCTGAGGAGCAGCTTCAGGGACAGGCTGCTGCCACTGTC
Organism: Hirundichthys speculiger; assembly: GCA_018398805.1. NCBI lineage: Eukaryota > Metazoa > Chordata > Actinopteri > Beloniformes > Exocoetidae > Hirundichthys > Hirundichthys speculiger. Next base: position 2,106,634 of record JAGFBZ010001610.1, on the reverse strand, counting down.
CTGCTCCACTGTCAGACTGAGGAGGTTGTTCTTCCCCCAGGCCATGCAGCTTTTTAACTCCGCTTGGGTTAGACAGAGCCAACGCTAACATTCCTCAGTGGTCTGGACTGCACTACACACAGTACACAATGCACCTTATGATGAACACCCAATTATCTCACTATTTTTTTTTACTACTTTTGACTTTTTTTAGTATTTATTACATGCCCTCTTGCCTTAAGTTTGTGAATACTTGTGAATTTACCATTGGGACAAATAAAATATGTATCCATTCATTCATCCGTGAGTATAGAGTGCTGTTAGTTTCTTACGCCAGTAGATGTGTGTGTCATGTCAGCTGTCCAGCTCTTCATACTTTATAAACTTTACAGTCAACTTTATAGTCTTTGGAGATTTTATAGTCACCTCTTATATCTGCTAGTTACAGAACTGATCCTGTGTGATGTCTCTTTTTACTTACTCATATTTCAGTATTTTAAATCACCACTGAAAATACTTATGCAGTGGTGAAAAAGCATTTTCTGGTCAAGAGGTTATGGTGAATGTATGGGCTAGTGGTAGGGTCAACTATACAGTGAGGACAATATTTCATTGCAGCTATCACCTAAGCTGTTGCTGTATGTTTGTTTTTGTCTTGCAACTTCACTTTTTTTTTTAATCTGCCATTTTATAGTTCCCAATATTTTTTCTTCTGAATTTTACTGTGCTTTGTAAAACAAAAAAGAAACCAACGCTAGATACAAAAGCTCTGAGGGATTTTGTTTTTCTTTCTGCTGGCTATTAGGCTGAAATCCCTCAATTTCACTAAGAGGGAAATGGACACACATACATACATACATATATACTTACATACATCCACATCCAAATGCTACAGACACAGACATAGGATGGCACTCACATCTACTGCTGGCTATTAGGCTGAAATCCCTCAATTTCACTAAGAGGGAAATGGACACACATACATACATACATATATACTTACATACATCCACATCCAAATGCTTTCACAGACATAGGCATGCATCTATCGCTCACATTACTGTAGCTTTACGGAATAACCATTGCACCCCAACACCTCTCAAAAACCAGATGATTTGTCTTTATCCTGCAGAAATGTGCAGGTGATTTTTTTATTTGTATTTTCAAAGCATAATGCAGTTTTAAGCTTTTAGTTTTAAGTTTTAATGTTTGACATGAATCAAAAAGGGGAGTCTGAGTAACATTCAGTAGTCTTTACACTACACTACCTATATTTTTTTTTATATATTTTTGCATCTCATGTCACTACAGGAAAATGTTTTCTAACTTTTTAACTGATTGAAATTTTGGAGATTTATATATTGTGCGCATTATATAGCCAGATCCTTAATTCAAATTAAATGTTATTGCACCACTCATGATCATAGTCATGAGTCACAGTCATAATCTTTGCATCAATATAATCTTTGGTCCATAAAGAGAATTTCTTTATTTTTTGTGATCTAGTCAACTATGGAAATTGCAGGATTGACAGTTTCAATTGACAGTTTGAAGTTGCAGTTTCTTGGAAAATCACAATATGTCCTTCACTATGACTGTTATTAGGGTAGCCGTTATCAGAGTCTATTTACTTTACAAACAGTATGTCACCATTGTCACTGTTGGTGCATTTAATAAAAAAGTTATTTTTAACCATGCCTCTTATTCCCACATTCATAAACTCCTGTATCCAAAGATTTGGGGCTGCTGCCAGTACTTTCATTGCAGTATAATAGATTAGAGCCATAGCCCCACACCAGGATGCAATACATTTGTATGAGAAACAAAAGAAAACAAAAATGAGCTGGACCATTTTTATTAATGGCCATGCTTCACTGGACGATTCAATGGGTGTAGCTTAATGTTACTGTGTTCTGTTGTTTTGTTAAGTTTTTAACTCTTGGTTTTCTTGTGGTCTTTTACTGTTTTGTATTTGATTTTTGTTTGAAGTTTTGATTTCCTGTGTTATCTTAAAAGTCATCTCCCCTTGTATATGTATATGCTTGACTGTTTGCCCTTGAGGGTAAATTGGAGAGTCAGGCTATTAACGAGTTGAACAACAGCATTTTGGGTTTCCCCAGTTACAAGCGGCACAATCTCAAGTGGCAAATGAACCTCCAGGAAAAGAAAAAAGCTGCACCACTTTAGTTGCATTCTTGTCTTCAGATGAGTTTCAGTGAAGGCAAAATGATCACGGTTGATCCAAGGTCTGTATAGAAGAGAGTTGGCTTCTTTAGAACAGGACATATCCCCAAAGATACTGGCACAATATAAACATTTTTACATGATCAAACTGTTATTTATAAGATGGATCTGGATCTCATAGTTCTTTGTCAAGTGGCCTCTTCATTGAATTCTCCAGTAGTTATGATGGATGTCTTCCATGACAGGCTCCTGATAGTATGCTGAATATGGCTGCATGAATTGTCAGCAGGCAGTTCAGACCACTTCTTGACCCTTTTTGATGATACAGTGAGGAACAGTTTTGTCTCCCTTTATCAGCAGTTAGGTAATATATCACATTATAGGAAGGCCAACTGTGATCCCAGGGAAAAAGGGAATCTGCATGTACCAGGGTTGCACATGGTGTTGCTGACTCCATGCTACTTTGCAACAAGGTCCTTTTTTTCTTTGTAGCAGTGACATGTTAAATGTCCACAAGAGCACCATTTCCTGGTCTGTGCAAAAGGTTGCCCGTGCCCTTGCTGGACTTCTCTCAAGCTACATTCCCATGTCAATCAAGAGGGCGCAGATGCACATTTCAGCTGTTTTTATGTTTTTTTGTTTTTAATTTTTTATGTTGAGACTGGTAGGGCCCATGTGTTGATTGGAAATGTGGACTGCACGTACATTCCCAAGGTCCATGTTAATAAACTAAGCTGCCATATTTTTTGGAAAAGTGTCAGAGCTAAAGCAGAATAATGTATTGTGAAATCAGCATTTTGATTGTGTGAAGATCCTGCTTAAAGAAAACGATTTATGTGCTTTACAGGTGCACCTCTAATGCACATGTCTGCAGGCACACATGGTATTGCCTGCAGATAACACAACATAAGTCAATTATTATATTTTGTCTCCTTTTTGGTCCTTCAGTAACGTAGCTATTGACTAGGATGAGCCCTTTATTCCCTCAGGCACGAGGTCCAACTTTAACACTGCTGCTAGACCTGCTGATGTTGATGGAGCTGGTCGAGCACTTGGACAGTCATTTTCGAGCCTGAATCATTTGTGTGCTTAAGTGTTTATGTGTGTGTGTTTCTGCACTATGTGATGGTCCTGCTGAATAAATAATGCAGTATTAATATGTATTTTTCGTGGTATTTAATTTGAAAGCAGCATCACGCACAGGCGTAAAAGAAGGCACAAATCAACAAAATGTATGTGTAGGGTGAGCTACATCTCTCTCCGTGTTAAAGAAATTACTCAGACCCAAGTTAAAACTTAACTGTATCAGGTATAAGTGAACACGCAGGAAAAGAGACCTCTTGTAGTTATAGTGACATTTTATTAGAGGGCACGCGAAATGAGATTGAGCTAAAATCTTAGCTGCAGATTAAGCCACTTACACAAACAACAGAGTAATGGAGTTTAAGAGGTCATGTGATTCCCTTATGTCACATAGGAGTTTATCAGAGGGTTAAATTCTAGACTTGGACGAAGCTATGGCCCTGAGAGTTTGTCATCGTGTTTGTGTATAAATAATCCTTTGTATACCCTTCCTAGTCTATCATCATTATGTTGCCTTGGTTCTCATCATTCCTCTTTTCATGCAAAACACCTTTGTTTTTTGGTTTTCTCTATGTTCAGCGGCAGCAGTGCTTTTGGTTTAAATAAAAAGGCTTGTTTGTTAATCCTGACTCCCAGTGTCCTGCATTATCGTCCTCTACTCCTGAATCGTGACAGAGTGTTCAGTTCTGTTTGTATTAGGCATAAAGAATAATTGTTCTGAGTGCAGACTAAACCTGCAATGTATGCAGTTCAGTATTTTTATGAAAAACAATTTTCCTTGGGATTTTGATATTAACTTTAAAATATATATAGAAAAAGGAAGATACTGATAGCTGTTGTCTGTTATTATGATATGCAGTAGGCTGTTGCTCTGAGAATAAGTTTTTACATCCAATACCCTGCACAGACTTGTTTGATATGCTGCTTCTGCCCCTACTGCTAAGCTCCAACTGCTGTACTGTAATTACTGTGCTTGGCAGACAGTCACGACACATCGATAACAAACGAGTGAGAGTGTGGGGAGGACACGAGTAAAAGAAAGGCGAGATGTGGAGGTGGGGATGGGTATTTTGAGGGAAAAGAACCACTTTTTTTTTTTTTTTTTACTTACAGAAAATGTTAGCCATTGTGAAAAGTTTCATCTAGGAGAAAGGTGGGCATATGTTTCTAGCTGATTGTATGTGGCATGGCTTTTTTTTTTTTTTTTGTGCAGTGGCTTTTCCTAGTGATAATACAGAAATCCTATTGACATTTCTGATTTACCATTACCTGCCGGGCATTACATTACCGGGATGTTACTTGTGCAATGGCAGGAAATGAAAATAGTTTTGTGAAATCTGTAATGCCTCTTGGAAGAGACTTTTCATAATCTGGGATGCAGGGCATGTTTACTTGGTTAAAGGTAACAGTCAAAAATCTATCTTTGAGTTATGATGACCATTAATGATCAGTAATAAAACTGTGTTTCAGTAGGCCAAACACATGAATATAAGGCTGAATATAAGATCTTATTAGGCCAGTACCACTTCCTGTTGAAAGTACATGAATAGTAAATATCAAAGCCAGTTTCATGTTCGGGATTAGAATCCATGACAACACATATATATATATATATATATATATATATATATATATATATATATATATATATATATATATATATATATATATACACACACATGTTTATACATGTTTTTGTATAATTTCACTAGTCTGATTTAATGACAGGAAGTAAGAATAAAAAGAGTTTGTGTGTTTTTATACATTGCATGGAAACGTTTGGTTTCAGCTGTATACTGTACACAGCCACTTTCTTACGACATGAGAAGAGACTTGCGTAGAAATATTTTTTCTGGACACTGTCCATTTTTCACCCAGGTTGTAATGTGGTAACCCTCACTCACCTTTGCTCAGGCCCTATGCTACTGATTAAGGGAAAGTTATTACATTATTTTGTATATGTAACATTTTTGTATTACATATTTAAAGAGAAAAATTAAAGAACACAAATGTGAACAAAAAGGGAAAAAAAAAGTTGAATGTGATGCATCTGTCATGTTTTGCAGGTAGTAGGTAGAGGGAGTACCCAGGAGCACAAATGAAAGGGTTTATTTCACAAAAAAACACAAAAGAATCCCAAAAATTAGTGATGTTACGAGAGAGCCGAGGCTCCGAAGCGTGTATCGAGAAATGAGGGGGCGTGTCTGCGAAGCGCGTATCGAGGCTTGCTTCGTTTAGGGGAGGAGCCGAAAGCGATGACGTCCGAAGCTTCACTGCCCGGCTGTACCATGTGACTGCTTCGGGAAGTGGTTCAGATCTTGTCTTGGGGTTTGACAGCTTTATAAACGCCACAGGCTCCATTCAAAGTGTGGGTTTTTGTATGCGAGTTGCGGTCAGTTCAGAGTGTGGATAGAGTTTGGATAGCTTGGATACTAAAATTTGGATAGCGTTTACATAGTTTGTGGTAGTTCAGTATATAGTTTGTACATGATGGCACAAACATTTTTATGCAGCCCAGCATCCTCTGTGCCATGTGAAAGGGTGTTCTCCAAGGCTGGAGAGATTGTGTCTAAAAAAAGGAATCGGTTAAAACCAAAAACTGTGGAAAAATTGCTATTTCTGAATAAATATACATAAAATCACCCCTTTAATGGTCATCATTATCCAAGTTGCACAAGGATATTCGGTGCGCCCCCTCCGTAGTTCCACAAACACTTTCACTGTTCTCTGCCCGAATAAGCTCAGGTGATTTTCTTAAAATGACAATAAAACTGAGCTGCCCCGGTAGCGCAGTGGTTAGGACAGGTGGCCCATGTACAGAGGCTACAGTCCTCGTGTGGCTGGCCGTGAGTTCGACTCCCGGCTCAGCAACCCTTTGCCGTGTGTCTTCCCCGTTCTCTCTGCCCCCCTTCCTGTCTGTCTACACTGTTAATAAAGGCCACTAGAGCCAAAAAAAAAAAAAAGGACAATAAAACTGAGCTGCCCCGGTAGCGGAGTGGTTAGGACAGGCGGCCCATGCACAGAGGCTACAGTCCTCGTGTGGCTGGTTGTGAGTTCGACTCCCGGCTCGTCGACCCTTTGACGCGTGTCTTCCCCGTTCTTATGATACTACTTTGGGAAACATTAAACAGAGATTACATTCAAACAATGTTTTATAATGCACTTGATCATTTATGTAGACCAATTATTTGCTCATACACATTTTGTTATTCACAGTCATTCGCAAGAGCCATAACTGATAAATAAATTCAATGCATCACATCTTGATTCAGCTGGCTGTGATTATAAACCTGACCAGTAGGTGGTGTCATGTGCATATGAGGCATCAAGAAATGAACCATTTCTCGAACCAATAGGCTGATGTGTTATGATGCTTCACGATGCTTCATCTCACCATGACTACCAAAAATCCAAAAGTCCAAAAACACTAAAAATACAAAAAGTACAAACTTACAGAAGACCAGGTGAGGAGTAAGACCACGAGAGGGGAACAGGCAGGACTGCAAAATGTGTAACATACCACAAAGACTAAATGGAGCCACAGAAGACAGGGGAAAATGACAAGACTTAAATACACAGAGGAACAAACGAGACGCAGGTGCAGGGAATCAAGGTTACAAGAGGGAGTAAGCAAAGCAGAAAACAATGAAGACAAGACAGACCTTTCAAAGTAAAACAGGAACAACTAAAGACAGGGAGAGACGCCAACTTGACACAGACATACACACACAGGGCTGTCATGGCCGACCAGGCCATGACAGTATCAGAAGATGACAGCAAATAGGGGCTACCTGAGTACTGCGGATGACATGTAAGGGAGCAGAACTCATATCACTGTGAAAACTGGGTACAGATGTAACAAGAACTGAATAAAACTGCATGTATTACTTAAACTATAATTCTGATAATGCTAATGCGAGTTTGTTTGGGCCTGTCTTTATGTGCCAGGCCCAAACAATATTCAAAAAACAATATTTTCTAAATGGTTTGACCTGTTGTCTACTCATAAAATCTATCATTACTTATCTACCTAATTTCTTGTCCTTGTCCAATGGTCTTATAATTTACTTTTATATGTCTGTTCATACAATTGCAAATTACATAATAATGCTGACAAATGCTTGACTGGATACATAAAATTTTCCTTAATAGCCAAATAGTTGTGGAGAAAAGTTGTTATTCTGTTTCTTTTACAATCACAAATACCCAGGCAGTGTATCTTCATGGACTTAGTCTTTATCTGTACAGTTTGGCACTTTCACTCTTTGTCCAAAACTCTGAGGAAATCTTATCTCAGTCTTGAATGGATGCAGTGTGAGTGCTCAGAAATGCACTTGATAAAATAATGGCAAGCAGTTTAAAGGTAGCAGTGGAATGAACAGCATGAAATGTTTCTGAATGGGGACATCAGACTATATCTTTGTATTTGAAATAAAAGTAAATATGTCAAAACCAAAACAAATGATTACAGAAGAATATCATGTTGCGCAAAGTAATGTCAATAGATGAAAAAAAGGAGTTCATGGCCTCTGTTTGCATAGAACTGGATCAGTGCGTATGTATTTATGACAAAATAGTGTCAGAAGCTGAAGCCTGGAACTCTCCTCCTTTTGCATTTATTGATAGTAGTTTTGGCTACATTGTTAGTTAACTTGTTCAAAGTTATGATGAAATGGCAGCGAATGGATGGGGAATCCTGTACAATCTTCTTTTTACTCTTTTTGTGCATATGGTTGGCTTTATCTAAGGTTTGTCTGCAGGGAGCCTATCTATAGAATTACTTCAGTGAAATGACATTTTTGAGTCTTTTCAGAGGCTTGAAATAGGTATTTAATTTGATATAGTTCTGTTTCTCCATGAGCTAACATTAATTACCATTTTTCTCATAACATCCTTTATATGTATTTCTTTCTCGCTCAAAACTGCTTTGATTCACATCATTTTTGTTCCGAATAAAAGTTTACACTTCTTACCATATACTAATATAGGAATGTTACTTTGATTTAAGGAATGTATACCATAAATGAAAGGAAGGTTTAGAAATGACAGATTTAGTTATATAAAACCCTCTTTTTTGCAGGATTTAATGACTACATTTAGTGGAGAGGACCCAGATGTAAACTCACAGGAGGATGAACAATGTTAGAAATTAAAGTGGCGCACAGGCAGAAATCCAGAGTGGTGCCATTTTTCGACAGTCATTGTGGTCAAGGGGAAACGGAAACACCTTTTATAAGTAAGTTCTGATGTAGTAAAGATGGCACTCAGTTGACTGAGAACTTGTGCAAAGTTCTTTTTAACATTGTTAGCTTTCTAGGAGCCTCTAGTCTCCTGCACAGAACCTTCTGTATTGGTGTGTTCAGTTTCTTTGAGTCTCTCAGGTGTACAGAGTAAAGAGAACAGCCTGAGTTGCATCATCTGTGTAGCTCCTTTTCCTGTGGTCTATCCTCTCAGGCCCAGAATCCTGATATCATTATTATTTTAACAAAGATAAGGATGGATCCCCCACCCCCAGCATTGTGCTAAACTGTGAGCAGTCTGCCAGGAAAAAAAAAATGAGGAAGAAGAAGTTATCAAAGGTATATGATGTGAGAATGTGGAATATCTTACATACTAGGTTTGGTGTGGTAGATTGGTGTGGAAGGCTTGTAATACTGATCAGGTTCAACCAGGTATAACTGTTGGGTTTCTGACCGTCAGTGATGAAAGTGAACCTCACTTTCAATATAATTTTCCCCTTCACCCAGATGGTTACTACTGTGGCACACTTAAAATTCTGCTACTTTCCATTATTGTCTTTTGCGTCCTTGAGTGAATTCAGTTGAAAAGGTGTTGCGTCAGTTTGCTGTTGTTCAAGAACAGACAAAAGTAAAAAGGCAGATAGCTGAACGTGGAACAATGTCACTTTCTTGATTTATTATGTATACCTGGACAAGTGATGGAACTTTTTTCCATTAATATGTGATGAATGTTTGAAGCACCTCAGTTAAATGAGGGCAGCATGATGGCTGTTGCCTCACATCTAGAAGGTTCTTGCCTGGTACAACTCCCAGTCTGAGCCTTTCTTTGTGAAGTTTAAAATTCTCTCTCACTCCTCATCAAGAAGGCTTGTGATGTGAGTTTATACAGCAATATATACATATATGTAGCTCTCTCTCTCTCTCTCTCTCTATCTATATATATATATATATATATATATATATATATATCTATATATATATCTATATATATAATATGTATATATATATATATATATATATATATATATATATATATATATATATATATATCTATATATATATCTATATATATCTATATATATGTATAACCAGATATATGATAATTTGACAATTTATGATAATTTATGTAGCAAGTATTAATTAATATTTATTAATATGTTATTGTTATGGTATTATTAAGGCATTTAACTGAACATGAATGCCATTATGCCATAAGTGAATTAAAGGCTGTTCACTCCAAAGATGCTTGGTGGGTGGTTATCAGACAATTAGTTGGCTATAAAACTTTTTCAAGCTCCATACTATCAATATAATTATATGTTGGAAATATATTATCAGAAACCAGTTTACCTTATATATCACTAATCACTAATCTCAAATTAAACTTGGATCTGTTTTAGTTACCAAATTTTATATAAGAAATTTAGTCTGTGTCCAAAATATTTCTAACATAATTGTGCATTAAAGTAGACATTTTGTGCCTTTTTTTAAATCAAAACCTGGACACAATTTTTCACAGGTTTAATGATATGTCTGTGACATATTGTGGTCAGAAAAAGCCACTGAGACCCAATACAATAGCTCCTTTTTCAACCATGTCTTTACAACTATCTTCACCACAGCCGGTTTAAAGGGGTGCAGTAAGCCACTTCACTTGACTTCACACCTTCTCCTCTGTAGTTTTATATAAATAAATATAAAAAACCTCACACACTGTGTTATAATTTTAAGGGTCAAATAGGTTTTGTGGCTCCAGAAGAATTTTATTCCGGGGCGAGGGACAAAAAATGGCTCTTTTGCTAGTAAAGGTTGCGGACCCCTGTCATAACACATGTGCATGTAGGCTATGCATGGGCCCTATGCTGTCTTTGGCATTTATACTTGTGTGTTCCTGTGCTAAGCTTCCTTTTGTTCACTTCCTTTATATAGCTTAAATTTAGCAATGGAGCTAATAAAATATATCTTATTTGAGTTGACGCTTACAGATGTTGATCATCAGTCATTTTTACAGAGATTGCAGCAAACTATCACTCAACCCAACTTGAAAAAAATGAAGAAGAGGCAGCAGTGGGAAATGCAAAGACAACAACAAATCTATCAAGGCAACAATTACATTTTTTTGTTGCCCACTTTGATGTGATGTATAGTTACATTTGAAGAGATGCAAATGCCAGAGTCCGAAGGCACATATGTGTGTTTCGCTTTCGCTCATAAATATAAATCACAATTGAAGGATAAAACCGTAGCTGTTCTTAATAAAGATGTGGTAGGAGAAACAATGCTCAAGAATGAATTTTAAATAAAGGATACCTTTGCATAATCTGTCCGACATACAATAAATTACATTCTGATATTGACTCATAAGAGACAAGTGCTTAACCAAAGGTGATATGAGGGTAGACAACAATGTATGTTTCAACCATTTTTTCAGGTAACCACATACAACAACCCGGCTGATTGGTCAATAAATCACAGCAGTAGGCCTAGCGACAACATTGTGTGCTGAAAAGGACAAACTTTTGTACTCCGTGTAGCATGTCTTTGATAACGTTAATTGGAACCTGGCACAGGGTTATCCTTGACCTCCTCAGCATCCCCAGCTGGCATTTTAAGTGCTACTGTTGTGTGTGGTGAAATAATGCAGTGTACGGTATGAAACGTTTCTTAATTGGCTGGAAGGCTTTATGAAATTCTCTCTGAGGAGCCCCAATGAATATTAATTGGAAAGCTGCATCAAAGAATACCCTGTTACTCCAATAAAATCCCTAGGTACGTTCTGATAAACAGATATTGTGCATCTGCAACTTTTTTGAATAGAATTTATAAGCACAAAGAGAAAGAAGAGCATAGGAGGAAAGATGCAAGAGATAAATCACTGAATGCTGTCCGGAAATGTGTTTAGTTTATACTTTTCTGTTTTCTTCTTTGCCTTCCTACAAATATTTCCAAATTTGTTATTCTCATGTGTTAACTTACATTCAACTTGTCTTAAAAACTTGCTTTGTCAGAGGTACTCAGAGGATATTGACCAAGTCCTTTCACTCTCAGTTCAGGTCAATTCAATTCAATTCAGTTCAGTATTAATACTTTATTAATCTCAAAGGGACATTACATTTCTCTTGAATCCAGTGTTATGTCAGTAATCTTTCTATCTTAAAGAAATTCATATTTTTGGAACCATTGCACAGTCTGATATTGGGCTGAACTTGCTAGGATGTCCATTCCTGGGAAGGTTTGCAATAGCCTTCAATAATTTCCACTTGTGAATAATCTTTCATACTTTGGAATGATGGACTCCAAATGATGGACTTGAGAGGCAACAAGAGCTGTTTCCTCTAAGATCATTAGCTAATGACTTTCATCCTCCATAATGTTAATGAACACTTGAATGCTCCACCACACTGCCAAAGCTTCTGCTTTTATAGAGGTGGACAGATTTAATTAATAATCAGGTTTTGATGACAAACACACCTGAATGCCACTTACTTACAGGATACACTTAGGGTACACATCCCCATACCCATTAAGACTAGCCACTACCCGCAAATTACGGGTATAGGAACCTCCGCTAACTGCTAATGCAATCTTCCACTCCGCTAAAGCCGCTACCCATTATATCAACTCCCTTACTCACTTTGTAGGTGTGACAATGGGTGTGTCTTTTGCCATTTCCGCAAACTCGGTATCTTGCGATCGCGGGTTGCGATCCCGCATGATGGTGCATACAAGAGCCCGTCCATCTATGCGGCATCTATGCGTGTCCACCTGGTCACATGTGGACGTGCACAAACGGCTCTACCTCTTGAATTTAACTCTTGTATAAAAAGCGTGCTTCAGCCTCAGTTAAAACCCTGAGAAAATGGCAGAGATTGTCTTAAACGGCTTGCTCGCCATTTAAACAATAGATGAGCAGAGCGCGTTTACTGGGAGGACACCAACTATCTGGAACTTTCAGGTAGCCGATAGGAAATATCTGTGTAAAAATGTTTATATGTATATATCAGTGCAGAGGAGGAGGAAGAGGAGGAAGCTCTACAGCAGAGTCCCAGACAAGCTGCGCATGAGAGCTGCTCCGATCTGGATGAAAAGACGCTCCATAGCAGTTTGCGGGTAGCGCAACCTGCTCTTAAAGCCAATGCTATGCTAACGCACTGATTGGTGGAAACATGGAAAAACATTAAATAAGTTACCCTGGTCCCGGAGCAAGCCCAGTAATAATATAAAATAGAATAGAAATATTAAATAGGATAAACAACCTAAAGTATTCAAAAATAACAAGATAAAAATGCAGATTTAAACTAAGTAATATAACTAATTTATAAGTAATATAAACAGACAGTCAGGGGTTCAAAGTGACAAAGTGTAGTTTAAAGTAGCAAAATGTGCAAACACTGCGATCTGTGCAGATGTTACAGTGCAGGATAGTATTGTCTGTGTTTGTTGGGGGGGGGGGGGGCAGCAGGGGCTACAGGGGTCCTCCAGAGTTCAACAGTTTCACAGCTTCTAGGAAGAATCTGTTCCTCAGTCTGGAGGTCCTGATGGTCCTCAGCCTCCAGCCTGATGGAAAAGGGACAAATAGGGGGTGTGCAGGGCGAGTGGGGTCCTTCATGATGCTGGAGGCCCTTCTCCTGCATCTGGAGGTGTAGATGTCCGTGGTGGTGGATAGGTTGCTTCCCACAGTCCTCTGTGCAGCTTTCACCACCCTCTGCAGAGCCTTTTTCTCTGCCGCAGAGCAACTGCCTGCCACACTGTGATGCAGGAGCACAGGACACCCTCCACCACACCTCTGTAGAAGGAGGCCAGAACTAAGCTCTCCAATCCAGCACGCCTCAGCCTACTGAGGAAGCAGAGGCGCTGATGTGCCTTCTAAACCAGACAGGAAGTGTTGCTGCTCCAAGTGAGGCCCAAATACCTGAAGCTGGAGACCACTTTCACCACTGTCCCTCCGATGTGCAGAGGAGGGGGGAGATGTCTGTCCCTTCTGAAATTCACAGTCATCTCCTTTGTTTTCTTCACGTTGATGCAGAGGTTGTTTTCCCTGCACCAACCCTCCAGGTGTTCCACCTCCTGCCTGTCGTCGGACTTGTCGTTATTAGTGATGCGTCCAACCACAGCTGTGTCATCTGCAAACTTCACAATCCGACAGCTTTGATGTCTTACTGAGCAGTCGTGTGTGAACAGGGCGAACAGGAGGGGGCTCAGCACACAGCCCTGGGGGGAGCCTGTGCTGAGGGTGATGGAGGAGGAAGAGACGTCGTGGATCCTCACAGACTGTGGTCTGTCGGTTAAAAGGTCCTGGACCCAGTTGCAGAGGGTGAAGCTCAGTCCAAGTGTGGACAGTTTCTGAACCAGGGTCTGAGGTCTGATGGTGTTGAAGGCAGATGTGAAATCCACAAAGAGCAGGTGAACGTAGGAGTTTTTGTTCTCTAGGTGGGTGAGGGCTGTGTGGAAGACAGAAGAAATGGCTTCTTCTGTGGATCGGTTCTGCCTATATGCATATTGGTGTGAGTCCACAGTGACGTCGATGCAGTCTTTAATGTGGGCCATGACCAGTCTCTCAAAGCACTTCATGACTGTTGGGGTGAAGGCTACTGGCCAATCGTCATTCAGACCTGTCACTGTGGAGGTTTTGGGATGGGGATGATTGTGGCGGTCTTCAGGCAGGTCAGGACCGCCGCCTGTTGGAGGGAGGTGTTGAAGATGTCAGTCAGCACTTCCGTCAGCTCATGTGTGCAGCTCCTCAGTAGCTGCCCAGATATGTTATCAAGACCAGCAGCTTTGTGTGGAATAATCCTCTGAAGGGTCCTCCTTACTGCTGTTGGGGACACGCTGAGAGGCTGTTCTCCTGGTGGAGGGGTGAGTCTGGCGCTGGAGGAGGTGGTTGGGTCATCAAAGCGGGCATAGAAACTGTTGAGAGCATCAGGCAGAGAGAGGTCCTGCTGGCACCGTGCATCTCTGGTGTTGTAGTCTGTGATGCACTTCATGCCCTCCACATATTCCTTGGATCATTGGACGTGAAGTGTCCCTGGATATTTGGGCACAAGCAGCCTTAGTCCTCTTTATCCCTTCAATCTCCTAGCTGCTCTGCCCGTTCATCACCTGACCTGAACACAGCATCCCTGGCTTTCAGCAGAGACTGGACCTCCGCATTCAGCCAGGGTTTCTGGTTCGGGTAGAGTGTGACTGAGCACATCTGCTTACTCTGACAGAAACAGTAGCTTTGGGATGTTGTGGGATGTTGAGATGTTGTGCACCTACTGTATAATATTGATTCCAAAGGCTTTTAGCACATGGCTAATTTGGTATTTGAGATTTCTGTATATAAGTGGCAGAGATTGTGTATTTCTCTCTGTTGACACTTTTGATGTGTCTGACCACAGTGGCCTTCACAAAGATAAAAGGACTTGCCACGCTTCTCGTACGATGCACAAACCTGGTGAGCTGCCAGGTCAGTGAGAAGCTCCACCAGGCCAAAGAAATCTATGCTTCAAATGCCAAAAATAATGTCAAATGGAAATCAACAGCCTAATCAATCGCATTTGGAGGCTATACTTGTTACGCTGTTCTAAAACCAAATAGAAAATATAATTCTATTCAATAATTTACCATTTCTGTGGAGTTTTTTTTTTCGTCAATTCATTGCACAGTAAGGCCCTATTCCATCATAGCATATAAACTAAAAAGTAAGGAAATTTGTGTTTGGGAGATTATTTCTTTGTTATAACATTAATTCTTGGGAATATAATGTACACAATTGGAAAGCCTGTTTATTTCCCTTTTAAATGCTGCCAAATTTGTAAGAAAAATGCATCGGATGAGCAGCAGAGTTGAGTATGTGGGTTGCACCCATGAAAGAGTTGCCAGATCTTCTCTTCCAATGCCAAGGAGCCTGTTTTTTTTTTTTTTTTTGTTTTTTTTTGCTGTTGCAGAAGCTCAAAACTCTTGTTTTGAGCTTCTGGTACCCCCAGGTGCTAACAATCAGGTGCTTGATTGGCACATGATTGTCAGCACCTGTGAACATGGGCCCTGTTACAGTGGTCAGTTGATATCTGCTCCAAAAATCGACATGCCATGTTTCACTGATCTGGATAGGGCTCGTGTGATAGGGCAACCTTAAGTTGGCGTTCAGGAAAGTTGTGGACATTATTTGGATGTGGGCCCTAGTACCATCTGCGAATTCAAGGCCAAGTGCCATATAACGGGGATATCAGAGGCAGGCTGTGAAGTGGGCATCCCAAGAAGAGGGGACCCTAAGAAAACCGTTTTCTCATCCTGTCAGCACTTGGGAACCATAGGAAGTCTACAGATTTGCAGTCAAGTTTGCAGGACAATCTGTCCATTAGATCTATGCCCAGACAATCTGGAACAGTCTGCATGCCAATCTCCGGTTTCAAAGGGAAGGCCAGAAGGTCTGCCATGACTGCCCTTCACTGTCAGCCCCATTTGGGCTGGTGTTGACATGACATGTGTTGAACATTTGTGGGATCAGCTTTGGCACTGGCAGACAAGATTTGGAAAATTTTTCATGGGTGCAACTTCACATCCTCAGCTCTGCTGTTCATCCCACAAATGCATGATCCTTACAAATGTGACACCATTTAAAAAGGGAAATAATCAGGCTTTCCAGTGGCTTTCCAGTTTCTAAGATTTATTGCCAATAAACACTGTTACAACAAACACTATTTCCTTACGTCTTATGTTTAGTTTATGTTTGTGTTCACTGGAGGATGGAGACGATGACATGAGTGAGGTGTAAATAATGTTACTTAAGTTGATGACAACCATCTTGTTGGAAGGTAACAAAGCCCTCCCAACAAGTGTAAAAGATGATATTGTCAAAGATGACAATAAATATAGACAAATGTCCATTCCAAATGTCTGAAAGGCAGAACAAAAAAATCTTGGGTCTGAACATCAGAATCCTTCTCGCTGATAATGTCATTGGTGCTTCCCAAAACAAAGAAAAAGAACTGAGAAATCATGACAGGGAAAATTGCTTTTTATTTCATAGGTACTCACAAAGGCAGTAAAAAAGTGCAGCATATATTCAGATATTTTCTCACATTCTTTAGTATACCCATCTATGTCTTGCTGGCTTGTCTTTAGTAATGTGGTTCAAAACACCAAGGTTGATGACTTGAAAAAATGGTTGTATACTAGGCTTCCAAAATATCTCTTTTAAGACTTCCAGCAGTCTCAGTGAAAGTGCTAAAGTTGCACTGCTAGGACAAATATTAAGTTTTTGACATTGTTATTGAGATGTATTTAATTTTTCACGACATGGCATGAGCAAAATCAGCCATCAGTGCTAGGGTTGTGGCTATAACTGTCTCAGAGAGCTGAGGTTATAGATCCTTTATGCACCATAGAATATTTGAAGACCCAATCCTGTCAAATTGTGGGATGAAGCTCCAGGATTGATTTGCATGCTTTGCGAAGAACAGATGTAATGAGAAGGTTTGGAGTGAAGTTGTGTTTTTACAATGTTGGAAGCATTAAAAAAAAAGTGAAACTTTCACTTCCATGTGACCATGCATAAATAATATGCATCATACAGTTCAATCACCCTGATATTACAAACACGTATTATGCAGCACACTTCCTACACTTCTAATGCAGATCTAAGAGTAAAAGAAACTACTTTTCTTTGTCAGTCAAACTCAGCCTACAAACCAACCATCCTCAGTCATTTATGTCAAAATATGATATTGGAGAGGTTTATAGAACTGTTAATTACACTAACACAACAGTGTACAAAAGAACATGAATTAGAATCCTACTTTAAGTGGAATTAAAAAGGAAACAAATTAATAACTTAAGAAAAAAAATCAACAAATCTCACTTATCAATACAATGGCAAATGAAACAATATCACACAGGTTGAAGATGTTTTAAAACTGTGACTTCCTCTGATTCCTGAGGATTTCATTGTGTGTAACAGGATGAGCACCCAAAATTAGAATGAAAGCTGGATGAAAATGAAAGCTAATTTATTTATCAAGCAGATATGGTGCTGCAGCATCAGTCACTTGGCTCCAGGGAGGTGTTGGGCCACACGCCATGAGTTACATAGACCGCATGTTTTGTGGGACAAAGGAAACAATAAAAACTCAAATCCCCAGCATGCCTGGCGATTTCATTGTTCGACATCAAGGTGTGAAAAGTGATGTCACACCGTCTTACGGGCTGAGGACCCTCTCCTCACAGCAGGGTTCGTGGCAAAGGTGGATCACGTCCCCCTCACATAAATACCGGCGCCCTCCTCCCACTCTCTCTCTCTGACCTCCACTACTGGAAGCAAAGGGTGCACTTTCTCTCTGGCCTGCTCTAGCAAGGTAAATAGCTGAAGGCCTGCATTTCCCTGGCGACCTGTCTGCAGGAGATCCCTCTGCTTGTCCGACGGCATTCACACCCTGTCCCATCGTGACACGTCTACAGAGTGATCCGCGACGTACGCAAGAAACAACGCGACCCAGATAGCAAAATATGCTTGAATCAACGTTGAAAGAGTTTTAGCAGTGATACTGATTCTACGTTGAAACTTGGCATTGAAATTGTACAGAAAGCGCAAAGGAATTCTACCCTTATTCAACGTTGAGGTTTCAACCATTCACTGACACTATATCAATGTTGATATATACATATATATATATAATATATATATATTATATATATATATAGTGGCGGCTGGCCCATAGGGGGCGCTGGGGCGCCGCCCCACCAGCTGTGGAGGGGAAAAATATTTATTCTATTTTATTTTTATTTATTTTTTTGATCATCATCAGATTAATTAATAGTATGTGTGTGCCTACATGCGATTTAAATAATTTAAACAACATTTCCACCAACTGACACTCATTAAACAGGGAATTTCCACCGACCTACAGTGCGTCATTCTCTCACGGGGCGCTCGGCAAAGCGCCCCTGACCTGCAGCTGAATAGCCAATCCGGTTATGGTTGCTAGGGAAAAATGATTGATAATTGGCCTATCAACGTCACCAAATTTAATGCCGATGGGGCGCTGGAAATGTCGCCCCAACAGCTACGTAAAATGCGTGAAGGTTTATGAGCTAGAGCTACGTGAAGGGCCAGCGGTAGTTTTATTTCATAGAGCGACTCCCAGACTCTGTCCTACGTCGGGAGAAAAAAAAATACGGCGACGAGGAAGAGAGATGGCAACAACTGGAGTTCAAGAGCAGCTTCCACCTAATTCTGTGAAATCATTATTAATGTTCCCTTTTGTGAGACGGACGACGGAGGAAAACTTCTCGTTAAGGACCTGGGACCCGACAAGCCTGAAATTAACATTTTCCAGTAAACGAAGGAGAAAGGTAAACCATACAAACTGAGTTTTTGTCAGAGTTGGTAAACCCTGAGACGTGGCTGGCAGGTTGTGGAGCAGCTAATGAACTTTTCTGTTTCACCTGTATCCTCTTCAGAAGTGACAGATGTGATTGGACTTGGACAAAGACTGGACTAACTGACTTAAAGCACCTCTGAACAGTTCAAGAAACATGAGAGATCCAAAGTTCACATGGAAAACTGCGTAAAGCTAGCTGTGCTCGGAAAGATTAGCATAGCAACGCAGCTAGATGATGGGCACCACATTACTGAAAGAAGGCACAATGAAGAGGTAGATAAAAACCGTAATATTGTGTCCAAGATAATCAATTGTGTTAAATTTTGTGGTGCTTTTGAATAAGCAATGTGGGGACATAATGTCAGCTAGTCCTGGTACTGAGGTACATTGATGGACGCAACAATATACAGGAGCAGTTCTATGGATTCATCAAGCTACCCAACAGCTGGGTGTATTCAATAGCTGGTGTCTTATTGGAGAGGCTGCACAGCATCCTTCCGGAGGGACAATTTACCTCTTGATTGTATAGTATTTGATAGCATAAAGTCTAATATAGCTGTAAATTGTTACTTTTTATTTGAAACTGGAAACTGAAATTAAAATTATTATTGTGGACCTGTTGTCATTTTCTGACTGTTCATTTTAATGCTTATGCTAGATTAGGCTGGGAAAAATGTTGGCACACCAGCCCCACCAAGATTTTTTTTCACCAGCCGCCACTGATATATATGTATATATATATATATATATAAGTATTTAGATATATTACCAATTAGGTGATGGTTGAAATCTGATGTTGATTCAACGCTAAAATCAACTACAATGTGCCTGCAGATTACCATTTAGATGATGGTTGAATCAACGTACTGTCCAAACTGACTCTTGAGATGTGATGTTCCAGCCTATGGGAGGAGCACACTGTGGTGGTTAGGACATAGTGGATGCCTCACAGGAAATGTGTCTCAAGCACATCCAACTAAGAAGAAGCCAGGAGCCAGACCCATGGCACACTGGAGAGATTATACTCTGAAGTGCCCTAAGAATGTCTTGGTATCCTCACAAAGTCTGGGCCTGTCTGTTTAGGATGATGGTCATAACCCAGAATAATCTGAAGTAATGGATGGAGGAAAAACTAATTGATATATGTAAAAGCTTTTCTAAGAAATATGCCCAAGCCCATGGCTTCCACTATGAGACAGAGCCCCTGTCTCCCATCTGCTTTACTTTTGCCACTTTTCTTGCAGTTTCTGCCTGGTTGTATAATCTGAAACCAATCTGTAAAATTGCTAGAAATTGTGTCAGAAATATGTTCCTGAAGCCATGTCTAAGTGAAAGACATTATATTGCAGTCCTCAATGTCCCAGTGTCTTCATCAGCTCCTCCATTTTATGACCCAGTGTTCTTAAATTTCTCACCATGATTGAGGGAAGAAATAGTCTTAACTTTTTCTTCCTTTGTCTTCATTATGATTCTGATTTACAACTGTAACCTTGTCTCCTATACGGGGTCTCAGTTTAGGTATTTGCTGGGCTTTTGAAAGCTTAATCTGTTTCCCTCACATGTAAAATGAATAAATAAATAAATAAATCTTCTGTTGGCATGGCTACTCATTATAACAGATGTTATCAAGGGCCAGAAGTACTAGTTGAAAACAAAAGCCGCAAGCTCAGGCCCCACATTGGCATGAAATAAAAGTTGGCATTTTCATTACATTTTTTTTCTGAATAATACATTTAAAAATTGATATGTACACTCCAATCTGAGGTTCTCCGGCTTCTCCAGTTTACCAGTCAATAACCTTAATTCAAGAGTGAGGTCCTGTGGTAAAAGCCGAAGACACAGTGAATAATACTGAAGAAAATATGTTATGGTTTCAGAGAGATAAAGTGTTTCTGTGTGCATGTGTGTGAATATATGTGGCCTTGGGTGATTTCAGTTTGTGAGTGGCCATGACATTTGCTTTAGCAGGTGTAGAAAAGCGTGAAGCAGACTCTGATGGGTCTGTGAACAGTTATCACTTTTACTCCAGGCCACAGGCTATGTGGCTGGTTTGTCAGTGCTGATTGTATGTAGTCTTCTCCTCCTTCTCTCCCACCCTCCTACTGGCTGTCCAACCTCCCTTTGCTGTTGTTTCTCTTCTAACTTCCTATTCTCTTCTGTTCTCCTTTTCTCTCTACTTTCTTCTTGGCTCAGTGACTGCTCCAGCCACATTTTCTCTGAGTTGCTCTGCTTCATGCTACTTCTGCCAACTGCTTACCTTTATCTCTTTCCTCCTTCTGCCCCTGCTTCTGTTTATTTGTAGTGTGGATCCTTCAGAAGAGAGCAGGTAGGGCTGGCTGATGTCCTGCAATGGATTCCAGTGGGGCTTGTTAATGTCCTCATCTAAGTCCATGTCTTTTAAAGCCAAGCGGATCTCTCAGATACACTGGATCCATGATAACACTGCTCTGTATAGTCATGAATTATTCACTTTGTTTTCACTGGACTGGAGCACAAGGGGGAGGGGGGGGGGTGGTGGTGAAAGATCTGAGCTGAGGAGAAAAGAGGCTGAGCTGTTAGCTGAAGCATGGGAGCTAGCCTCCTTATAATTCTAGTCCACTCTCTTAATGTTAACACAAAATGGGTGTAAGAAAGAAAATGCTGGAGAGAGAATGCTACAGTTTTAACCTGTTGGTACATATAAAACTGCCTTATTTTTTTTTTAGGACAATGGTGTTGCAAGTCAAGTAAGTAGGAGAAAAATATTATATTTTTGTACATGCTCTAAGATGCAGAGGAAATTTGTTGATTAATAATTTTTACAGTAAGATGAAAATGATGAATTATTTTGTATGAAAATGTCACCTTTCAAACAAGAATTAAGGTCCACCGATTGCAAAAGGCAAATTAACTAGTGCCAAGTACTTTTGTTTTAAATATTTCTATTGAGGACAACCGAACCAAGACCCCAAGCTTAACCAGACACCAGAACTGATGTTTCTCTATGGTAGGAAGAGGCTTTGGTCCCCATAAGGACAGTCTAAACACAGTGACAGTCAGTGATTATGACAGATTTTTCATACAGTACACTAAAGTTGGGCAGAAATATGTTTTTGTAATAAGTCAACGAGAATTTCAGCGTGGTAGTGGAGAATCTGCCTCCAGTACTTATTACATTTTTTTTTTCCACTAATGAGCAGTTTGTGATGATTCTCTCTTGTGAAATGACTCAGGTACCTCTCATCCACAGCATTTTCCATGGGTACAGACCTGTACCAAACCATTTGCAATGGGGGCATCACTGAAAATGATTTATTCTCACATTTTGGTTAATGCATGCACAAATGTTATTCAAAGAGCCAACACAGCCGACTGGTCTTTTTCACCAAAGACAAAGTGGGCAGATGCTATGCTGGGTAAGAGAGAGGTTATTAAATAACTTTCTCTCTTTTTCTGTCTTCTGTGTTGCTCATCTCATAGTCTTTAGAAGCCTATAAAATTGTGAAAACAGTTTTAAGCCAGATGATTAAAAAGAAGAAGAAAAAAAAACTACCACAAAATATTGCCAAAATACAAATTCCCTTTTTTTTATTTTACATTAAAACAGACATCTTATGACCTGTATGTAGACCTCTTCCAGTGCTGTTGGTCACTGTTTATTGTTGTATGATCCAAGTAGGATGAAGTCTCTACTTTGCCTTTCACCAGCTATCTCGGAGAATCATCATGATTTACTGGCAAGCCATGAAAATAATCTCCCTTCCCAAAATAAAAAAAAAAAAAAACATAATAATTAACAAAAATAGTTTCCATGAATGTATTGTTCTTTGACTTGGTTTAATTTATTTAAAGCTAGTGTGTTAGGTTTTAGGTGTGGTCTTTATGTTTTAGGATTTTTCTGGGTTTTTATTGTTTCTTGTCTTCTTTGTTTCCTGCTTTACTGTCATGGTTTGCAGAGGGCTGAAGGAGGACCAGAGAGCAGGAGATCTCAAATACAAAAAGGTTTATTTCCAAAAACATAAAAGGTCGAGGATCAAAAACAGAAACATCCGAAAATGCAAAAATACAAAAATATAAACTTATCTTAATCCATAGATGACGAGAGGAAAAACGAACAGGACTGCAAACATGCACTCATGACAATGGACCCACAGAGAACAGGGGAAAATGACAGGACCCAACAAGAGGCAGGTGCAGACAATCAGGATAACAAGAGGGAAGGAAGCAAAGCTGAAAACAACGGAGACAAGACAGTCCTTCAAAGTAAAACAGGGAACAGGTAACACAAAAGACAGGGATTGACGCCAACTTAACACAGAATTCAATTTTCAATTCAATTTTATTTGTATAGCGTCTGTTAAAATGTCAATTGTCTCTAAGCGCTTTACGGAGACCCAGAGCATGACCCCCGAGCAAATATCATTAACTAAAAACATAATATTAAATCCAATCAAGGATAATGGCAGGTAAAAAACTCCAACAGAGGGAAGAAAAAAAATACTTTAAGGCAAACAGTGGCACTCCACTTTAAGAGGATGAAACCTTGAGCAGAACAAGGAAAAACCCAAAATGGCTGTCATGGCCACCCCAGTCCATGACACAGGCAGAAAAACCTATCCAGTTTTGAGTACATTTTGATTGATCCCAGTGTTCTAGACACCAATGTACTTGCATCCTTCAGGAGATGGTTCCCAAATGTAAACTGCTAATGGTTAACTGCTGCTAAAAAAGTAGTGCTAAGGCTCTAATCATAGCAGCAGAAGAACAGGCCCTGAGCACAAGAGCAATAGAGCCTGGGGTTTATCACACTAGACAAGACCACAGGTGTAAAGCAGAGGGCTTTGCAAAAATGCTCTTGAGACAATCCAGCATGCAACAGCAGGATGCAAGATGAAGGAAGGTGTGAAATTTGACATTTTTCCTTTTTTGATTGATTCATTCCATACATGTCAAATAATTTATAAAGCATGACAATGTTAACACTAGCATGAATCTATGTATCTGAAAATAAATAAATATAAATAAATATAATATAAATCTAACTTGAGTCAATATCTATAAGATATTATGTATATATATATTAGGGATGCAACAGTACTCGGTAAAATACTGATCCGTTCGGTACGACCTGCTCGGGACAATACGATTTTATGTCCTGTGGTATTTATGTTCCAATAACTTTGCATTGGACTTGCTTTTTAGGCAACAGACCCGCCACTGCATGTTAATGTCCACTCGCTTCCGCTCACTCACAGTGACCAACCTATCACACTTTAGCCGGTTGGCAGCAGCTCATAGACGCAGAAAAAAAAAAAAAAAAAAACAAGCAGGCATGGCCAGCGGTAGCAGAGAAATTGGGAAAATCTTTTTTCAATCACCAGTGTGGGAGCATTTTGGTTTTGCTGTTATATACACCGTCAAGGGAGTGAAAACAGTTAACAGAACGCAATCTTCCACCTCCCTAAACCTGCGATCTTACCTGCGCAAGATCCAGTTGTTACCAGTTGTGCGTCTTGGCGCAGCTGATATGCTTTTTAAAATACTGCAGAAAAAAATCGTTGGATGCATATTTAAAGATTACGAACAGTTAATGTGTCTGTCCCTCCTCGACCACCAACAGTTTCAGACATATCGGAAATAAATTCCCGCATCCAACCTTTTCCAGCTTGAAACCAGAGACAAATATCTCCTTGGTTTCCTCCACAGCAAACATCTGAATGAGAGCTGCCACAGCTGTACAGACTGACATGTCTGGCCGTGACTATTCCCACATCCACCACAACTGCTGACCAGACATCCTCTGACCTCAAGAGATTAAAAATGTATGCAAGTAATACCGTGATGCGTAATCAAGAGGTAGAGCTGTTTGTGCACGTCCACATGTGACCAGGTGGACACACATTTATTCCATTTGGAAGCGCTCTTTTACGCACCGACATGCGAGTTGCGCTTTCCGCAAACTCGATCGCGGGTAGCGGGTGGTCTGAATCCGTACAGAAACCGTGACACAAAACGGACCGTACCGTGAGCCACCTGTACCGTTGCACCTCTAATATATATATATATGTGTGTGTGTGTTCAAGGAGCCTTTATTTTATTTTTTTTTAGTTTATTTTTTATGTTTGTGTGTGTGGTCACACGTATCTGTGTGGTCAAATCCTCCATCTGGGGAAACTTTAAAATGAAAATGTCCATGTTAAAGTTCAGTAACTTCACCAATCCGTGTATCAATCAAAAAAATAAATAAAATAAATAAAAAGTGACATTTTATTACGTTTTTTTGTTCTTTAATCTAACAAAAAACGAAAAAAATGCCTGTTTTTTTTATATTTCAATTTTAGACTTGGATCAAAAATATGAAGTTAAAAAACGGGCCACAGGACTGAATTTGTTTTATAATCGAGGACTGGACTTTCTGTTGTCATTACACATCTGTGCCACTAGATGGAGCTGCATTGAAGTAACCATTAACAGAACAGCACGACCGTGAACGCATGGAGCAGATCTGATGTAACATGGAGGAATGACATGAAAGTTTGTTGCTGTCCAGAATTTATTTTTCAGACAGAATTGTTAATATTGCTACCTGAGTTGCTACCCGAACTGTAAAGTACATGGATTTTTACTGTTTTCCATGTCTGTTTTAGTACGTTTACCTGCCAATTATCTTCCGGTTCTGCAGCAGCCAGAAACAGACTTTTCAAAACAAAAGCATGTGAGCAACATGCGTTAATGTGCGATAAAATAAATGTCAGCGTTAATAAATTAATGAGTTAATGCGATAATGACGCTTTAACTTGCCCAGCCCTATATATATATATATATATATATATATATATATATATATATATATATATATATATATATATATATATACACAGTCATGGAAAAAATTATTAGACCATCATTTTTTCTTCACTTTCTTGTTCATTTTAATACCTGGTACCACTAAACGTCATCATGTGACTAAAACAGACAGAAAAGAAAACACTGAATGCATAAAAGCAGTGTTTTTGGCAGTACAACGCCATAGCTATTGATGTAAAAACTTAAGTTATTTAGGTTATAATCAAGAAAACCATGGAAAATGGTAAGATATCAGCTCTTAAATAAAACTCTTATGAGCAATCTTTGTGGTTATCGTTATGTTTGTCCAAACAAATGTACCTTTAGTTGTACCAGGCATTAAAATGAACAAGAAACTGAAGAAAACAAGGGTGGTCTAATAATTTTTTCCATGACTGTATATATAGATTTCAGTTTACGTGCTCTTACTTGTGTGGATAATTCAGAATCACCAATTGACTTGAAGTGAATGTTTTTGAATGAAGGAGAAAGCCAGAGTACCCAAACAAAGCCCACACAGGCATGGAAACAACATGCAAGTCATCCAGAATGTTTTCAGGAAGATTTCAGGAACCTACCTATGAAAATCACCATATGGACATGAAAGGTTTGATAGGAGATATTGGAAAAAACTGTGAAAATACACAATTAAAAAGTACAACCTTCTTCCTTCATACCTGCTTTACACCTACAAAACACACAAACATGGAATCTCTGTTCACTGAAGAAAATTAGAGCTAGACAGACAAGCCAACGGTCCAATGATTTTTACTAGGGTCATCCATAATGACTGGATGGTGTTTTAGAGTTCTGTTACTTTCATAAGAGATTAATATTTTTTGTTTTGACATGAAAGCATCTAATTAATTGCTTCCCTTTGGTATGTAAAGACATTTTTAGCTAATATACCAAAAAAATGCTTCAGAAGAAAGTCATCTATCCAACCTTTATTCAATGTGAAAATGTGATATTCTGAAGTGTCTTAGACCTTTGCACAACACTATGTGCAAATGTAGATCAAGTCAGCTGCTTACATCTTGTGTTAACAGCTGCTTGCTTTCATCATTCTCTTATTTAAGCGTCTGTTTTAAAATCCACATAATGAGAAGATGCCGTTTTGGGGCTCTTGTGTAAGTTAGAACAAGGTTAGCACAGGAGAACACAATGGAGTATTGGACTGACTTAGTATCAGAATGAATAATTCACAAACCTGCCACAAATGTTTTATGGCACATTTTTCTTGCATGGGAAGCTCGCTTGTTCAAGTGGTGGCTCTGTGACTGGCAGTGCTCAAACCTATGAGGATTTTTCTTACACACCACACAGGTCATGTACTGATGTGCCATAAAAAGCATTTGCTTTTGCAGCTGTTTCCTCCTGAGCTTATGTAATGTGACAACATTAACTGAGCAAATATTTATTTACTTTCAGAGTTGGATTAAATCTACTTTCATATGCCTCAAAACGCCATACAGAAATAATCATGGTAGTGAAGAAAAGAGCCGCATTATGCTTTTAATATTTCCATTCATACAGTCAGTTCTCAACATTAAGTATAATTCTAAAACTTATAGGTCCCGATCGTACACTTCTCGCAAGCCGCTATCCACTAGCCGCTACCCGCAAATTGCGGGTTTAGGAACCTCTGCTAACCGCTAAGGCAATCTTCTGCTCCCTAAAGCCACTATCCATTATGCCGACTCCCTTACTCACATTGTAGGTCTGGCAATGGGTGTGTCTTTTGCCCTACCTGCAACCTGAATGTCGGCGCGTTCAAGAGCGCGTCCAAATGGCATCAATGTGCATCCACCTGGTCACATGTGGATGTGCACAAACGGCTCTACCTCTCGAATTAATTATTGTATAAAAAGCGTGCTTTGGCCTCAGTTAAACCCCTGAGAAAATAGCAGCGATTGTCTTAAACAGTTTGCTCGCCAGTTAAACCATAGACGAGCAGAGTGTGTTTATTGGGTGTGCCCCAACTACCTGGGACTTTCAGGTAGCCGATAGAAATTGTCTGTGTAAAAATATTTTTATGTATATGTCAGTGTAGAGGAGGAAGAGGAAGGAAGAGGAGGAAGCTCTACAGCAGAGTCCCAGACGAATGAAAAGACGCTCCATAGCGGTTTGCGGGTAGCGGGTAGCGCAAACGGCTCTTAAAGGCAATGGCTACTGACGCACTGATTGGTTTAACAGGTGGAACGCCCTAACCACTCCTATGCATATTGTAGCGGGTAGCGCAGGTGGGATAGCGGGTTTAGCAAGGTGGAAGATTGCGTTCTTTGCGGGGGAAAGCTCCTTCCGCTACCCGCTATCCCTAAATAGCGGCTTTAGGAGATCTGGCAGAAGATCAGGCCCATTGTGTCTTGAAACTTCAACTTGGAATAACAGATACGTTATTGTGAAAATATGAAAATATTGCTTTTTTTTACATTTAAACATGATTAATAGGTGGTGTAAAAAAGGACTTAAAGGCTTCTCATTTTCAAGGGTTTATTGTGCAGAAACAGGTGTATTTTTACTTTGTCCTCTGTGTTTCATGGTCCACTCTGTATGGGAGAGCTGCAGCTGCAGTTCGACTCACAATGCAATAATGAACATTCAGGGAAAGTTTTTCCTCTCTATTTGGATCAGGCATTGTTGCAAATGATAATAATAATAACAATTATGTACACGGTACTCTGATTATTGTTGTAGGGGAGCAATAATATTTTAATTTAATTATTTCTAATTGGCTCATATGCATGAGGTCCATTTGTTGTTAATTGACCTTTTTAGGTCTCTGCTACTGTGTGATTCAACTACCTAGAAACATAAAACTTGGCTCCAGGTCTAGTCTGGCTAACATGAAATTTGAAACACTCAGGTCACTGTGGACAATTAAAGAAACCATGACACAACAAAAGACACATGATATCTTAACTGACTGTAACACCTTGTTTTATAAAACATTGGAAGGACTGAGTAACATTTGTTGGTAAATACTTGCTCAGAAATGGTTGTTTTTAATCAAAAACACAAAAATACTCTCAGATGTCACAGCTCCTTAAGAAATTGCACATACTCCAAGTTGTGTTTGAACAGTCATGATTAAGCTCAGCTGACAGCAACAATTCGCACTCCCTCCAATGTTTGTTGGCCACTTTGTCTTGCTTCGTTAAGCTTGAATCCACTTGTTGCTGCTTGCGGCTTTAATTTTGTGTGGATGTCCTTATTCAATCTGTTGAGTTCACCAGAAGCCACAAATCACCACTTCTGGACATAATTTATTAACCCAATAGGGGCAATCTGTCACGTTACTCTGAAAAGCAGATTATATGATAAAAACCACCCCTATTTCTACCGATTAATGTGACCGCATGCAATTCAGACACATAGATTGTAGGGATGCAACGGTACTCGGTAAAATACAGTACAGTTCGGTACGACCTGCCCAGGACACGGGACACTTTTATGTCCCGCTGTATTTATGTTCCAATAACTTTGCATTGGACTTGCACGTGAGCGTGCGTGCCTTTTAGGCAACAGGCCCGCCACTGCATGTCAATGTCCACTCGCCTCCACTCACTCACAGTGACCAGCCTATCACACTTTGGCCGGATGGCTGCAGGTCATAGACGCAGAAAAAGAAAAAAAAAAAAACAAGCAGGCATGGCCAGCGGTAGCGGAGAAATTGGAAAAAACTTTTTTTAATCACCGGTGTGGGAGCATTTTGGTTTTGCTGTTGAACACACTGGCGAGGGAGTGAAAACAGTTAACAGTTAACAGAACGCAATCTTCCACCTCCCTAAACCCTGGATCTTACCATAAGATCCAGTTGTTACCAGTTGTGCGTCTTGGCGCAGCTGATGTGCTTTTTAAAATACTGCAGAACGAATCATTGGATGCGCATTTAAGATCACAAACAATTAAAGTTCCTGTCCCTCCTCGACCACCAACAGTTTCAGACATATCGGAAATAAATTCCCGCATCCAACCTTTTACAGCTTGACACCAGAGACAAAGATCTCCTTGGTTTCCTCCACAGCAACATCTGAATGAGATCATGCCACAGCTGTACAGACTGACGTGTCTGGCCGTGACTATTCCCACATCCACCACAACTGCTGACCAGACATCCTCTGACCTCAAGAGAATAAAAATGTATGCAAGTAATACGGTTGATGCGTAATTGAGAGGTAGAGCCTTTTGTGTACGTCCACATGTGACCAGGTAGACGTACATTTATTCCATTTGGACGCACTGTTTTACGAGCTGACATGCGAGTTGCGCTTTCCGCAAACTCGGTATGTTGCGATCGCGGGTTTAGGGTAGCAGGTAGTTTGAAACTGTACCGAATCCATACCAGAAACCGTGACGCAAAAACCGTGACACAAAAACCGCGGTACGGACCGTACCGCGAGCCACCTGTATCGTTGCACCCCTAGTAGCTTGTCAAAAGTTATATTCAAATATCACTTTGCCCTGGTGGATGAGAAGTTGCAACTTTTTAAAGAAGAGCGGTAGAATTCTCATTTAGACAAGACACCGACAATTTCAGATCCTGTCACATTTATGGGCCTGCACAATGAAAGAATAAATAAATGAAAACAACGATTGCCACTGCGAGAATGACCCCCAGTGAAGAAAACGTCATCTGCATTTATGGCAGTTTGTTCTGTTAGTTTGCCAGGGAAGTTTTTGATCAGTGACACCACCCACCAATACGTGAAGCATGAAGGCCAAATCCTGCACTGCATTGATTGGACAAACACCCCCACCCCACCTCCCTACCCAATGCAAACATACTTGTGCTGCCCTCATATGACCACGGTGTTAGTGTGCTGGAGTTAGAGCAACAGTGTGTGACAGCACTCGTATTAAATTATGAACATTGCAGCACAAACTTGCAGAGTTCATTTGCCATTAACACTATCCGACCACACCTGCAGTTCAGAGCTTAGATATATTTATATGCAAGTCTTTTTATTGTTTATTATTTCTTTTCTGTCTGGATGTACATCTTTTTACTGATAATGATTTTAGGATCATTATGTATATGAAAGCCTGACATAAGCTATTTTACATTGCTCTTTAAAATACACAATGTGATTCTTCCATCTTTGCATCTCTCCACAGTTTTAGTCACAAAAGCCATTGGTACTTATCTTATCATTCTGTTTTTTTTTCCCTCCATCTCTCCCTAAACTCCTGCTACCCCCTCCTTTTTGACCATTCCCTTTCTGCCACCCTCCTTCCCTGCCTTTTTCTCCCTCTCTCTTTTTCTCTCCCAGACGAGTGATGCTTGCTGCAAACGGTGTGTGCCTGTAGTGTGAGCAAGAGCCATCGGTGTATGTGTGTGCCTGAGTGTATGTCTGTGTGCGTGTGTGTGGAGAGAGAGAGAGAGAGAGAGAGAGAGAGAGAGAGAGAGAGAGAGAGAGAGGTAGACTGAGCCCCTAACACGGAGCATGCCTCTGCGTCCGGCAGCCGGCAAACATGAGCCACCCAGCTCTCCACGGCAGGACCAGCAGCAGCAACAGCGCACACAAACACACTCACACACACTCACCAACCCTTACACACACCCAGCAGACGGCAGTCAGGGGGCCAGCACTGACAGCGGCAGCTCCCGAGAAGAGGACAGCAGTGTTCCCGTTCCTCACAGTGCCCTGGCTTTCCGTCCCGGTGCAGAGCGTAGCAACAGTGCAAGAACACCCATGGAGGAGCCAACAGGCAATACTGTGGTCATCCGCATTGGAATCCCAGACCTACAACAGACGGTAAGAGCTTTTTCTATTTGCCACTGCTGAAGCGAGTGTGAAAGGGAGGGAGTCTGCTGCCTCCCCCTTCCTCTCTGACAGGGTGCTTTCAACCTCGGTTCTTGATGGATTGTTCTTTATTTCTTTTTAACACCTTTACCTTCTCTCCTTTTTTTGGCTGTCTTTACCATTCTTTCTCTGCTGTGTTTCCTGTCCTTTTTCTCCATCTAGCCCTTTGATTTTGGTGTGTACACTTAGTGAGTATATTTGCTCACTGGTTTCATGGGGCTCTACACACCCCCGCCTGTTCCACTGGTATTTCACTAATAAAGCTACCTCTTCATTATCCGGGCTTCAGCTGACTTTGACAACTAGCCACTTAAGATGAGAGCGGGGAGAGAGAGAGAGAGAGAGAGAGAGAGAGAGAGAGAGAGAGAGAGAGAGAAGGCATTTGGGATTAAGGAGGCTAATCCAAAGGAGTAAAGAATCATGATGGTCATACCTGGACTGTGAAACTTTACCTCTGCCTGTCTTCTTATCTCTGTTGTGGTTCTTTGTCAGGACAGAGTAACAGGACCAATCCCGTGTTACTCTTAAAGCTGAATTTCTTTTTGAAGGTGCAGACTGCCCTTGTTTAGCATTGCAACAATTAAAAAAACGAAAAGGAAAGAAATGAGGAATTGATGGCTCCCTCCCTTTATTTCACACACTTCAGTATAAGGTATGCACTCCCCATCTTTTAACGTATTCACTGTGTCCAGTCGTGTCTTTGTCAGTTTGTGACTGCTGCAGAAGGTGCTATGAATCAGGGAAAATGTCCAAATCTTTAAGCAGTTTATTTCGATTAGTTTTCAAATCTAACTGCTTTAGCTCACAACATCAACTATATTGGACATTTCATTTGGCCTGTAAGGAAGTACTTCAATCCTTGCTGTACATTATTCTTTTTAAAATCTCTTCTTACCCTGAACAGAGACTGATTGCCTGGAAATGAACATAATGTCAGAGCGGAGGAAGATTTTGACTTTTATTGACTGTGGAGCAAAATCAAGTGTTCAGTTTAACATATCGTGACATCGTGTTTTCTGTCTGCATCTATTGCTGCTCTTGCTCTCTCCATCCCAGTAGCACACATTAGTTTGCCCCTGCATCA
Source organism: Hirundichthys speculiger (assembly GCA_018398805.1). Taxonomy (NCBI): domain Eukaryota; kingdom Metazoa; phylum Chordata; class Actinopteri; order Beloniformes; family Exocoetidae; genus Hirundichthys; species Hirundichthys speculiger. The sequence goes on along the minus strand of JAGFBZ010001610.1, from coordinate 2,074,071 downwards.
AGGCTTATCCAGTAACCAATCATCTCTTGCCTTTACATTGACAGTGGAGATATGCTCACCTTCTGGCATAGCAAAGTGGAGCTCAAGTCTTTTAAAGGCCTGTCACTGCAACATGCACAGATTCATTTTCTTTTTGCAGGAGGTTTAGTTTGAGTGTCCCTTGCATTCTTTCACCAGATCTTGAAGGCAGAAGGCCGGTTTTGTGTTCGTTATTGTTGATTACCTCATTGTTGCTGGCTTAAATGATTCATTGTTCGTGAGGTTTCAGGACTGTATGCCAGGAATAAAGGCAGGAAATAAAAGGAGGGCAGTTGAAAAGAAAGCAGAGAATTCCCCAAAGGTAGTGAAGAATAGCCGCCTGTGAACAAAATTGTTTTTCAGTCAAGCTCAAAACACTCACACTCAAACCAAGCCAGCCATGCTCTTACATCCATGCACACGCGTACACAGAAACATGCACATAAGTTCTAATCGCAGTGCCTGGGGACTTACCTTAATGTTCTTATGTAATGTAGAGATGCTCAGCAGATTGTTAGCGTCACTTCCCAGGAGTTACTCTTTGCCCCTTAAATTGACAAACAGGTGAAAGCACAGATGGCGTTAAATAGTGTTAGTCAGACAGACAAACAGAGCAAAAGCCTGAAAGTCTGACACACAAACACAGAGGCAGATGACAGATGGCCGGCTTCTGACAGCTTGAATCTTTTATGGAGCAGTAAGAAGTGACTTGTGTACACACCAAGTGAAAAGGAGCTTACTCTAGAATAGTCTGCCTGAAGTAGGATTACGTTTCACCTGCTGTGTTTCTGGATCAGGAGAATGATGCCCCATGCATTTAGCACACTGGGCAAGACTTTACCCTTTCAGTAGGAAAGAATCAGGGAGCAATGGTTAATGTGGGGGTGAAGCCAGTGGTTAAATTGGCTACATGTTTGTGCTCATTTTTGAAATCTCTGACATGGTCTTGTACAGTACCAACCCTGCTGTTGCAGTAGGTATTGTTTTTACCTTGTAGGTGTGTCATCATGGCCATATGTGCTCCAAGAGACACTTAAAGTAGCAGAACTACCACAAATATGATGTTCAGTGTTTTGTCTGTTTTGTCGGTTTTGTAGTGTTGCACCCATACAAAACTGGCGTATTGTTAAAAGAAAACTAAGCCTATGTTGGAAGATGTGTTTTGAAATGCATGAGTAACAGACAAAAGTTTCAAAATTCCTGTATTATGGCCTCTGATGCAAAAACATAGCATTTTTGAAGACGATTTAACTTTGTGGCTAGTATTATTCCATCAGCTTTGTTTCCAGTGAACATTTCAATTTAAAGGATATCCCAAGCTTCTAAAACTGTCTGCACTGAATGTATTCTTCTTGGTTTTTGCTGAGGTGGTGAAGTGTAATAAAAAGTGGTGATCCCATGAGTAGTCATACTTGAAATTAGGTACGGGAAAATGGGATGTACTCTGGGGTTGCAGCCTAATACAACTATGTCATCACATGAAGCTGATGCTTGGTCTTCAGTTCAAATTTAGCAAAGTGTCAGGAAGAATAGGAAATAGTAAAGTTGCAATAGCTTTTCTGAGTTCATCATTATTGTTCGCAAATGTTCATATTTTGCTTTGCCCAAACTATATTTCCATGATAGGACAAAAGCGAGATGGTGTCCCAGTAATGGTAATGGGTGTCATTCATCTTTCGACAGGCAAAATGGAGATGAAGATATAAAATAGCCACATATTGCTCATTACCCGACAATTTTAGTGTGTCTTCTACTTTTATTCATGCACAAAATTTATTTCTCAATCAGGTATTATAGCATTACAGCATGAAGATGGTTATTAGTATGCAGGATGAAAAGCCTTAACAATGAAAACCTTTAAAAGATCCTCATCAAGTCTTATGACTCTGTTGGTATCCATTACTAGGATTATATGTACCAGTGCACAGCGATGGAATAGGGAATAGCTTGGTCATAGTTCGATCTTTACAACCTCACACTTTGTGCTGACATCTGTACTCTGTATCTGTATGGCCATTATTTTATATTTGCATCAGTTTTGTTGTGATTCAGGAACTGAGGGAACCACAGAAGAAGGCGGGAAAAGCAAATCATAATTTGATAATTTAATTGCATGCACCTTGAGCTATGTTGAAGAAATTCTGATCAAGTTAATTTGAGACATCTTGCAATATATCTGGTGAAGATTTGCTAAATGTTTTTGCCGTTTGTTGATGTTGACACCTGCTCAGTGATACTGAGTGTATTTAGTTTGGCCAATTTAGTCGCTTCCTCCTGCAGATGGTTTGAACCTTCAAATTCTGCTTGTGGGTGTATTCCTTTTTTTGTTTGTTTATCTTCCTCATTTTCAGTGTATCCATATAACAATGTTGTTAAATGGATTTCTAAGGTATCCTCTGTGCTTTTCCTTTCCTTTATCTTCCATTCTCTCTTTCAGAGCCTGTCTGACATCTTGTCTGTGTAGTTTATTTTCAAGAACCATTTTACTGATGCTCTCATGGATGCCTCATTTTTTATTCAGGATACCAGCCTTAACAGCTATTAAGGCTTTCACTTTCTAGCTGAAGTACTGTCTCTAGGTGACGGAATTTTGACATTATTCTCTTTGATTTGAGATATTGTGATGTAGTTTCTGGGATCAATGACACGGTTTTATTTGAAGTTTCAAAGTTTTGAATTTCTTATAGACCTCTATGAAGAAAAAAGTATATTAAAGCCTGTCCTAATACCACACACATGTAGCCATAATAATCTGAAGATGACTAATATATTTTAGAAGTCCTGGAGTCAGGCAAGGAGTGAGCAAAGAATGAGCTTTTACGTTTCCTACCCAGGAGGTGCCCAACTAGGTTATCAGTGAAGAGAATGTGATCTAACAGGGACCAGCAAATGTGTCTCAGGTTATAAACATATATTACAAATTAGATAGAAGCAGGTATGGTTCAGAGGGACTGCTCACCAATTTTCTAGCTTAATATAATAATGTCAGTCACTAAATGAATAACAGAAAAAAGAACATTTCATTATGGGGATAATATTTCATAAGTGTGGCAACACCCGCTACTCAGTAAGTTCATGTATGATGGGAAGATGAGAAGTCAAGCTCATCTTCATCCAGCGACATAGTTCATGCATCCCTTTAATACTTCTCTGGATGGTCCATGCATCATGTTTTGGAAGAGCACTGCTCCTGAAAGATTGCTATTTCACCTAGTCCCACCATTAAAATCACCTCCTCACCTAAGAGAAATTGCCAGGATCCAAGATCCAAATACCATTCACTCCACATGATAGTTTGTTGTTTTGCCACACCGTTATTTACTTTCAGCATCCAGTATGAGGTCTTGCTAATGTTCCAGTGATGTTGCACCCCTGTGAACTCTGGGAACTTCAGTCCCACCTCAGTTCTTGGGTGCAGCTTTGGCTCTGTTTGCTACACAGCCTATGCTGAGATGTGGTCAACCCATCAGACTTTTCTCGGGAGGTTAGGTTGTACCAAGATTGTTGCTCATATGTTGCTGAGAATGGCTTATAACAGATGACATCTTGGTAACACATAGAAGTTTCTCACTAGATCATATATTCCTCTTGTGAGAATACACTTGTTGGGAATGGCTTCAAGGTGGCTGATGCCACCATCACAGATAATCACTGACTTCGAACTGCACATATTGTGGAGATTGTACTTTACATCTATGTATATGTCTACATATACACTCTTTGCTTATACTCTGATTCCTAGTTACTGGGGGCTAACTTGTTAATAATTCCCAAAATATCAGTATAGATATGAACAATGGGGAGTGTCGGGTCAAAGCCTACAGTATATGCCAGACATTATGGATAGCACTTTTTCCTCCCAACTAGAAAGCCCCTGATTCAGATCTTGGCTGTGTGGAGTTTGCATGATCGCTCTGTGTTTGCATGGGTTTTCACCAGCTACTTCAGTTTCCTCCCACAGTCCAAAAATCATGGATATTAGGTGATTCTAAATTGCCCATTCAACTGTGTGGCAGGCTGTCTGGGGCGTACCCCTGCCTTTCACTTGAAGACAGCTGGAATAGGGTCCAGCAGACCCCGATGACCCTGAAGGAGGAGATGCAGGTATAGATTATGGATGGATGGACATATTCATGGTAACCTGAGGTAACTGACTGAAAAGTGGCAATGCATTCAAATTGCTCAGACAGGCAACTTGAGAAACTGAATGTGGTTACAGACACCCCAACATCTATTTTCAATTTTAAGTTCATTGGCCTATTTGAAGGGGCAAATTGTCCTGTCTTTGCCTACAAAACCATGCAACACTGCTTAGCTTGCTGCTGATCAAAAGTGCCACCACAACTCCAGCTAAAGGTTCAGAGGCTAAAGATCAGGACAGGAGGTTGAGTTATTGTTCATCATTTCTAATATCTCAGTGTAGGTATTATCTATAGAGAATAAAGAGGTTGGAGAGTACTTATACCCATAAACAGTATTGACAACAACAGTGTGCTTATTTAGTGCTTTTCTAGTCCAGTGACCACTTTTACAATGCAAGCAGCTTTCTCTTGGCACACACACAATACCTGCAGAAGGAGAGGGGAAAGAGACAACAGAAGTTAGACAATGATAATGCTATGAAATAATCCAGGACAATCTTAAACTGTGATAAGAGAGGACAGGATAAAAATGCTCAGTGCATAATGGGAGTTCCCCCATTAGCCTCGCGCTATTAGCACTCTATACATTGCACAAATTTTGCAGTTTAAAAGATATTAATATTTCACACTGTACAATTTGCATTTGCTTAATCTTGGGTATGATGTCCAGAATGGTATGCACAGATTGTACAATGTTGAGCTCTCTTAAATTGTAGGCTGTTTACCAACAACAAACAAACAACACATGAAAATAAACCACCAGCTCTGTTGCTGCATTTACATGTGCCAAAATTCGTCAAAAGAAGTGACGAAGGTGAAGAATGTGTTCCTGGTCATAGTTAGGGAGAAGAGGCTGACTTTGAATGCTTTTCTTTGGAATGTCAGGAGCCCTAAGAGCCTAAAGGCTTTATCAAGATTAAGGTCTGAAGGCTGATTCATGCTTCTGCATAACCGCCATGCACATAGGTTACACACGGCCGCTACACCGTCTCTGGAATTTATGCTTGTGTGTTATTGTCTGTATCGCTCTGTTATTACACCACCAACCACCAGATGGAAGAACGAGTTCTTTTCTGTAGCTGTAGCTCTGAGTACCAAGTTTCCTTTTGTTTACTTTCTATATGTAGCTCAGACATCACAATGGAGGAAAAATGTATATTTTACATGAGTTGGTGCTGATAAATGTTGAGTATCAGTCATTTTTAAAGACATTGTTACAAACCATTGTTTTAAATGACTTGAAGATGACAAAAAAGAACTAATTGATCAATCATGTTTCTTGCGGTTCGCCTCGATGTGACGCGCAGTTACATTTGGAGACAGGTGCGCATAAGCCTACGCCGTAAGGTTCATGTTATTGTATGGTATAGTTTTGATGCAGAAGTTTAAATCAGCCTGTAAGCCTAACCTTAAATGTAGAGAGGGAATCTGCCTCCTGGACCAAGTGTGGAAGTTGATCTCATCATAGAGGAGACTGATAGCTGATATCATAGCCTGATAGCTAATAATAAGAGATAAAGGTGGATGTACTGAGCCACTGACTCTTGGAACAGCAAGTAAACCTTCATTTAGGGAGCGGTGTGTTCTACTTGGACAGTAGGGAACTATGAGGTTTTTCAGATACACTTTATTAGGTGCACCTGGCTAGTACCAGGTTGGACCCCCTTTTGCCTTCAGAACTGCCTAAATCCTTTGTGGCATAGATTCAACAAGGTACTGGAAACATTCCTCAGAGAGTTTGGTCCATATTGACATGATAGCATCATGCAGTTGCTGCAGATTTGTCGGCTGCACATTCAATTCAATTCAATTCAATTCCGTTTTATTTGTATAGTGTCTGTTACAATGTTAATTGTCTCTAGGCACTTTACAGAGACCCCGGGCATGACCCCCGGGCAAATATCATTAACTAAAAGTATAATATTAAATCCAAATCAAGGATCACAACAAACTACAGGAAAGAAAATAGAGCACAGTTACAGTAATAAGGTGCTCCTAATTAACTATGGATTGAGCTGGAGGAGGAAGAAGGGAGGAGGAAAGGGAGAAGAGCAGTGGAGACATCTCTCAGCAGATCACGTTGGCGTCCCCCTGCAGCATAGCCCTATAGCAGCATAGCTACGACGAGGCTGTGATTAAGATGAGCCTGCTATAGTCTTGGCTCCTATAACTATAGTTATAACTAATACACTATTGTTCAGATTAACTGTAGGCTTTACTAAACAGAAATGTTTTCAATTTAGTTTTAAAGATGGAGATGGTGTCAGGTGTCAACCTCCTTAACCAAAATTGGTAGCTGATTCTATAATAAAGGTGCCTGGTAGCACCGTCCTCCAAATCTACTTTTAGATCAAATCAAATATACTTTATTGATCCTCCAAGGGGGAAATTCAAGTTTCAAGTACACCATACGCTGCAGTCGTGTGTACTTGAGGAGCTGCCCGGCGTCCAGCGCTCCTTCTTCATGTCCTGGTCCTGTGGTCCGAGTGCAAACAGTCGTTAAAACCTGTTAACAGCCGTTAAAACCAGTATATCTCCACAATGGTGAATCAAGTGAGATATCTCCAGGTCAGAGGATGAAACACCAATGAACGAAACTCAGATGAACTAAACTGTCTCTTCTGGGAAGACCGAGCTCCCTCAGTCCAGCGAGCGATGGAGCCGACCGTCCCAGAGCCCGGTTCATCATGCGGACCAGGTTGTTGGCGTTACCCCTAGCAGTGCCGGGCCCACCGCCAGACGGCCCCTGCCAGGTCAGCTGACCCACCCCGGTGTGCAGACTGCTGGATAGGGGCAGCATGCCGCCGCTGCCACGTCAGTCCAGTTGAAGCTGCAGCCCGGATCCAGTGGCGGTGGTTGCCGCAGGTAGCAGCTCAGGATTAGCTTCCCCGAACCGGTTGGAGTTCGAAGCCAGTTGGAGCCTGTTAAACGAGTTTTTCGGACATCCTGCTAACAACGCATTACAATAATTTAGTCTAGAACTGACAAATGCGTGGATTAATTTTTCAGCATCACCCTGAGAGGCTCCTAATCTTGGTGATATTTCAGAGATGAAAAAAGGCTGCCTTGCAAACCTGATTAATATGCTGCTTAAGTGACATATCCTGATCAAAAATGACTCCAAGGTTTTTCACAGCTGTGCAGGAAGCCAGCGTAAAATCAATTAATCCATTCCTCAGGTGTTTGGGGCCAAAGATAATAACCTCTGTTTTATCTGAATTTGGAAGCAAAAAGTTAGAGGAGATCTGCATATCATCAGCGTATCAATGAAAGTTTATGCCGTGGTTCTGGATAATTTTATCTGGCGAAAAGTGGCCATGTTTTGGGTGCACATCGCATCACATCAAAATGCGCTTTCATGTGTTACCGTATGGCCTCTGGTCTCCAAACTGTAGTAGGGAAACCGCCGTACTGTGCTATTCCAGGCTCGTGACAAGCGGGTAACACGCCAGTGAAAACAAAAGAAAAAGTCTGGTTTTCTCTGCTTGGAACAGCACTTTATTCAGGCACTGCACGGAACTGACAACGTTACACAGTCTGTATTTTTCGGCTCCTGTCAGTCAACGGAGAATGCAAATCCATAACACTCGGCCGGTGCTCATGCTCACTTGCTCCGTTCAGCCGCCCGCACCTCGCAAACTACATTACCCATCAGGCTACCCCCCTTAAAGGGCCAGGCTGGCTTACAACACATGCTTTTTATCTCATGTTTAATATAGTGAAAAAATAGCTAGTTAGCTGGGTTTTTTTTTTTTTTGTCCATTTCACAGAGACATACACACAGAGCTAAAACAAACAGAACAATATACTTGATATAACTCACATGCAGCATAAAACAAGTAACTTTCGTACGTTTGCTTTTTATAAATGATAATTCCAAATTGTGTTTGCATTGTTGCTAGGTGATCTGAGTTCATATTTTGGCTGTTGAAAATTCAAATGTAGTATTGACAGTACAAGTAAGTCTGTTTCAAGTCTGTGTACATGCTGGGAGTCTAAAATGTCAAACCACTGTGGGACTTCATGTGGGCAAAAAAAGCTACTGCATGACTGTTAAACAGACTTCCAAACTTGTAGCTTCTTTCATGCAGATTCCAGTTTTTTTCCAGGAAGCTTAGATCTCCTGGTAGATATAGTGAGGTGGTGCAGATGTTTCATAATATCACACTAGTACAAGTGTTTCCCTGATGGATTTACTGAGGATTGGTAGAGGCCATTGAAGCCATTGAGCATCCATGATAATGTAAGCAGTCTACGGGGACGTATGGGGCGACGTAAAACACTGGTGACCAAAATTGCTAGCTGGCTACCAACTTCAAAAACCTGGTAGCCAGGGGCTACTTGGTAAAAATTCTAATTTTATACCCTGCCTACAGGAGAGAAACATTCCAGAGTCAAACCAGAACCAAAAGAAATTAGCGAAGCTGCAGGGACATCCATAGCCGTCAACAGTTGGGCTTGGCCGATCTCATCTCTAATTTTGATTATTTTCCCACTGAAAAAGTTCATAAAGTCTTCACTACTCAGAGTAACAGGAATGCATGGCCCGACAGAGTTGTGACTCTTTGTCAGCCTGACTACAGTGCTGAACAGAAAAAGTGAATTATATTTGTTCTCTTCTATTAATGATGAATAATAAGATGTTCTAGCTCTGCGTAGTGCTCTTTTGTAGACTACTAAACTATGCTCAATTGGTACTAATAGGCCCAAAGTGTGCCAGGAAAATATCCCCCACACCATTACACCACCACCAGCAGCCTGAACCGTTGTTGTTGTTGATGCCAAATTCTGACTCTACCATCTGAATATCGAAGCAGAAATCGAGACTCATCAGACCAGGCGTCTTTCCAATCTTCTATTGTCCAATTTTGGTGAGCCTGTCCAAATTGTAGCCTCAGTTTCCTGTTTTTAGCTGAGAGGAGTGGCACTTGGTGTGGTATGCGTGAAAATCCCAGTAGATCAGCAATTTCTAAAATACTCAGACCAGCCTGTCTGGCATCAACAATCATGCCAAGTTTAAAGTCACTTAAATCACCTTTGTTCCCCATTCTGATGTTGGTTTGAACTGCAGCAGATCATCTTGACCATGTCTACATGCCTAAATGCATTGATTTGCTTCCATGTGATTGGCTGATGAGAATTTTGTGTTAACAAGCAACTGGTCAGGTGTACCTAAAAAAGTGGCCGGTGAGTGTATGTTGGAGCTTTATATGTAAGAAGTAATTTTTGAATTGAATTGTAGATTTAAGAGGGAGCTAGTGTCATGAAGCTGGAACTGGTGAAATGTGATCACTGTTCCCAGTTCTTGTTAGTACTTGGGCTGCAGAATTTTGGATCAGTTGAAGGTTTTTAACATGAGATAGCTGTTTCAAAGCATACCAAACAAACAAACCCTAAAACATACAAAAAAAAAAATGCAAAGGAAACTTGTATCAGGTAGTTAAATATCTTGATTTTTGATGCTTAATTTTTTTCCTCCTTTTATTAATATCAGAACAAACATCATTTTTTTTGCAGCATGGACTTAGGTTGCCCTGGACAGGTCACCAGTCCATCGCAGGGCCACGTATAGACAAATAACCATGCATAACACTCACAATCACTCCTACGGGCAATTTAGAACTTCCAATTAACCTAACATGCATGTCTTTGGACTGTGGGAGGAAGCTGAAGTACTCGGCGGGAACCCACGCAAGCACGGGGAGAACATGCAAACTCCACACAGAAAGGCTCCTGCTGAAGTTTGAACAAGGAATCTTCTAGCTGTGCAACAACAGTGCTAACCAGTAAGCCACTGTGCTGCCCCAGTTTATTATCAGACAGACTAAAATGTATCTGGCATCATCATTCTTAATTTATAGCTACTCTAGTATTTGTGGTAAAAGTTTTATCTATGGATACTCTTGATTAAAAAAAAAAGCAATCTATGGATATTGTTTAAAACTGTAATCACTAGTAAATGTACAACTTTTACTGCTCATATGACAAACATAGAGTATTATGGCACATCAGGGACTGCACCTAGGTCTGGGCCCACAGATCCATCTAACCAGAGTGGAAAATCTGGTCAAAGATGAGTAAGTGGACAACGGATAAGTTCATTCATTCATTTCATTTATTTTATCAATCCATTCCAGACATGTCAAAATAATTGTATAAAGCATAACAATGTTAACACTAGCACGAATCTATGTATCTGAAAATAAATAAACACATAAATCAATATACGTACACACATGTGCATACCCATATTTTTGGAACATATAGAACTGAGTAATCTGAATAACCGGATAAGTTAATTACAGTATTTACTCAAATTAAAGTCAAGATTTATTTCCAAGTTTGGTCTCTCAGCATCGTCTGGGGCCTGGCTGACCTGAACGGAAAAAAAGGCCAATCCTGCAAAATAAACCTAGCAATGAGGAAATCAGGCAATAAAGGAGGATGAATGCTCCTCAGTATATCATAAGTGGAGGAAAGAAAGGGGAGAAAAAAAATACTTTTATTTTTTTCTTCACTGATTCTATTAACTCAATTTGATTAAATAATCAGGATTAACCACTCATCAGGCTAACGTATTATAATCTGACAATGTTACTGTTTGATTTTTTTTTTTACAACTGTCTGCATCTGACAAAACCTGGATATATACACAAATTAATCTTGCAGCAGATTTTAGTGTGATAGTGAGTGTGTCCTTCACCTGGCCTCCTTGACAGTCCAGTCCAACATGCTTTAATAACTCCTAAAACCCTGATTTTGTCAGAGAGGACTAAAATCACCAACAGTGGAGCATAAAAGGACAGGATAGATAAAGACAATAAACAAAAGACATGAGACAGTCAGTGATGATGTGTGTGTAGTATGTGTGTGTTCGTGTGGTGCACTGAAGAGCATATAGATGAAGGTGTGGAGATTTGTGTTGTGATAGTGTTTGTCACCCTGTATCCACACCGGAGCTAAAGCAGTCCAGCAGCCAGAAAAAGAGCAGTGATGTTGACCTCCAACACTTTCTTAGTATCAACCAGTGACCACAACCACAACTATAGGCTAGATCACAGTTGGTACTCGTGTGTTTTCGCCAGTGACATGCAGCAGATCTCCACCATTGCACTGGATTTCCCTCCAGGCCCATCAGGAGCCATCCAGCCCGGCCAGCTCCTCCACCAGCAACAAGTCCAGTCAAGGTGACCCCCACATCCCCGAGGCAACTGGGATGTGGTCGGAAAAGAGGGTCGAGCCAGAATCTCAGGAAGGCACTAGTCAGCGCATCCGGAGCACACCAGCGGCGCTGCATTGCCACCCTACAGAGGCCAAGGTGGACGCCCCCTAGCCCCCAAGGACACAAAAGAGAAAGGACGCACCGAACCCACAGGGAGGGGGCCAGAGCCGCACCACACAGGTCTCCCCATCGCGGGGGGTCGCCACAGCTCATGGGGATCCCTTTGGAAAATACCTTGGTGGGCCAGATGTTCAAGCACCATTGCTTGAGCATAAACACTAACTATGTTAGTGTATGAACACTTACTATGTTATTAGGGGTAGGTGATTGCATTGTTTCATAAGGAACAAATACAAGGGAACACCAAGTCATGAGTTCAGATGTGTGAAAGATTCTTTAGTCAAGATCCAAACTCAAGAGCTCGTCGCCATCACAGAATATAAATTAACTACTCCATCAAGTTCACAAAAGAGGTCACAAAAATAACAAGTTTCATTTTATTGCTTAAGGATGTCTCAACCTTGAAATACATTGGTAACACCTGCACAGAAAAATATCTGTTGTTTTGACTCACACTGTCCACTGCAACCCTAACCCTAACCTGAGGATGTTCCCAATAAGACAGAGGGGAACAAAAAAAAAAAAAAAAAACAGTAAAAACCACGTACAAGCAGTGGATACCTGAATTACGGCTTTTAGATAGGTCTAGTTCAACAAAGATCTGAAATGAAAAAAAAAAAAAACAACTACAGCATCAGGTTCTTTAGCTTTTTAATCAGTCACATATCTGCATAACTAATGAAGGTTTCATATACATTTCACAGTATCCCAGCATCCCTAATCTGAATGGTCAAATTCCTTTTTTTTCAATTAAATTAAATTAGGTTAAATTCAATAAATTCATGTATTCATTTGTAATTTCCATTGTAATGCTCTCCAGTGGCTAAGTGGAATTGGGTTGTTTGGATTCCAAAACATCTGCCAGGCAAGAGCTCGCTTCCTAAGCAACCACATGCAGTGTACCTACGGCAAATCTAAGGAGAACTTAGTGGGTCTCGGTGGAGAAAAAAAAAAGAATTCTTCATAAAGTCTTGATAAAATGGTTTAAAATTTTGACCATGGGATTCAAGGAGCTGTTTACTTTTACATCTCCATTACTATTAAAAATGATCAAAGCAAGAACAGTTGGTACTGTCCAGGTACTCAAAGCTACCCTACACAAACAGAAAAGCCGTTGTAGTTCAAATGTTGGCTATTTTAGAAGAGTACCAGAACTTGCAGTGCATCACAGTATATAAAGTTGTGGTCAGAACATCTCTTGCTTTTTCATGTCCCCTGCCACACGCTATATAGTATAGTTGGTATCAGAACTGAATTAAAATGAACCAAAATCTCAGTTCACTCAAGCCTGCTGGATTTCTTGGAAAAACGAGTTGAATTGGAGGAAAGATCAGGAGTAGTTTGCTTCATACCAGGATGCGTGATGGAGACTATTCCTTCTTGAGTCAAAGGTTTTTGCATACAGACTTCCTCAGTATAATAAATATATTCCTCAATATCCTAAATATAATATAAACTGTGAAAAGCTGCAAAAGGATTGGTAAAGATAATACAAAAATGTTAATTTAGAACTTGTTAATACAATGCATATTAAATCTATAGTTTTATAGTTCTGTTGATAGATTAAGATGTATTCAGTCTATATACGGAGAGCAAAGCATGTTGAATCTTTTGACTTGCACCAACATTTATCTTGTTAATTCATATTTCTATGTATATTTGCTTTTTTCTTTTAGCTTTGTTATATCTCATTGTATTTTATATCTCATTTTATTTTACTTTGATTCCTTTCATTTAAGCCCATGTTTTGTCTTGCCTTCTCCCTTTGTCTAAATTCTGTATTTTGGTCCATTAAACTGGTCTTCCATTCACACTTTGTGTTTTTGTCTCCTCATTTCTACCTTCAGTCTTTTGCCATTTATATGCTAACTGTGCTGACTCACACAGTCAGCTGGCTCTGTTGTTGGTGTAATTATTTACATACTTATTTGTGTACTCTGTCTGTTACTGGAAGATTCCACTCAGGGGCACACCAATTAATTCAGACTGGACAGAGCTTCTGGATTTTCAGGGTGTAAATAATGAACAAGGAGACATTGCAGAAAAAGGTTATAGCTCCCATATTATAGATGATCCAGTATTTAAGGCCCCTAATGTTGGTTATCAAGACATACACTGTTTAAAAAAATTAAAGGAACACTTTGAAAACACATCAGATCTCAATAGAAAAAAAAATCATGCTGTTTATTTATACTGATATGGACTGGGTGATGTGTTAGGAACAAAAGGATGCCACATCATTTGATGGAAATGAAAATTATCAACCTACAGAGGGCTGAATTCAAAGACACCCCAAAAATTACAGTGAAAAAATGATGCGGCAGGCTAGTCCATTTTGCTGAAATTTCATGGCAGCAACTCAAAATGATATTCAGTAATGTGTATGGCCCCAACGTCCGTGTATGCATGCCTGACAACGTCGGGGCATGCTCCTAATGAGACGACGGATGGCGTCCTGGGGTATCTCCTCCCAGATCTGGACCAGGGCATCACTGACCTCCTGGACAGTCTGAGGTGCAACCTGGCGGCGTCGGATGGATTGAAACATAATGTCCTAGAGGTGTTCTATTGGATTTAGGTCAGGCTAGCAAGGGGGCCAATCAATGGTATCAATTTCTTTATCCTTCAGGAACTGTCTGCATACTCTCGCCACATGAGGCCAGGCATTGTCTTGCACCAGGAGGAACCCAGGACCCACTGCACCAGCATAGGGTCTGACAATAGGTGCAAGGATTTCATCCCGATACCTAATGGTAGTCAGGGTGCCGTTGTCTAGCCTGTATAGGTCTGTGCGTCCCTCCATGGATATGCCTCCCCAGACCATCACTGACCCACCACCAAACCGGCCATGCTGAACGATGTTACAGGCAGCATAACGTTCTCCACGGCTTCTCCAGACCCTTTCACGTCTGTCACATGTGCTCAGGGTGAACCTGCTCTCATCTGTGAAAAGAGCAGGGCGCCAGTGGCAGACTTGCCAATTCCGGTGTTCTGTGGCAAATGCCAATCCAGCTCCAGGGTGCCGGGCAGTGAGCACAGGGCCCACTAGAGGACGTCGGACCCTCAGGCCATCCTCATAAAGTTTGTTTCTGATTGTTTGGTCAGAGACATTCACACCAGTGGCCTGCTGGAGGTCATTTTGTAGGGCTCTGGCAGTGCTCCTCCTGCTCCTCCTCGCACAAAGGAGCAGATACCGGTCCTGCTGATGGGTTGTAGACCTTCTACGGCCCTGTCCAGCTCTCCTGGAGTAACTGCCTGTCTCCTGGAATCTCCTCCATGCTCTTGAGATTGTGCTGGGACACACAGCAAACCTTCTGGCAATGGCACATATTGATGTGCCATCCTGGAGGAATTGGACTGCCTGTGCAACCTCTGTAGGGTCCAGGTATCGCCTCATGCTAACAGTAGTGACAGTGACCCTAGCCAAATGCAAAACTGGTGAAAAAGAGTCAGAAAAGATGAGGAGGGGAAAAAATGTCAGTGGCCTCCACCTGTAAAACCATTCTTGTTTTGATGGTCGTCTCGTTGTTGCCCTTCTTGTGCACCTGTTGTTAATTTAATTAACACCAAAGCAGCTGGAACTGATTGACAACCCCCTCTGCTACTTACCTGACCAAATCAATATTCCAGAAATTTAATTGACTTGATGCTATACTCTGATTACAAAGTGTTCCTTTAAGTGTATTTTTGAACCCACACTGCCTCCATTGATCAACACCAAACTGTTTTGTTTTGTGTAATTGTTGAGGGTAAGTACAACCATTGTTCCAAACAGACCAAGTTACATGAGATCGCCATCATAAATGTGCAAACATTTAATTAAAAGCAGATATACTTTTGGCCTTACAAACAACAGGGGTCTGAGAGTTCACTGGCATACATACACTCACAGGCAGATTTACAGTCATTGCTAAATCAGTTATTGTTTCTGGAAAGTCTCTCATATCTTTTGCTCCTATTTTGAGTTTCATTCACATTTGCAGAAGGGCACAAACATGGTTAGCATATTCCTACTTCCATCTGGCTACAATACCCATCAAGAGAAAGAGAAAGAGATAGACTGAAAGAGAGCAATGACCCTGTTTATCACCCCTTTCTTTTATTTTCATCTCACTTCACACTCATCCCCGTTTGTCCCTAGATCCCCTCCATCTGTCCACAAGATCCTGCCCAAAGCACGGAAACTAATACAGAGGAAAACATGGATCCAACTTTAATGTATTTTTTTTTGATTTTCTGAGAGCCTGATGGCCAACACAAGAAGGGGTTTTAGGACTGAGATATGCTGGTTTTCTAACTGAGAATGCAAACCAGAGCCCTCTCCATACCACTGATATTGTGCTCCATTCTCTTAAATTCAACAAATTGGGGCTTAGGATCTGCTAGGAATGTCTTGCTTTTGATCTAATGAATTAAAACTTTAAGTCATCCCTGTTAATGATACTCCTACTCCACAAGTCTCAGCCTTTCTCTTTTAATGTTACATCACTATTCCAGGATTTAACTGTAACTAAAGCTTTTTTCTTCCCAGAGAAATAAGGCAGATTTTTTTAAGTCTAGTTCATCTATTGCACACCATTTTGACACTTGAGTTCAGGATTTGGTTATGGCTAGCTAAACTTTTGGGACCAGAGGTGACAATGTTTGACCAAGCTGAGTGGCATTTAAGTTTTAATTTGAAAAAATAAATTTAGTTTTTGTGGCCCAATCACTAGCACTCACTATAATGAATCAGCAAATTTAACTAATAAAAACCATGAAAAAAAAATGAGAGAAATTGACAATTTTATAATGGGACTCAGTTGGGGCTCAAAACTTTCTGGACCCAATTTTTAGTGCTCATCAGTGGAACTACAGTTAACACACTTTACTAACTTCATGTTTTGATAGGTACTATACAGTTAGGTCCATGTATATTTGGACAATGACAGAGTTGTATAGAGTTGTTTTTCTTAAAAAGGCTATAAATCCCAAAATGGTAAATGTCATATTTTTGGGAGACCTCTGAAAAGAAAGCTGAAAGTCTACACTTTGACCACATCTTGAATGTTTTTTTCCAAATCCACTGTGCCATTGTATAAAGACAAAATTACCAAAACTTGTCCAAATATTAACAGACCTAACTGAATATGGTCAAATGTAAATTTGGTAGCTCAGTTCTCAGTACGATGACCATTTGTCTCAGCTTCATACTTAACCTATTTTTTTCTATTTTTTTAAGTTTAAAGTGTCAATGTTAATCTTGAGGTTTGATATTTAATATTGAATCAATGTATTTGCAGTGTATACATTGTTTTGCTAATGTTGCCAGATGGCCTCCCCAGTGGCTTAGTGGTTGTTGCTGTTGCCTACAATATGGGAGGTCCCAGGTTTGAATCCTGGTTGCATCAGGAAGAGAAGGGTAAAACCCGTGCTGCTGTGGCAATCCTGAACAGGGAGCAGCTGAAATGGAAGTACAATACATCGCTTTCTCAACAGATTCCAAACTACGTATTTGACCCAGTGACGCCAGACTTAAGCTTCTTCTGTTTTATGTTGTCTTTTTGTTTTTTTTTTGTTTGTTTATTTGTTTTTGTTTTTTTTTACGTGGATCCTGAAACTGTCCAATGTTCAACCTGAACATTAAACTATCTTCATCCCAGTACAAGCTGATGCTAATGTTTTCTTTGAAGCAGCACTCATTTTAAAAAGTTGTAAATCAAAATACAACACATCTGTGTTATTGCGACTGGTTTTGAGTGAGGGTTTAGGAAAACAGCCGTGCTTTTCTTCTGCTGGAAAGGTATTCTGTCCTGTCACAGAACCTTTTACTGGAACGCAACTCCGTGCCATTACAGCCAACTTTCACTCCTGGTTCTAATATTCAGTCAGTCAGTCATATGTTTGAGCCAGAGAGCAGTTTCAAGAAGATGTGGCAAAATCATGCAAGGCAGCATGGTTTGTATCAGAGTGATAATGAATTTACTTTGTGTCAAGTTTATTAGTATATAAAAAAACACACACATAAGAGCACTGCAGCTGGCACAGCAGCTCTTGTTGAGTGGTCAAGACTTCTTAGCCTGCTGCTTGGCCTCTTGTTGGCAAGAAGTGGCCCCAGTGGGCAGCTGGGCCCCCTTTTTGGCTGGCTAGAGGCATGTGTCTCTTGGTACATGGCTGAAAAACTGTGCACCAAGAGACTCACTACTTGAGTGAAGCAATTGCAAATTGAGAGTGAGATGAGAGAAAAGTAATGTAGAAGAAAAAGAAATTGGATTGATGGACATCTCTTGATATCCGGAGTGTCTCCTGGATCTTTATCGTTGTCAGCTCTAATTGATTTATTTACGAGCATCACTGTTTAATCCAGAGCCAAAGGATCAGGTTTACAAAGCAGCTGTCTGATCAAGAGTGTGACTTCTGTCCTGTCTTGAATTTTTTGATCCCTCCAAATAAACTGAATCCAGTGTCATAATTCAATATCTTTGAAGGCAGAACAGTTCTGTTATTTTGCAATCAGACCAAAACACACCTACTCCTTGTTTAGTCTATACACTGTAAAAAAAAAAAAAAAAAAAAAGTAATATAACAGAATTTTACTGTCTATCTTACAGATTTTTTTTCTGTATTTTTCAAATACCGGAAGGGTTCGTTTAGTTGTTCGAAAGGCCTCAACTCAAACTTAAGAGTGACTTGTGTTTTGCAGTCAGGCTTTCATTCTTGGAACTTTAAACTTGAAGATCTGAGTCTTGCAGAATAAGAATTTTGCTAAAATGATTTTTAGCTCTAAGGGTCCTCCAAATACTTTTTTGAATCTCTTAGTCACCTCTGTCATGAAATCCACTGTAGCTCTCTGAGGTAGCTCAGTCTTTATTTGATGCATAAAATAGTTCTGTAAAGCCATACATTATTGAGAGAAACAGTCGGGATGGGAGTCCAAAGTTACTTTGGGTGATTTTTACTGATTGTAGAGATGTGAGACTGCTAGACCTAGATGACTCTTCCTTAAACATAATGAAATATTTCATTAAATGAAACTGGAACTCATCCATCCATCCATCTATTATCTATGCCACACTTAATCCTATGCAGGGTCACATTGATCCGTTGGGATCCCATGCACACCCACAATCACTCCTACGGGCAATTTAGAACCACCAATTAACCTAACATGCATGTCTTTGGACTGTTGGAGGAAGCCAGAGTACCCGGAAGAAACCCACGCAAGCACTGGAGAACATGCAAACTCCATACATAAAGGACCCCTGCTGAGGTTTGAACAAGGAACCTTCTTGCTGTGAGGCAACAGCGCTAACCAATGTAATGTAGATTTATTGATGGCATTTTGTGTGTCACATAGCATTTATTTTATGGAACATTTTATTGCACTTTCTCTGTTGTAATATGTCACCTTTTTAACTAAAGCTGTATGAACAAAGTCTATTATCTCTTGTGCATTCTTTCCTTGTAATTCCCCTGTTCTTTATTGTTTTCTGCGTTTGTTTTCCCTGAAACATTCATCTCAGCCCTATCAGACTCACCCTATGTTATAGGTCTGGTTCAGATATTAATTGTGTTTGTCCAGGGAGAACAGTGCAGTGTACTGGAACATTTATTTCCTAATAAGTAAAAAAAAAGAAGAGCATTTTAATATGTTTTGCTTTTTTAATGTAAAATCTTCTATATGGGTAGAATTTTATGACTCAGCAGATATCTAAGTTAAGTGAAATACTATGCACAGTTGTCAGTGTTCTCAGGTAGATTGGACACATTCCTGTAAGTCATTTTTAGTAATACTGCACCTTTCAAAAATACTCATACTGTATCCTCTTCTGCCAGGGGAGAAAGGGAAACCTCTGGCATCAGACATGTTTTTATTAAGTTACACTATAACAGTGCCCTTCTAAATTCCCCTTGTCAGCAGGGGAGTTCCATCGGTTTCATCAGTAGTAAAATGAATCCCATAGCAGTAGCTCAAAGCTTTCAAAAGCTGTTATATGCTGTCAGCAGGTTGTCAGCAAGCTTTTACAGCACAGAATTTCCTCGTGGTTGTTAGTCATAACTTGGTGTAAAGTTGCAGTAATCTCCAATTGGGCTCTTTAACAAGCCCCTGTTCAAAAACAGGAGGGTTACTCCTCTGTAGGATGAGCGTGGCACTTTGTTTTAGCACAGAGTTACAGCGTTCATGATATATTGTACGTAATGCTGTCATTGCCATTACCACTGTGAATCTATGAGTGCTCATTTCTCACTGGTGAATATCATTAACTGCAAATCTTTTTGGCATGTTCGGTCTTGCCTGTCAACAGTGATCCAACAGAGGTCTTTAATCAGTATTTATTGTTTGTGCTCACATGGTTCTGTGTCTCTTAATGTGTGTAAATAATAACAACAACAACAAGCAGGATATAAGTGAAGCAAATCGAAAGTAGAGAGCAAGAAAGTGAGAACCTGTCCTTCACTCCTGACGTATGCTGAACGTGTGTTTAATCAAACCTTTTGAATATCAAAGTGACCTGTAGCTTCTTTTAACATTTTCCTCATTGTGCCTTTTACAATTGGGTATAGAAAAGCAGTTTGTGGCTTACCATCTCACCTTTCATCGTAGTTGACAGCAGTCTAATTGTGTCCATTTGTTTCCTGCTGCTTGCAGTCTCTATATATAGGATACCACCTACAAGCACATCTATATGAATAATTGTCTGTGCACCTGTTCAGTAATAATAGACAAAAAATGATTGTTTACAGTACATTCCTTTGGTTAGTGTCAGTAAAGGCTGATCAGTGACACCTGTGTGCAGAATGTGTTATTGTAACATGACTTTGGGCCTAATAAGAAAATATCTCACTATAGCTCAGTATTGTAAGTTTGAGTGTATCCATTAGTGAGATGACTTTTTATAAGCAGTAAACTTCACAAATAATAGGTTCAACATAAACCTGCTTTTAGCTGCAGCTGCAAGGGAGGACCGGGCTGTAGGAACCGAATGACCCATGTCACGCAAATTACTGTCAATAGATGTAAAAGGAGGAGAATTCATCGTCTCTGCTTATAACACTTGCCCAATTTGTCATATACAGTGAACCCTTGCCACTTCGCGGTTTGAGTACCGCGGTTTTAGTGCTTTCGCAGGATTTTTTTCAGAAATATATAATATAATTTTAAAAAAATTTAAAAAATTGCGGGAACATCACATGATTTTGTGTGCGTTTTCTCACAGTAAAGAGAAATGCTGTGAGCCAGCCTGGCCCCTTTAAGAAGGTAGCCTTATGGGTAATGATGTGGCCTTATGGGTAATGGAGTGTGTGTGTGTCATGGGACGGCAGAAGAAAACTAAGTTAGATGAAAAGTGGAGTGAGCACAAACAGCAGCCCAGCGTGTATAGATTTGCATTCTCTGTTAACCGACAGGAGCCAAACAATACAACCTGTGTGATGTTACAAGTTCCTGCAGTGCCAGAATAAAGTGCTTGTTCCATGCAGAGAAAACCGGACTTTTTGTTTTGTTGTTGTTAGCATGATAGCCTGCTAATTACGAGCCAAAAATAGTACAATATCAGTGGTTTTTTACTACGGTTCAGAGACCAGAGGCTGTGAAGGTAACAGAAAGATTACAGTTGAGCCTTTGTCTTGTTTCGCTGCAGTGCCTCGCTACTTTTTTGGGGTTTTAAAACATATTTTAAACACATTATTGAGGCTCGGGGGTCTCCGGCTCCAGATCGCAGATTTTGATTGTCACAGGGGGGTACCGGTCCCCATTAACCGCGAAAAATAAGGGATCACTGTAAGTACTGGTCCACTTCTGTGAAAGCAGAGGCCCTGAACTCTCCTCCTTTTGGATCTCCTGGTAATTGACTTATATAAAGTTGTTAACAGCACAGCCGTGAATGGAAAGATAATCCTTTTTAAACACTTTTTGTACAAATACAAAGTTAAAATGATCTTGGTTTGTCTGTAGGGACTCTTCAGGCTATCACTTAAGTGAAATGGCATTTTTTAGTCTTGTCAGAGACTTTTCATCGCAATTTATTCTAATGTCAGTACTTGAACCCCTGGGCTAGCATAAATAGCCATTGAGCTGCAAACAAATATTCTGTTCTCACTCAAAACTTCTTCGATTCACATCATTTTGGTCTGTACTGAGAATTTATTCTCATTTTCATCTGGTAATAGATCTTGCTCCTCCTGAGGCCGAGAGGGCATAACCGAGTATATGTACCTCTCGTGTGTGTGGACCTCCCTTGTATGGTTTTGCATGTGTGAGAACCGAGCTCAATGCCCCCCCCCACACACACACACACACACACACACACACACACACACACACACACACACACTCTATCCCTTTGCAGTAAACAGAGGTCTGACTATTTGTTGCAATCTTCTGATGATGCTTCCGAGTTCATAAAATGCTATGCGGTACAGCCCTAGATTGCTGTTATGTCCTTCTTAAGATCGAAAAATGCATTGGCAAATTTGTTAGGCTGGCAAGAAGATGTATGGGTTGTGAGTGAGTCAGCATCTGACTGGGTTTCCTCACTGGGGTTGGGGCTGCACGGTCAGTGAGAGTAGAGATACTGGCTTCACAGGACCAAGGCAGTTATCTAACAGCTCATTGGACTCAATTTAGATTTTATTTGGATATCTCAATTGGAAAAATGTCAATAAGAGAAATAAAACTACTCGGCCCGACTGTAAAGCACAATCAGATGAAAAATGAATGCAGTTTAATGCAAGAGCTCAGTGCTAAACTGTATTAAGTATGTAATAAGCATACGTAATATATATTAGAATCTAGTTAGATGTCATGGTGAATTTTATTTTGTTAATCTTATTGAGTAATTGCACACAGTATGTAAAACCCCTCCCAGAAAAACTTTGGCAAAATATGCAAATACATTCACTCAGTTTTGATATTCTTATTTTAGAGGCAGAGTGAGTTTTAACATTTGAAGACAATAATACATCCATTTTAAGGCAATAAGTGAATGTTTTTAGCCCAGCATCAATAGAAGACCCACAAATGTAAAACCTTGTCCATATTCATGAACTATTAATCCCATATATGTGGATATTTGGAAATAGTAAGGTCAAAGGTCCCTTTAAGCAGTGAAAATCTTTCGTGAAATTGTCTCCCCTTGCTTGTTTTGAATATTTTAATACCATCTTAGATTTCTACCTGAGAAATTAGAAATGTAATAAGTTTGACCTTTGAATTAATGACTGACTCAGCTATCCTGTGTGGACTAGACAAAGATTACTGTCCTCCGTGTTGTGATCTCGTACCCATATCATTCAAAGAAATCAGACTTGTGTTGTTCAAGAGGTGCATATATTTTCTAGGTTAAATGTATCAAGTATCAGCCACCCCATAAAGATAAAAATGGATTTTTCTACAATTAGCTAAAGTTATCTGAATTCCTTAGACAAACCAGCCCACAAAGCAATGTTATTTAGGATGTGCCAGTGCATCCTGACCCACTGGACTGGTTGGTTCTGACAAAAAGAAGACAATGTGTTGATATTTCTTCAGGAATTTAAAGACCAAGGGTACTGGTTTGAGATAGCCACTAGCCAGCAGCCTCCTTGGCTGAGTATGAAGGGCATGACGACAGAAACACTAGTGGGATGATTGCTTTTCCTGTCATCACTTTACTCAGCAGCTAGAGGAATAGGCTCTATTTCAGCTGCATGCCTCCTGCAAAATAAGAGATGAAGCTGAGAACGTTGTCCACTCTCTAGAGAGTGGGAAAGGCTCTCATTAACACTGAGTCAAGCCAACACCAATGAACTCAGCAAGCCCGTTTGGAACAAGATAATTTTTTTGAGAATTGACAGCCCCACTGGGTTACACACTCTGGAAGATTGACTACATCGCAGATTACCTGTTCCCAAGCTAGAGCACACATCAAGGACTGAGTCTGAACTGGAGCTTCAGAAACTTCACCTTCTGATACTTGTAAAATTGTCAGCTTTTGGCACAGTTTGACAACTTCAGCTGTATAGGAGCATATTTATCTGTCTACCTTCTCCTTCTCTGCATGTCAAAGATGTGTCTGACATGTAGAAAAGGGTTGCTGCAAGGAAAATGTTAACATTGATAGAAACACACAGGAGATCCTAACAGGTGCTCTATCTTATGAAGGGAGCCCAGAAAATAGAAACCATACCTCAAAATGTAAATATTGATGGTTTTTAAGTTTTTCAATGATTACCAATTGTGGAAAAAACACCTATGGAAAAATAATTTACATTTTTTCATCAGAGAAAGCATAATCAGTTAAATGAACGCTATAACGCTCATAAACGCCCTCCCTCTGTTTCTCATTCTATAGTCGTGTTATCACTCTCTGTCTCCATTTTATCAAAAGTCACCTCTCCTTCTGATATTTACTTCAGGTCAAGCTGGGATTACACAAAGAAAGAAATGAAACTGAGATACCCTGAAAGTCAGGCAGGATGACCAAGCTAGATACTCTATAGAATAGATTTATTCAAACTGTATATTTACTGGTCCAGAGGACCGAGAGAGCCAGAGTGACTTAAAGTTGCTGTTTTATTGTTATGTGTTGTTGTGAAGAATCAACATCTTAGACATAAAGGAAAGGTAACATACAGTTCTCTTAGATTCCTTTGTACGAAATACTTGTTTTTTTTTTAGGGTGTTCTTCTGGAAACTCTGTGCTATCAGAGCAGCATTTCCTTCGTATGTATGATCATATTCTCCAGGCAGTGTGCACCTACAAGAGCAAGTGGTCATTTTGAAAGCAGCAATGACTGAATATGTAGATTTATTATATGCATAGTGGTTTGTCTTTTTGCTTCTGTTTGGTGGGGCGATACGTTGACGTGTCCTTCCATGGGATGGCGGTTGCCAAAAGTTGTATTGCCTGAGGAGGATTATCGAAGAACTTTGTTGGTGAAGCTGATAAGTGCATCCACATTGGAGCACAGAATTTAGCATGTACATTGTCAGAATTGTTTCTGATGTGCTAACAATACTATCACTGTCGTGTGTTTTTTTGGTTTGTTGGCCTAGTGGGAAGCAAGTGAGTGGTAGGGGAAGCTCGACAGTTGGCTCACACTGGCACTCGCCAGTCAACTGAAAATAGATGTTTTCTTTGATATTAGAGGGATGGAGCTGGAGTACCTGGAAGAGTTCCCATGCTGGGACTGGGGAAGCCCGGATTTGGACCAGCAAATGTCTAGCTGTGAGCCAACAGCGCTGCATTTTCTTTTAGAGTTTATCAAATTTCATCACTGCTGTACTACTTGTGTAGCTAGTCTAGCACAACTTTACCAATATGCAGCTTTGCTTCCTGCCTCACTTTCTGTGACAGCATGCCACTTTAACACAAATTAAGCTTAACTAGTCGTATCGAATGGACAGCGTGAATCAAGGACCATTGTCCATAATTAGAGGAAGTCATGCCTCAGCATTTATGTGTGAATAGAGTGTTCAGTGAGTGTTCATGCTGCGTCCTTCTAGGTGTTTGAATCTTGATAGAAGCCCATTAATCCGAGTTAATTGAATCTGTCCCATTTTCCTTTCTTTGTCTCAGGGGAGTGGGATGTAATAGTTCAGTTAAAAAAAAAAAAACCTTGGGTTGTGAATTCACTTTATGTTACATTATTTGTAAGTGCTTTAAACAATTGTGAATAGGACCAGTTAGTTTCCTGTAGCAGTTACGGTTAATGTTAAGACAATCATCTTCATGTTTTTTTTAATAAGATCTAATATCAAACTTTAATTCAAAAGGTCAGATTTGGCAATGTAATAACAAAAAGGGCATTAGACCAATTTCTTCAACACATATGTGGATGTTGACTAGGACAGAAACAAATGGGAACATGCTGTATTTATATTAATTTGTCCATGGCCAGATGTGGCCTTATAAGATGTTCACTTGCAGCAGTTGTGTTCTACGGTTGACTTGTTGACTTATTTGTTATCACTCCAATTCCTGACTATATTTTACTCATTAAAAGAAGAGTGTTTACTGATCTATTTTTTGTGAAATTGGTGTTAATTTCAGTATTACAAAGTTTTGTATTTTTTGTATCATAGGTTAAGGTTTAATATTTAATATTCATATTCGTTTAATTTCCAAGTGTTGCCAGCTGCTGCTATGACATAACCATATTGGCTTTAAACTAAAAAATCACATGACAGAATGGATAGAGAGAGAGAGAGAGAGAGAGAGAGAGAGAGAGAGATGGATAGAGAAGAGAGAAAAAAGCATCAGAAGTGAGAAACAGACAAATGTGACAAGCGGGAAACTTTAGACGTTACCAAAACTACACGTTTTCCATATTTGCCTGAAAAAGATGGGAAGATTTTTCTGTGATCAACTGCTCAACTCTTTAGACACTTGACTGAAATATTGACACACACTTATGAAACATTGGCAGCTGAAGGATGAAGCAGAGTTTGAAGCTTGCTTCCATCTATCCATCCATTCATCCATTCATCCATTACTTATACCCGCTACATCCTGTTCAGGGTATATTAGTATCAGTATTAGTAAAATGCTTGATTTAATTCCATTTATCAAAACTTTTAAATCATTCTAGCTTGATAACATTTAAATCATTATATGGATAATATAATAATGTGATAATGTGAGAGTCACAGGGAAAGTTTTAATGGCAACTGGTAAAACAATATTTGGACAGTGTTTGTACTTTAACTTCAGTAAAGCGCCCTGGAGAATTTTTCCATCTATTTCAAATTAATACTTAAAATCAGAAAATGGACATGAACTGACTGAACTACAAAAAACTATTGCTATCTGCTGACTGACTCTGCCACTCACTACAGTGCAGTGTACAAACTGTGTCATAACTGTGAAGACAGACCTTGTGCTAGAACATTGTTGTTAGAGCTTGCCTTTTTTTTTTTTTTTGCTGTAACCTTTCTCAGTTGAATTAGGAGAATAAGCTGTCAAATCTGTTAAGCAGAGGGAAGCTGAGAAAGTTTTAAGCAACCCTGAATGATCCAAAAACATTTTCAATCAAATTTTCTGCAACATGCAAGGATGCAACAAAGTAATTTAAAAAAAAAAAAAAATTTTCAAACCTGGGGCAAAACAGCAGTTGGCCCTATCACAAAAACAGATCACTTTGATTGAAATACGTTGATCATGAAGCAGTTGGTCTGCTTCAAATTCTTTTACTTTTGGTCATTTGACACGATTGTTTGTACATCTCATTGCTAGTTAATTTTAGAAATATTCAACCAACTAATATGCAGCAGGCACCTTGAATCCATGTGTTATTTTTTCATCCATCCATCCATTCATCCATTAACTTCTGCTCATCCGGGTCTGGGTCCTCGTCCCAGGCACATCAGCCGAAACGCTGGATTCACACAGCTGCATTGTGTGCGTGGTGTGCGTGGTGTGCGTTCTCTGCGTTCGTCTCCATAGATTTTGAATGAGGTGACGTCATCTGTTGCCAAACTGAATTGTAGGTTCTGTGCGTTCCTTTGCTGGTTCTGTTAAAAGTTTCGGGCATTTTTTTAACTAGCCAATGAAATCACGCACATGGGCGGGAATAATTCCGAGCTTGCTGTTTATGTAGCGAGCAGGAAGAAATTTGATTGGTTGTTTTTGGAATGAAAGAGAAACATCAACAACACCAGCCCCCGTGTATTGCCGCAATGCACTTTTGTGAATCCAGCGTAAGCGGAGAGGCCCAGCCCTCCCTCTCTACAGCCACTTTCTCCAGCCAAAATATATCATATCTCCACGGGGGCGTAGCACCAAATTTTGGGCTCTGTACACTCTCAATGTCAGTGGGCCCCTATCCATGCCAGTGCACGATGCACATGAGCAAAAAAAAAAGGGTCAAACAGTCATAACTGGTAAGTATCCACAAGAGGGCACTTGACAGCACTTGACATCTACCATTTAAACAAGTACAAAGATAATAAACTAAAGGTAAACAACTCGCATTTAGGCAGTGATCTACCAGTCAGCAGCTCGCTCGCTCGCTCTCTCTATCTCTCTCTCTCTCTCTCTCTCTCGCGCGCGCGCGCGAATCATTATACCACCGTAAGGGGTAGTCGGAGGGGGGAGCTCACCCTTGAAAACTTGAAGAACAATCTCACCTTGTCTTTGCTCATCTATCATCTCAGCCTAATCTTCAGAAGAGCCACCAGGACTGGACCACTGCTGCTCCTGCTGTTCCAGCTGCTGCAGCTGCGCCACTGTTTGTTTCTGAAACTGGTTCATGTTGACAACTAACGTTAGCTGGCCCATAACTGTCTTTATACTACAGCCGCAAGCAGCCTGGTTCCCAACTAGCTAAGCTAAAGACTTGATGTGAGCATACAGACATCAGCAGCAGCTGTCTGGAGTGGACTACGTTAACTTTAATTTGGACTTTGCATAACAAGCAAACCTGGTTCACCATTGGGAAAGAAAGCAGTCAACAGCTGCCTCCCCCCTCATTTTGCCTTCTTTGTTTTTCTTCTCTCTCTTTCTTCTTGCAATAGCCCGATTTCTGCTTTTTGGGCCAGCATGATGCCAATTTAATGTGGGTTCACTTACGTTACACTTGTCGCCAGTCGCTGTCGGATAAGACTAAACCATTTTGCGCCTCCAAGAGGGGGCCCTCAAGAATGTCCAATATCTTGGGAGGACTGTGACAGTTAATTCTCTCAGCTGATGTTATAAATATATGAAATAAAGCATGACAACCAATTAACTGGAGGGCCCAATTCATTAGGGAAAAAAAAAAAAATTAGGATTTTCATGGGCCCTCTCCCTACTCGGGCCCTGGGTAGTCAGGTCCACTTTTCTCCCCACTACCATGCCCATGTCTCACCATCAAGTCTAGGGTCTACCTTGGAGCCCTCTCCCAGTTGGACATGCCCAAAACACCTCTCCAGGAACCACCTCAATGAGCTTCTCACTCTGTTGCTATGGGAGAGTTTAGCTACCCTCCAGAGAAAAGTAATTTCAGCTACTTGTTTTCACAATCATATTCCCTCTGTCACTACTCACAGTTCATGGCCATAGCTGAGGGTACCAACATACCGGTAAACAGAGTCTGCAGGTGCAGATGAGGAGCCTGGAGCTGATGATTTGTTCAAAAGCAATGCTGAATGCTAAGTAGGCAATGATGAGGGTAAGGAATTTACCTCTAAGACAGCGGTCCCCAACCTTTTTTGTGCCAAAGACTGGTTTAATGTCAAGCAATATTTTCACGGACCGGTCTTTAAAATGTGCCGCAAATAAACACAACGATATCATAAACATTATAATAAACACAATTCCACGGTGTATTTATGTGCAACATTATTAGTAGCGTCCTTGTAACATTGCACCAACAGCAGCAACATCGGTTACATTCTTCGGAAACACACTTTCTGAAGATGTTTGTTTTTTACTCATTTTGCCACGTGACCCAGACACGGGTCTTGAAGTCTTGTCATGTGTCAAGAGTAAGTCATTGATGGATGTAATGGATAATAAATTGAATGGTAATAGTGGAAGTGATTTATTTCTCTCTCTGTGGCCCTGTACCAAATGACCCACAGACCAGTACCGGGACTGGGGACCAGGGATTGGGGACCCCTTCTCTAAGACACTGTTACCAGTTCACACACTTGTTAAGACAAAGTTCAAAGAAAGTCAAAGTTTAGGAAGGTTTTCTGTGTGCTGTAAACCCATTTTTTGCTTTGCGCTATTATAAATTGATGATTCTTGGAATTATCACTTTACACTGTACTTTACACTGTAATTAAAGAAGAACTAAAGCATTTATATTGAATATAATTCAACTGATGTTTGTAATCGAAAGTTTCAATGCTCAAACAGGATAAACTGACTGGAAAAACAAATGCTTTGTACAAATGCAACTATTCTTTAAAGAAATAGAGGGCTACCTTGAATGTGAAATTAATGTGTTTGTTATCTTGCTTTTTTCCCTTCCCAGATAAGACTATAATCGTGTCTTCTCTTGAGTTCCTAGTTTGCTGCTTGAACTTTTATCCGCTGAAAATACTACATGCTGTGTCTTTGATCTGCAGACAGATTTATGCAGTGGAAGAGACAGAAGTGAAGATACTGGCTGGAGATGCATGTATTGTATAAAGAGCTAGATGGACAGAAGCAGAAAAGAGCCAGATGAAGTAAGGTTGAGGTATAAAGAGACAAGGGCAAGTGTTTGACATGTGGGGCATGAGTATATGCTGCTTTTCTCAGATAATGTATTATAAATGGCTGCCTTAACCGTACTATAAATGATGGGGGGCAGAAAGATTAAACAGTTTTATGTCTTAGTGCCAAGTCTACTCCTACACGAGCATTAGAAAGTGAAACATGTTATTTCTCTGGACACAGGCTAAAAGGAAAGGCAACCCAAAACAACACAGAAACACTGGAGGCCATAAGGACAGGGCAGGGGCATTTCATTCAGTAAATTTGTCTCAGTGTGAAGCCTGCAAGTAGAGAACACTACTTACCTGCCTGTAGTGGTTTGTGGGAATGCTTGGTATGTGTAACTGTCCATAATTATTTACATTAGAGTAGAGCCAACAGAAGGCTTTGATTTTCCTTACTCTCGCTCACCTTCACACTTTTGTCATCCGTCGTCAGTCTCTACCATTCAGAGAAGAGACTGCGGTGAAGCAGTAAGCTACCACATTTATACCTGGCCAAACTCACTGCTGCAAACTTTGGACCATGCTGGTATTATTATTATTATTATTATTATTATTATTATGGCAGAGCATTAATCTTCCCCACTATGCTTGAAGAAAGGCAGGAGAGCAAGGCCATATTTTGTACAGAAATGAAAGGATCGCCACCGTCTAGTCACCACCTAAAAATAAAACAGCAAAAGATGCTCTAACTGTCTTGGCAAAAAAAAAAAAAAAAAGGTTAAAAGTTGTTGAATCCAGTTTGCAACAGTGTAACTCAGCAAGTCTCCTCTCATAACAAAAAACTTATGTGTGCTCTGCCCAAAATACTAGGCCACCGTTAATGCACCTGGGTGGCCGTCTAGGCTTTATAGGTGTTTGGAACCATTGTTTGTTACTGATATTGGAGCATTGCCTGAATGAACTTTCTTATTTAAAAAAATGCTTGCTCTAGTTTAGAAGGGACCCAATGCATGTTGCCTATACTAATGATCAGTGTTACTATAGGCCTTTAGGGCATTGGTTAGGAATTTTTGCTCTCCTCATATGTAGTAGGAGGCTCAGAAGCGTTAATTAGTGCATATGTCATCTGGGCAGCGACAGCCAGAGGTCTTAGGAGATGGAGACAGGACTGTGAGAGAATCATTACACTCCATCATCTCAGTACTCCTCTCTCCTTCTTTCACTTCACTTCACCACCATGCTTCACTTCTCTTTCTCTTCTCTGTCGATGCCTCACTTTGTGCTAAAAGGCAACAACAATGCCTTGTCTTTTTCTATTGAGACCGGATGCCATCTGTGCCTTTAGAGATACTGCAGTTATGCTTTTCTCCATGCATCATTCTGGCTTGCATAATCACAAACAGACACACGCAAATAATTCATCTTAATCGGTGAGGAACTTTTGGATTGTACTTTCAATGATGTGAGTTTGTTTACACTTAGTCAGCCTGTTTGCTCTTGCTTGAACTGGAGTCTACAGAGGCCTGTTTATTTCTCCACTTAAATAGAGTCTCAACCCGTAACCTTAATCAGAGCGCTCTGAGTGTAATTTCCCTAATTTCTTTGACATTAAGTAAAGAATCAGAACTGAAAAAAAAAACTGACAAATGAAACATTATTTCTATTTTCTTTCTCTGTGTGTGTGTTTGATGTATTTATGTGTCAGTGGTCGGAGCACTTTAAACTTTTTCAAGAAGTTTAAAGAGGCAGGAAGGAGGAATGGCCAGTTTAACCAAATTCACGTTGATTTATAACACACCAGAAGAAGGGGTTTTTGACATCTAAAACTACTCAAACATCAGGTTACGAACTCTTTTGTTCTTTTTTGAATCAGTAATCTCAGTCCAACAACTATGAAAATGGGACTCATACAAAAGTAATGCCCAGCAGAGGGATATCTGACAAGTCTGACAGAACTCTTGACAGACTTAAATGACCAACGGCAATGTGCGGCCTCTGCATTAATGCTTGGCAGCAAACTTTTTTTGTTTTGTTTTGTTTTTTTTTTCATTTGGTTCCAGAAAACAACTGCAAAAATGCAAAAGTGGCACAGTGTAAACTTCCACAATAAAGAATTCCCTCAAAAGGTTATTATATTTTTAAGGTTTGTTTTCCCTTCTGGTGTGTCCAGTGCTGTAGCTGTGAAGTTGGTTGGACTGACTGACTCACACATACAAAAAGTTTTTTAAAAATGCTAGCTTTTTTTACACCTATATCCCTCTCACAAATCAATTTGCAGTATATGGCATGATCATAATCATAATCATACAGATTAACTTGTGATTCTTAGTTTAATAAAGACAGATTAACACCTTCAAAACCCTGTCAACAGTCACCTTCAACTGTCCAATGAGCCATGTCAAGCTTTCCGCCATCTAATACAGTGATTTAATTATCTTTCCTCATGCATTTGTTTTACATTTTTAACCAGCAGCTTGTGTCCTATCCCTTATTTTAATATTTATACCCTCCCGTATAATAAGCCTTCATTCCTCGATTCTTATTTAACCGGACAAAAAGATTATGGCTTGGCCTTCAGTGAAAGAATGCCAGGACCAGAGGGAAACCAAGGAGAAGAATGTTAAACCCCAGGGTGTCTACCCTCAACTAGGGTGTGAATGAATTTGACATGCAGGCATACTGACAAAATCACAAGGCCATACTGGCTGCAGATGTAAAAAAAAGGGAACACATCTAACACATTCACTTTGGCAGAGATGTATGATTCCGCATCTCCTGAAAACTGCTGCTTTAATGTTAAGGCTAACCAGGTCTATGTTGAGTTGTGAAGCACCTCACATGACCGTCTCTTCACATATGCCTGCTGCTTTATCTTACTCTGCTGCTTTTATACTCTCATCATAAAGTAACCAGCCCTCCCCTCTGGCTCCCTTTTCCTCTTATTTTTCATCCTTTTCCATGATCATTCACCCAGGAATTTTGCATTACAAAGCCAAGCAATACTTTCAAGGACATTGATTCACCAGAATAACATCAGTTACATTTCTAAAATGCAAATGACATGTCATGAATAAGAAATGACCGGTGCACTCATTGTTTATAGCCTCTGTTTACACACTTACTTAGAGTAGTTACACAGAGATGTTGACAGCATCTCAACATTTACAGAATTCCCTGATCAAATGAGTTTTCTTTTTACTTGGGACATTGATGTGGCATGTAATAGCATGATAAAGAGCAGGCTTTTACTGCACTGTAGGAGAATGTAGTTACACATGGCTGAGCATGGCACGCTAGAGTGGGTGATCTTGAGTGGATTACAATGAAGATTTAGCCAAACTGACATACATGCAAGTGCATCCACTCACTTGTAGTAATGGGTTTTGAGGCATTAAGACTTTACTTCTGCATTTATCAACAAGCAAAGTTATGTAATTTAACAGCTACTGCATGTGAAATTCTCTTTCTTTGTCCAGTTGATAGTCGAACCGCAGATCCAAGAGGAACAATGCAGGGTCCAGGAATATGGGGTACTAGGTCCGTTGCTTAAAGGAGCCGTTTGTAAGATTATGGCCAAACCTGGGTACTGCAGTCACTTTCAAAACACCCCCCCCTCCTCCCCGACCAGAGGTTGCCAGGTAGACTGCAAAATTAAGCAGGAACGTAGGCTGCCATGGCAAGCGATGAGTCCTACACGGTAATTTTATTTTCTGTTAATTATATTTAATGCTTTATGAAAGATCTTTTGCAAAGTAATAATGTACTGCAAAATTTCTTTGTTACCTTGTTCTGTTACCTTGCCCAAGTAAATTAGCGTTAGCCAAACATTTAGCTATGAATCTTACCTGTCCAGGAGAAAATCAGCAACGTTGGCGTCTGTCTTCAAATTCTTCTCCGCTTTCAGCCGTCTCCATCTATCAAAAGCATCTCCTATACAAATCCCTTGTTTTATTTCGGACCTTGTCACGACGTAACTCGGATTCATAACGAGGTCTTTTAGGTTTTGGTACGTAGCGGCTGCTGCGATAATTAGAGCCGAGCTGGCAACCCGGATGCAGAAACACTACTGACTTCCTGATTGGGAGATCGGTGGAGGGTGGCGCTTCAGGCCAAAACAAAAAATGACAACATAAACAGGACTTGAGGGCTGCAAGTCCTCTTTTTAAACGGGAATATCCTGGCTTGAGTGCTGTTGTCAGTGACATAAGTATTTGAAATGAACATGATTTTTAAATGTCTGTTGACATATCAGGGTCATTTTATGATTCGTTTTATTAATCTTCTTACATACGGCTCCTTTAAGGCTGCCCAGTACCTGTACAAACGGAGCAAGAGTTCGGTCCGCATTGCATGTTGTAAGTTGGATTTGTTTCCACTGAGAGTTGGACTCCATCAGGGCTGCCTGTTGTCACCGATTCTGTTCATAACGTTTATGGATAGAATTTCTAGGTGTAGCCAAGGAGCGGAGCGGTTCCAGTTTGGTGACCTCAGAATCGCCTCTCTGCCATTTTTTGCAGATGATGTGGTACTGTTGGCTTCATCAAGAGGGGGACATCAGCTCTCGCTGGAGCAGTCCACAGATAAGTGTGAAAAAAGAATCAGCATGTCTAAATCTAATACTATGGGTTGAAGTTGGAAAAGGGTAGAATGTCCCTCTCTGGGTTGGGAGGGAAGTGCTGCTTCAAGTGGAGAAGTTTAAGTACCTCAGGGTCTTGTTCACGAGTGAGGGAAGAATGGAGCAGGAGATGGAAAGGCAGTTTGGTGCAGCGTTTGCACTAATGCAGACTTTGTACTGGCCTGTTGTGGTAAAGAGAGAGCTAAGCCGAAAGGCGAGCCGCTTTGTTTACTGTCCGATCTTTGTTCTAACCCTCACTTATGGTCAAGAACTGTGGGGAGCAACCGAAAGAAAGAGATTGCATATACAAGCGGCTGAAATGAGCTTCCCCTGCAGGGTGGCTGGGCTCTCCCTTAGAGATAGGAAGATAATTTCAGTCATCCTGGAGGGACTCGGTGTAGAGTCGCTGCTCCTCCACATTGAGAGGAGCCAGTTGAGGTGGTTCAGGCATCTGGTGAGGATGCCCCCTGGACACCTCCCTGGAGAGGTGTTCAGGAGGAGGCCCCCGGGCAGAGCCAGGACACGTTGGAGAGATTATTTCTCTCGGCTGGCCTCGTAAATTTAGATAAGTTGAAGTTAGTGGATGGATGTGAAATTCTGACATCTAACTTACCTATAGCATAATAAAGCTGATTAAATTAACATAATAAACAATATTTTGCTCTTGTTTGAGCCAGATTAATTTTAAAACAGATGCTTCCTCTAAACAGTTTTACCCTTTAGTTTCATCTTTACATTGATGGCATATAGGTGCTCTCCATTATTCTGATAAGTTACCCTAGACCTCCTCATGTTGTTTTCCGACGTGCATGTTCAGTGGTTAATGTTGTCACATGATAACCTATAACAGTAAACTGAAAATGTTAAACCATCATTACCTCAGGCTGGAGAAGCAATTAACTGTGCATTATGAGAGCAGCAGCTGCTTGCTCATGCCTTGCTTTTAAAAGTTAGAATGCTCATTGTGTTGCATATTGTGTGATACAGTCTGTCTTCATTTCCAGGTTTTGCTCCACATCTCCCCTTTCCTGAATGTTCCTTATCATGTTTGGCTCTCATTTATTGCAGCCCTCTTGCTTGTCCTAAGTTGGTCAGAGACTTCACTTGAAAAAAGAATAATCTTGCAAAGTTATACAAAATATATTTTTACATTCCGTTGGCCAAAAATCCAAGTATTAAGAAATAAGGGAAATTATAACATGGTGCTATCCTA
The DNA here is from genome assembly GCA_018398805.1 of Hirundichthys speculiger. Classification (NCBI taxonomy): domain Eukaryota; kingdom Metazoa; phylum Chordata; class Actinopteri; order Beloniformes; family Exocoetidae; genus Hirundichthys; species Hirundichthys speculiger. The sequence goes on along the minus strand of JAGFBZ010001610.1, from coordinate 2,038,653 downwards.
GTGAATTTAATTTACTTAAGTAATTTAAGTAACATGAAACTAATATTTACATGGCAAAAGGAAAAAAGCAGATAGTTGCTGATGAATCTTTTGCATTTAGACCCAGGCTATGGTAAACTATCTCCCTGTTCCTCTTCAACAACATGGGGTTTTAGATAAGAGCTGCATGACTTCCTGTATCTCTCTGCATCTCTCAACAGATTAGCAGCAGCACAATATTCAGTTTTTAATGTGTGAGATCCATTTAATGCACTCTATGACATGACGCAGCAGCACCAAGCAGTATTTGGTAGCTTCAACACACCTCTGAGATAAGATGGTTTATCTGAATTTAAGAATGAAAAACATTCCTTGTATTGTCTAGCTTCGGCCCACATCCTGCTTGCAGCTGCTGCAGAATACATTATGCATTGCACTCTGTTTCATAGGTCTGACAATTTCTGTTTCTATCACAAATAATGGATGTACTCCAAGCTGGCACACAATGTAATATATACAGGGTTAATTACCATCGATAATAGATCCCTACTATTTTCAAATATACCTGTAAATGATCTTTATTCTTATCATACATAGTATGGATTGACTGTTCACTTTTGATTTTCATCCTCAGCGCTTGACAGCTTCATTTTGCAAGGTCTCATTTAAAACATCTGTTAAAGCACTAAACAATCCAGTAAAGCCTTTTATTTTTCAGCTGTTGAAGAAGCTAAAAACAATAAAAATAATAAATAAAAGGACATTCAATAGGCTAAATCTTCTAATTTTATTGAAAATCACCAGTTTTGCCATCATGTTTATAAAATAATCATTAGAAGTCAGTCCTTTATTGTTATAACTCTAAGGGCCCTATCTTGCGCCAAACCTCCAAAACCTGCTATTAAGGGATATCAGGATATTGGGAGGGGCGTTCCCCCACAAAGAACGCAATCTTCCACCTCCCAAAACCCACGATCTTACCTGCAAAAACCACTATATTATGCACACATTATGCATGGGAGTGGTTAGGGCGCTCCACCTGTTTAACCAATCAGTGCGGCAGTAGCCATTGCCTTTAAGAGCAGGTTGCTGTACCTGCAAACTGCTATGGAGCGTTTTATCACCCAGATCGGAGCAGCTCTCGTGGGCAGCTGGTCTGGGACTCTGCTGTAGAGCTTACTCCTCTTTTTTCCTCCTCCTCCTCTGCACTGATATATACATAACTAGCTCTAACTAATGTGGAGCAAATGATTTAATCATTTCTTTTGTACTCCAAGAAGTTCCAACAAACTGTTCAGAAAAAAATAGAGCCAGTGAATTTCCAGGAAAGCATTTCTTAACTAGAAAAGCACTCAGAGAGCGCAGACCTCCACCAAGCACAACAGTTCTCCCATACAGCGATTTACAGATTGCGATAAAATCCGCCTTCTGGATCAGATCCGGATCAGCCTCTGAAATTTTATAGAGGTTTTCAGTGTCAATACCTGAGTGAAATTTAATGAGCTGTGGGCAATAATTAACGGAGATGTTGAGAAACAAAATTTCCAGCCCCATTGAGCGAATGTTACGGTCTCAAGCCGGGTTGTGAACTGCAACCTTCCACCTCTGGGGCCCCTGAGCACAACCCACTGCGCCACCTTCAATCCTCTACATAGACACTCAGATCCACCTATGTTTCACCTTCCCATCCGACGAGCAGCCCAGGTGTGGCACTGCACACCTGTACCTATTCAGTCATCATTCAACCAGACTCGTCTCCAGATCTTCCCATAGAAACGCCTGATCCAGCCATTCGCAGTGCCACCTCCTTGCCTTCGTCGTCCCCTGGATTGTTGGTTTGGCTGCCAACCCTCGAATCCTCCTTTTTTACATCTGAGAGAATTAAACTCTTAAAATTCCAGAACTCCCTTCCTGTCTCCATTGTGGTTGCTTTAGGGTTCAAGAAACAACTACTAAACAGCGCAATGTTATCGAAAATTTGAAAGTGATCCAGAATCCAGGATTTCTTCCGGATCACACCCAAAAAATAAAATCAGTTCTTCCTTTTCACATTTCTGACAACTCCTGAAAATGTCATCAAAATCCATCCATAACTTTTTGAGTTATCTTGAACATATCCCCTGCGCAAAGACGCACAGCTGCGCCAAGACGCATAGCCGCTGGAAGCGGTGCTTTTTAAAATACTGCAGATCGGATCATTGGATGAGCATTGAGCCAGAGGAACACGTATGATGACATCTACCTTCTACCAGTGAGCGCATCTCAGGTGTTTCCGAGCGCAAGGAGAGGATCAGAGGGATACGAGCACAGTACAAGAAACTCCACAACAGAGTTCTGTGATCTCCTCGTTTCCTCCACAGCAAACATCTGAATGAGATCATGCCACAGCTGTACAGACATCATCTGCCCTTAAGAGAATAATAACGTATGAAAGTAATACAGTGATGCATAATCGAGAGGTAGAGCCGGTTGTGCAGTCCACATGTGACTGGGTGGACGCGCAATGACAGGATTTGGACGCGCTCTTTTACGCGCCGACATGCCAGTTGCGCTTTCCACAAACTCGGTATCTTGCGGTACTGGTATCTCGTAGATTTTAGGGATTGGGTAATGGGTGGTCAGACCACCCATTACCCAATACCCAAAATCTGCGAGATACAGGTACCGCAAGATACCGAATTCGTGGAAAGCGCAAGAGACACGCCCATTGCCGTGCCCACAATGTGCTTAAGGGAGTCGGCAAAATGGGTAGCAGGTTTTGGGAGGTGGAAGATTGCATTTCGGTTGGCAGAGGCTCCTAAATCTGAGATTTGCAGGTAATGGGTATTGGGTATTGGGTATTGGGAGGTGCAAGATAGGGCCCTGAATGCAAATCCATATAAACCAAGAACAGTGGGATTCTATATCTAAATTTCATTTGCATTCACATCTTGTATTTCTCTCCATCTGATGTTTGGTAAAAATTGTTACTGACTGGACCATCTAAATAAGCCCTTTGATGCATTGGCTGGCAGACACCATTGTGCATACTCAGTATCTGCACACTATGCATTTTGCTGTTTAAAAGATTTTTTTTTTCACTGTCCAACTCTTTTTTTTCCTCCATCATTAGTTCAGAACAGATTTGTTTGTCTTCTTTCTACTGCAATGAAACTCTTTTGCTTTCATGCTTTGAATGCTACTCTGGCTCTGCATTGCAGTTCAAAAGCACCACTAGTGAGGGAGAGAGATTCAGTCATAGCCTTTACTGAGACTTTTCACACACTTTTAGGGAGCAGTATGGTTTTCAGTTGCTCCTATGAACAAAAGCAGAAGTGTGAAAGACCTGTCTATTCACACCAAATATGCATGTGTGTACATGAGTGTGTCTGCGTAGGGTTGAACCACAACAGAAAATGTTTACAGTTTCATAGTCAGACACAAATTTTCTCCTTGTAAGAAACCTATAACAGTTCCTCTCACCACAACTGAATGGGAACATTGAAAAAAGGAAGGAAAAAAAAACTTTTTCTGTGCTTGACATCATCTGGGTGTCTGAATGTGACTACCAAATCAAAAACCCTGATGTAACAAAACTTAGTATTGGGGGAGCCAGAATCTGAAAATATGTCATATAGTGAGTGGTCGCGATTTGTGTCAGATCAGGGCAGATTTATCTCTCTATGTTTTCCTCTAAAGAAGCTTGAATGCACACCCCTTGGAGGAGGAGTGGAGTCAGGGCAGGAGGCTGACGCCAACTCCAAAACCAGCTGCTTTTCACCAGAAGTGTAAAACCATGTTGAACATGGAGCTGTGGTACGAAATCTCTGTGATAGTTCATCAAACCATGTTACAGAGAGATCATTAAAATCTCACTACATTATATTAGTAAGTGGGAAAAAAGTGTACGTTTCTTATTTAAAAAAAATGCAAGTTTGGTTTTATTGCCTTATGGGCACTATTCAGATCAGACAGACCTTATCTGTGTATGATAAAGTTAAATTGACTCAGCTAAGGCTTTACATTACAATTTCTTTGTAAGCAAGAAATACTGGGGAGCCCCTCAGCTGCATGAATATGTTAATACATACGAGTAGTTTTGAACTTATCCTGACTTATTAAGACTTTACTAAAGATGAGTATGCACTGTTTCCCACATGTTCATTTTTCTTGTGTTGGCCCGCCACGAATACATTTTGCCCGCCACGAGTAAATCATTCGGCTTTTGACTCGCCTTGCCTCCAGACTGTTTACTTTGTGAATGTCGCGTTTCATTTCAATCCTGGCTCATTTGGTGGCGGTATGCATTGTGACAACTCTTAGAAATGTAAAAGTTGCAGAAGAAAAACTTGCGGTTGGGCCTATTATTATGTCCGAGAATGACGAGGTACGAAACCGTTTCACACAGCAACTTCACTTTACTTCCACAAGTGAGAGCAGCAACAACAACAACAACCAGAATGCACGAACAGAATGAATGCATGGGCTTAAGCAATCGAACTCCAAGCACGTATCACAACACAGGCAAAGCAGTAGAGTCAATTGCAGCGCAATCAATCATGTTAATAGACATGCATACATAACACCTATAAATCGAGAAGACGCAGAAGAAGTCGTGGTGGAAGAGGCGTCACGCTACAAAGATACTGTCTATGTGAAGCCCAAAGGTGGTCCAAAAAACTTTTAACTCATCATGTTATGGCAGCCTGTGTCTGTATCAAATCTAGATGCTCAACATGTGCAGAGACATGTTATCCTGCTGTTTATGTACATTAGCCGACAGGCACCTGTTGAGCTGCTACCCTACCACCACAATGTCGCCTCTACGTCGGCTCAGCTTATGTTCTCCCCTTTACACAGATGAGTATAGAAAAATATTTTCTGAAGAAGAAAAGACATAATCTTGAAGAGGAGGTAGGCTTCATATCTGTATATAGTGTTTTCAATTTAAGCTTTGTATATGTGTGTGTATAGTGCTCACAATTACAACTTTGCAACAGTTCCATTCAAAGTGTCGGTTTTGACTCTGCAACCTTATTCTTAATGTAAGAGCTAATGGAATTGGGTTGGCACTGACTTCTGTTATGTGAAGATTATAATTAACCAAATATTTTACTGCTGTTTCAATAAAATACTGGTATGTTTAGCCAAGTATTGTAATAGCTTGAGTAGAATTTACTGTACCACATCGGCTTGAACCTGTGGTGTCAAGGTGGGGCTGGCCTCAGTAGTAAACACGAAAATCTCATTACAAATTCACAGCACAAGATTGTGTCAGTAAAACAAATGCTTCTGTTTGACTGGAGCAAGTCACTTGACAATACCAGTGGCAGAAGTGACAGAAGAGGAGATGTGGTGATAATCTTGCAGGGCTGCCATGAAGCTTTAAAAAGTATGGAATCGTATGTTTTTGTCACAGGTCTGTCCAAGTGTGAACAGAAGTATATATGCATTTGTAAGGTAAAATTCTGAATTTCTGAAAATATAAATTAGTTTACAAAGCAGATTGCTTATCACATTGATAATATATATACAAAATGTACCCTCTGTCACCTTTTGGTGTTTTAGGACAGGTTCCCACAAGCTTTTAGTCCTAATTTCCTTTTTGCAGACAAATTCTGAAGGCTGTAGTCTGAAGGTTGTTACACTCCAGATTGGAGAAAATATGGTGCATGATCGGTAGTCAGCTGCTAATTATGAAAAATTTTGTGATTTGTATTTGCAGACATGTTACAGAGATAGAGTATCTTGGATGCTACATATTATGATAGATAGTATCACAGTCTGGCTCAGAGGTAGGGCAAAGAGGAGGAGGCCACACATGACTAACTTTATCTAACATTAAAAAACAAAAAACAAAACAACATCTTGCCGTCGGCCATCTTACATGATAAGACAGCTTGAAAAAGTACCAGAGGGTTGTCACTCCCCCCTCAACAAATATAAAGTTCCCTTCCATAATCTGAAAGACAAGTATATTTAGCACAAAAGACAATATACTGTCAGACCAGATGTACTGAGTGGATAGACAACATAGAATACTGTAGAATACTGTAGCATTGCTTACAACTGACCCAGCTTGATCTGAAAACCAGTCCTATAAACCACCCATTTAATTTGACATCAAAATGTTGGGAGTCCAAATTAATGCAAGAGCCTCCTTTTCCACAACTGAATAATGCAACTGATGAGATTTGAACTTCTTCGAAAAATAGCCTTGCTGGCCTTGAAACACCACCACCATCCTACCATCCCAACATTACTTGCATCACCTGAAGCTGAAAGAGGACACTTAACTGAGGAACAGCAAGAACAGGTGCTAAACATAACTGTTCCTTCACTTTATCAAAAGCCGCTTGACACTGGATGTCCAGATGTACTTCTCAACAGCTTTGAGCAAGTTGGTCAGTGGTGCCATCTATAATAACCAGCTAAACCACGAAACCATATACGTTCTGCTTAGGTTACTGGACCAGGATAAGCTTTAACAGCAGCCACTTGGCCTTGACCCACTACTTTACCAGATGTGGAACTTTGGCTTTAGCAGCGTCATATTTGGCTAAGTTAATAGTCATATTGGCCCACACTAGCCTGTCAGACAAAGCCTTTATTCGATCAAAGTGCTGTTCCCAAGGTATCACTGTACACAACACTGTCATCCATATATACCACACAGCCTTGTAGACCAGACACAACAGCATTCATCAATCTCTGAAATGTGGCAGGTGCATTTCAGAGACCAAATGGCATGAGAGTATAAGAATACAGGCCCGAGGGAGTAATAAACAAACTGACAGGTTCATTTTTCAAAAAGGCCAAGAAGGTCTATCACCTTTAAGGAGATCAAATTGACTTATAAACTTTGCTGCTCCTACCTGATCAACACAATACATTCTGGGAAGAGGATAAGCATGTGGCTTTGTGATGCCGTTTAATTTCCAGATGTCAGTGCAAAACTTAAAGGTAGAATCAGGCTCCTTCACCAAGAGACAGGGAGAAGACCAGGCAGAGGAAGAGTGCTCAGCAATACCGGTCTCCAGCATATATTTTACCTCCAGTGCCAACACTTTCCTCTTATCAGGAGCGAGACGGTCAGTGTTGTTTAATAGGCTGATCAGATGGGCTGATAGATGAAGCTATTGAATCCACAATAAATGAAAAAGATGAGGCTACTGTGGAAAAAACATATTTGAAACATATAAGAGTAGATGAAATTTAAATAACATTTTATTGCTGATTTTTAATTCTTATTCATAACAAAGGCCGTAAAAGGAAAGCGAGAGAAAGAAATGTGTAATTTTTTAATATGTTGAATTGAGATGAAATGGGAACAGTTTGGGTAGCACCAGTTAGTTTGCTTCCTCCTTGTTTCCACTTAATAGATCTACCATCTTCTTTATTTGGTAATAAAGAATATGTAGGGAAGATTAGACATGTCTTGGTAGAGCATTCAACTAAGCTGGAGACGCTGGGAATTTGTGACCACAACTCATTAAACTTCAGCCATTTATTTATTTTTTTTTAGACATGATGCTGCCTTATAGTGGTGTGTCGTTCGAGATGTGGACAACTTAATTTTTTTGCAACCATGAGTCAATCTCGGTCCTTTTGTTTGTTGAAGAGAGAAGAGGGAGAGGTGCTTTTCACCCGGTCTGGATCACTGTAGACATGTGCCTGTTCCAGGTCAGATTAATAAGTATCTCCATAGCTTGTGTAGCCTAGGTTTAAACAAATCTGCTTGCTTGGTGTTAGTTCGATTCCTGGCAGAGCTGAGTCAAAGTTTTGATTGGAATTCTCAGTTCAGAGATCCAATCTAATGTTTTTGAGTCTTTTTAAAGACCATCTATAATGAATACTACAGAACAATAATTTTTTATATTTTTGAACTGAATTGAATTCAATTTACTATTTTGTATTAAGTATTTTGTCTGTACTTTCTATTCCAGTTTATCACTGTTTAAAAAAATCTAAATCCTACAGCGTCTCACTGAAGGCCCTTTCTGACTAACTTTTGGGCCGATTTGTCTGTCTCAGAGCTCACCGACATGGCAGTGGCAAATTGGCAGGAGGTCAGGAGTCCATACTAGATGCTTCTGTAAAAGACTCATCAAAGACACCTACTGATGCATCACAGAGCTATTGCTGATGAATTGGCTTACAAATATTAGACAAACTATATATCTGGAGCCATTGAGGGATCCGTAATTAAGCTATAGCTAGTGAGAAAACAAGGCCTGTAGTGAGGTGACCAGGAGGGAAGGAATCCCAGTGGGGAAATCAGCAGAGCAGCTGGGAGATGTACACACCATGACACTCAACAGGAAGCTACTTTTTCATTAATAAAAAAATAATTTACGCACTGTCAACACAGAAAGTAACTTGTCGTCATTTACACATGTTCTTTGGTTTGTTTTTTCATTTTTTGTTTTTGTTCTCAGCAAATCGTAATCACAAACAACTCACTATGATTGTTTCCTCCCTCAAATCTTTTTCAAACTCAAAACTGTGTTTTGCACGTGGTTATGTCTCATTTACCACGTGATCTGTTGATAAACTGCGATTTCAGAGACCAGTTGGGCGGCCGGGTTGCTGTCAGGTCCTGTATTGTGTGACCCTCCATCCGTGATCAATAATGTAATGTGAACAGGGAAATGAATTTATGGCTCCCGATTACAAAACAGCGAGTCCTATAATCTCGACAGACCAGCGATCATCCAGCTCTGAAAATCTCTGAAACCAGCTTCAGTCATACTAGGAAATACATTTTCTTTCTTTTTTTTTTTTTTTAATCCACAGCTTTTTTATTTATTTAATTCTTATTAAAAAAACAGATCAATGTCTTAAAAATTGATGCATTGCTGTGCATCTGCCTGTGAGCCTCAGCATGTGGCTATTACATGTGTTGAGTCTAAATGAATAGGACGGAGCTGGAGATTTGAGTCTATAATTCAGGCAGCAGCGATGCATTTAATACTTCTGGGTTTTGCACTCTTTTGCTGTTTTCTCCTTATCTCTGCCATCTATAATGTGTGCTCCACAGTGTGGCAATGAGCACTTCACACTCTAGAGATATCATAAGATGGCATGATAATTTATAAGTTAAATTTGGCATGACCTACCTCTGTTTGCATCTGTAAATTAAAGAATTAAAAACCCCAGTGAGATTATGCCCCAAAGATGGATTTATGCATGTGTATAAAACACAGCAGATCAAAGTCTGAAACAATAAATCTGCTAATAGATAAAATTTGGGAAAAAAAGAAACTTTACTAAATTCCTGAACAATTACATATTGTTTATTGATAAAGCAAGACTATATTGGATACATAAATGTGTCCTAAAGTATTTTTTAGTTCCTGACTTTGTAGAAAACATGTGATTCCCCATGAACTAATCCATCAAAGCAACATCACTAAAATGTTTTTAATTTATGTGTTTTTCTTTGGGGGGGCAGCATGGTGGGTTGGTGGTTAGCACTGTTACCTTACAGCAAGAAGGTTCCTGGTTCAAACCTCAGCAGGGGCCTTTCTGCGTGAAGTTTGCATGTTCCCCCCGTGCTTGCGTGGGTCTCCTCCGGGTACTCCAGCTTCCTCCCACAGTCCAAAGTCATGCATGTTAGGTTAATTGGTGGTTCTAAATTGCCTGAAGAAATGATTGTGATTGTGAGTGTGCATAACTGTTTGTCTACATGTTGCCCTGCAATGGACTGGTGACCTGTCCAGGGTGTACCCCTGCTGGGATAGGCTCCAGCAGATCCAGCAGATCCCCTTGACCCTGCATAGGATTAAGCAGGTCTAGATAAAGGATGAATGGATGGTTTCCTTTGGATAACATAATGTTGCCTCTTCTCCGTTCTCCACTCTGTTTGCTCCACCCCCCACCATCACCACCACCAGGGAGGCTCACAACTGTTGACAGTTTATATCATAGTGTAGAAGTTAATGTAGTAGAGTCTGTTTTTCCTTCTTTACCCAAAGGCATCCATATTTCTGAACTTTTGCATGGTCATGCTATTGGTACTGATTGGCTCACTTCAATTTCTCTGAATGAATACGTACATTTACTTGTAGGCACTGGCAGTTGTAAAAGAGCTTTTGCTTACGTTTTAGGTTTGTGTACTTCAGCATGCTTTCAATGGCCTTTAGAATGACCTTTTGTGAAAAGTAAGGGATAACAATGAAATGCTTGCCATACCTACCTGTATGTGAATTAAGTTTCATCATAAAAGGTCAAACTTTTATTCTGCCCATTGGTGTCATACAAAGATCAGTAGATGTCTTGCCAATGAAACATGCCTGCGGGTAACTTTTCATTTATTTTATACAGCCTTTTACATATAAACAAGTTTTTTTTTCACCATGTAAATTCATTAAAATGGAAATCAGCCAAATACTGTTCTTCATTATCTCTGCTGCACTGAGCTGAGCAGAACATTATATCCAGAAAAATAACCCTCTTTCCTGCTTTGCACTTGTCCCTGCAGAAATGTTTGAAATTCAATGTGGATGCCCCAATCTGGCTGTCCAAGCAGCGAATCCTGTGTACTCTCAACCAGAGCCTGAAGGATGTACTCAACTATGGCCTATTCCAACCAGCTTATAATGGCAAGGCTGGCAAGTTTCTGGATGAGGAGAGGCAGCTGAGGGAATACCCCTTCCCATCCGTTGCTCCTGTACCTTACCTGGAGGTAGGTCTTGATCAATTTTTGTGCATGAGGCGTTTCACAGTGTGAGCAACATAGAGCAGGTGGTGAAAGAAGAACTGCCACTTACCACAGCGCCTCACATAATATATCTTGGTTATCTTTAAAGCTGGTTTAAGGACACATCAGTTCAGTTTAGAACTGTCATTCTTTTCTCTTCCTTGTAATTCAGAGTTGATACCTAAGATTCAAAAATACATTTTTATGGCATAGATATCCCTGCAAACTACAGTTTCATCTAATGTGGCTGAAACTACTGTTTAAACCAAAAGTTTACATACACTGTATAAAAAGACACAAAATCCTTTTTTTATTCCTTACTATCAGACATGAAATCAGACTAATTTTTTCCTGTTTTATGTCAGTTAGGACGAACAAAATTACTTATTTTTGCTAAATACCAGAAGTTTACATACATTTCCATAGTATCTGGCAGCATTGCCTTTAAACTGTAGGACTTGGGCCAAATGTTTTGGGTATCCTTCCATAAGCTTCTCAGAGTAGTTTTATGGAATTTTGGTCCATTCCTCCTGACAGAACTGGCGTAACTGAGTCAGGTTTGTAGGCTGTTTTGTTCACACAGGCCTTTTCACTTCTGCCTACAAATGTTCTATGGGACTGAGATAAGGGCTTTGTGATGGCCACTCCAAAACACTGACTTTGTTGTTCTTAAGTCATCTTGTAAGTAATTTCACAGTTGGGATGGTGTTCTCAGGCTTGCAAGCTTCCCCCTTTTTCCTCCAAATGTAACAATGGTCATTATGGTCAAACAGTTCAATTTTAGTTTAATTGGATCTCAGGACATGTCTCCAAAAGTGAAGGTCTTTGTCCCTGTGTCCATTTGTAAACTGTAATCTGTTTTTTTTTTAATGTTGCTTTTGGAGTTCTGGCTTCTTTCTCACTGAATGGCCTTTCTGCTCATGTCCATACAGAACTTGTGTTACTATGGTTAGTGACACTCCCTTACTAGCTTCAGTCAGCATCTTCACAAGATGTTTTGTTTTTGTTTTGGGGTTGATAAATGCATTTTGCATCAAAGCAGGTTCATCTCTGGGACACAAAACGCACCTCCTTCATAAGCAGTATGATGGCTGGACATTCCTATTGTGTTTATATATATATAACATTGTTTGAAAAGATGCACGTGGCACCTTCAGGCATCTGGAAATTGTACCTAAGGAAGAACCAGACTTTTGGATGTCTGCAATTCTCTTCCTGATATCTTGTCTGATTCTCTCCCATGATGCCGCACAAGGAAGCAGCGTGTTTGAGGTGTGCATTAAAATACATCCAAACATTGTCTCAAATTAACTCAGGTGTTGTTGTCAGTATCTTCCAAAACCATGGCATCATCACATAGGGTTTCTCAGATTGTTTAAAGGCATCCTAATCTTAGTGTATTTAAACGTCTGACTTTGAAGAAAAAAATTATATATATATATATAAAAAAAAAAAAAATCTCTCAGCAAATCGAAATAATATTGGTGATCCAAACTGACCAAAAACAGGAAAAGGTTTAGTCTAAATTAATGTCATACAGTGAGATAAAAACATCTTTCTAAACTGTTATGCTGATCCTTGTTCATTTTTCCACTCACTTAACAGATTGGTGTTAGGTAATCAACCACCACATTTACTTCAAAATATCTTCCATCAGCCTCACAGTAAGAAGGTTCCTGGTTTGAACCTCGGCAGGGCCTTTCTGTGTGGAGTTTGCATGTTCTCCCCATTACTGCGTGTTCTCCTCCGGGTACTCCAGCTTCCTCCGACAGTCCAAAGACATGCATGTTAGGTTAATTGGTGGTTCTAAATTGCCCATAGGAGTGATTGTTTTGTACACCTGTGTACCTGTGGGTGTGAATGGTTGTTCATCTTCATGTGGCCCTGCGATGGACTAGTGACCTGTCCGGGGTGTAGCCCTGCCTTTCACCCAAATAGAGCCGGCATAGGCTCCAGCAGATCCCCGTGACCCTGCATTGGACTAAATGGGTATGGAAGATGGATGGATGGATGGATGGATGGATGGATGGATGGATGGATATCTTCCATCAAATTTAAGATTCTTGTACAGAACATAATTAGTTTATCCAAAAGTTTCAACATATTTTGATCTGTGTCTTTTTCGAAATAAAAGTTCCTAAAAAGCTCTGATAATAGTATAGAAGTCAACAAATACAGTTTACAACAGGGTAACCCAACAAGCATTCCTCTCACACAAGATTGTGTATCGATCCTGTGTAGTGTATGTGAGAGAGAGAGAGAGAGAGGGAGAAGGGAGAGAGCAAAAGCTATACATCAAAGCATCAAACTCTACGGTTATGCTAAATGCTTGGGCCAGCCAAAATTATTTTTTCAACCCAATCACATAATTTTATTTAATATTCACAGTAGTTAAATCTCAGGACTCAGAATGTACACCAAGACACAGCTCCACAGTATTCTAGATTTCACTATTTTTGATATCAAAACATGAAGTTACTGGATTGGGTTGCTAAAATTATTGGGTGACCAGGTGTATTAACCTTGTGTGAGAAACTCCCACACAAGGTTAACACACGGTGTGTGAGTCAAACTTTGAAACACTGATGCTGTGCTCAGTGACAGTGTGCCGCCTGACAGATCTAAAGATAATTGTAGTACTTGTCCATCATGGCTGGTGATCTGAGAGAACCACAGAGACATAAAATAACTTCACAGTCACTGGTGTAAAGATGGCGGGTGGTTTTCTGACTGGTTGTCTTCATTTTTAGCGATCCTGTGATCTGTCAAGAGATGGAGAGCATAATAAAGATTTACAGAGGAGCAAAAGCTTGCCCGTGCCTCTCAGTTTTATTTCTTTTTTTTCTTTTTTAATTAGCAGTTCATTTAAAAGGCAGCTATTCTATTTGATTGTAATCTACAAGTAAATACTTACAGGGTTTGAATTACTCTGCCCACAAATCACCATCAGTGAAATTCCTTTCTATGTTTTCCTATGTTAACAGAACGATGTTGACCTACAGTACTGACAGGTGCATGACAATAAAATTACAATTAAGCGGTATTCAAGGTTGTAATGGTGCATCCACTCTGGTTTATGGCTACTCTTGCTAAAGTTTACAATCTTGCTGTGTTATTTTGGGATATGGGTGGACTGTGTTTTTCCTGCATGCACAAGTCTCTGCTTCTGCTCTGTCAGAGCTCTGTGTGTGTTATTAACAGCACTAAGGCCTGTGGTGTGTAGAGATGACTGACAGTTTTGGATTAGCAGCCAACATTCTCAGCTCTTCTGGTGATTTACCATTAGAGTTATTATCAAATATTATGGAGCCTCGTTTGGGTCATAATCCAATGAATAAATGAGTCTATTATTATAAAATACAGGCATTTATTATTATGAAATATGTATCCATTATTATGAAATGTTTCCCATTATTATAAAATACATGTTTATTATTATGAAATATTTCCCATTATTATGAAATATATGTGTATTACAGTGATCCCTTGCCACTTCACGGTTTGACTAACACGGTTTTAGTGCTTCGCGGATTTTTTTCAGAAATATATTATAATTTTAAAAATCAAGAAATAATCGCTGAAATTCTGCGAAAATCCACCCCACGGCAGACGAGAGGCCACAGCTGCCAGCAAAACATCAAACAATGACTCACAGCCTCCTGTAAGCAACAGAGAAACACAGACAGAACTCTAGAATCCGGGCGCTGTTTGGCCGAGACGCATTTACTACATTTACTACATTTACTACGCATTTACTGGGCGCATGCACGACGCAGCGACTGGCAGCAGTGGGAAGCATGTCTGTCTTGTCTGTCAGTTTTAAATTTGTTATTTTATGCTTAAACGTTTAAACTCTCTGTGCACTTAGAATTGATGAACCTCACTTTTGTGTGATTAAGAGTGTCATAATTCAGTGACATGGATCTGACTCTGATCTTTTTATTGGCGGTGCTGCGTCCTCATGTCACCTGGGGTTGCTGACAGTTCCGTTCAATATTCCAAATACTCTTCATATATACCCCTTTTGTGTTTTCATTTAGGATATAATGAATGTTCACATTATGTCAACGTGGGTTTATGCACAGCTGCACTACTTCCTGAACTTCAGCCAGCTCTTGTTTCCTGTGTGCCATTAATTGACAAACTGATTCATCCAGGTGTGTCTGACCTCACAGCAATGGTCAAACACACCTGGATTGATCAGTTTGTCCAATAATGGCACACAGGAAACAAAAGAGCTGGCTGAAGTTCTGGAAGTTGTGTAGCTGTGATTTTAGCTTTTTTGTACACCAAAAATGTAAGAGATACTGGAGCTTGGTTGAGATGGTGGGACTACTCGCGGCTTATTTTTTTAAATCCTAAACTTGGCAGCTATGAATATGACCGCGGAGAACAAGTTTTTTTTTCTTTGACGTGCTTTAATTAAGTGTAATTGCACATATACTACAGTAGGGGGCAGGGGTGCTCTCATTGTCGCCGTGTGCGCAGGGAGTATTAGCTATATTGTGTCGGGTTTTTTGCACGGACATGCGCGCACGGAGCAGAGACCACGGAAAAATATTTAACAGGGATGAAGAGAAAGGCGGAGAGAGATGGAGATAATGAAACAAACGAAAGTCACCAGAAAGTTAAGACGAGGAAATATGACGATGCTGATATAGCGCTTGACTTCACTGTGACTGCGGTGGGATTGATGCATGTTAAGTCTTTACAGACTAAAAAACAATTGAAATAAAATTATTCTTTGTTATACGTTGATCTATATTTCTTCATGTTTTGTTTCCCTTAATGTTGATAGGGATACAGTGTTATGCAGAGGTGTACTTATAACACATTTATAGACAAATGATAATATTAATAGTCGTGTTGTACGGTTGGTTGGGGGGAATGTTATGAAATGTTATTAAAAAGTTACAATATTTTTATCGTCTCTGTCTGCTCCTTTCTTTATTCTCTCTGTTTAAACTATTATCTATTTTTCTGATACATGCAAAAAGAAAGCTTGAAGGCTAATCTGCTCAGTCTGTGTTTTTGCTTACTTTGTTTCAGTTCCGCTATAAAAGACGTGTCTACACTCAGACGTACCTGGACGAAAAGCAGTTGTCAAAGCTCCACACTAAGGTAAGACTAAGCGACGGCTCAGTCTTTCACTGTTTATGATTTATGTGAATAGAAAATAAGAAATATGGTACAAAAGAATGGTCTCAGATCACTTGGTAGTGTAATGGTCTTGGTTAGGTGTTGGGGTACTAAAACACGCTAACATCAATAATACTCCTGGGTGTAGTTTGCTTAAGTCTCTCAACTGGAAAAAGCAGAACCTTTTTCCCCCCTTTTCTGCTATTTTGAAACTGATGATGGAAAGTGCTGTGATAGATGCTGGTTCACATAAGTGAGTGTTCATTTGGGGTGATTGCTGAAAGGACAGTGGATGTGCCAGATGTAATTTTCATACTCAAACTTTTCATACCTTCTTTTGATTTTAATTGTCTGTAAACACTTAAAGGTCACAAGAATGTGATTGCTTCATTAGCAGGCTGATGCTAATTGTCCACTTTTTAAGGTGTTTAAAGCAGTGTGGACACTGCTGAACCATGTTTGATTTTTAGTATATACAATCAGCATTCGATCTTTTTGACAGGCCATTTACATTATATATCATGCAAGTGATCAGAACTGATCTGTGTGTCCTTGCTGATATTTCCTAAGCCACATGGTTGCTATTGGTAAAACAGGGCCTCATTAATGAAATCTTTGTAAATCTGTGAGTAGATTTCCACATAAATCATCTCATTACTAAATACCTACTCCACTTTCATGAACATTGCATTAAACTTGGATTTATATATAAGCGCATGTATATGTTCATTCATTTAATTTAATCGCAAGCTGGTGCTGGAGCTCATAAAGCTCATTAATTAGTGCAAATCCCCACCCAAGGACCATCATGTAAGGTAGATGTAAAGGTGCATCTTCAACCTGCACAGCTACCTTATGCACATTAAAAGAAAAAAAAGATGCAAATGTCATGTGTTCAAAAAGAGAGGGAAAGAGACATTTTATCAGACCTGGTGACATAGGTCATTTTAACTAAAGTAGAGGAAAGAAGAAAAGTATTTTATTTTGTTTTGTTAGTGGGTCACAGGTGTGACCCAGCCTGAAAAGGCATGGCCTGGAAAGGCATGGGCCTGGAAAGAGGTGACCAATGCAGGTAATGCCATTGGCATCTGCCCAATGAAGCATTCAAGAGGTTATGTGAAAAATGGTTTGATGTAAAGTTGGATGCAAAAAAAAACCCATTTATCTTACTGGAAAAAATGCTGATGACAACAACTGTGTTGCCTTGATAAGTGAATAGACCTCTTTATTAGAAATAATTTTTGATGGAAACATAATGTCCACAAGCATCAAGAGCAAACTGCAACACTAAGCCTATACTTTTTATGTGTTCTGTCACTGGATTGTGGCAGGCAGTCAGTTTTTTGCTTTTAGAGAAATTATGGGTTGGGATAAAATTTATAGCACATTAAATTCCTTAACTGTAGGTTATTCAAGGTTTTTTGGCTCAAAACTTAGTACCCTTTTTGTAGCTCCAATAAATCTACCTGCAGGAAACAAGGATACATGTTTTACCTTGCACAAATTACTTCCAATGTTTACGTAGCCTACCAGCGCTGGTGATGAAACCACTTAGAAGCATTCAAAAAGTTCCTGGATGTCCAAGTGGCTTCTCTGAAGCTGTCATGAGTAGGTCTGCAGCAGGCGCGCAGGTGCATTAGGGATCCCGGGCACTGCGAGGCCTCGTTTCATGGCCAAGTTGTGCAGGACGCAGGAAAATTATTTTTGCACACCTTGTTGGATTTAAAGAGCAGAGTGCTGTTTACTGTGTCAAAGTACAAATGCCACGGCTTCATTGCACCATTGGCGTGTGGTATAACGGCCTGAGTCGCTAGGTGGATGCTTGCCAGCATGTCAAGTCCATTTAATCACCCCACTGATACTTTAATGAACACAATCTGAAGCTTGAATATGTTAAATGCACATTGATTAAGATTCAAGTTATGATTATATTATGTTTAACAGTAACAGTCCATATAGCACATTAATGTCACACACATTCAAGTCTGAGAATGACAAGCCATATTCGTGTGCACGCCTCATTCACGGAAGATCAACACACGGGAGGTTTTCATTTTGCTTGTAACAACAAAAAATACTAAAAGTTCTACAAATTTCATAAATTCCAAAACAAGTGTACATTTCGTTCTGCTCACAGTTTATGCACAAATCTGTTCTGCTCAAGTTTCATAAATGAGACCCACAGAGCAGATGTAAAAGAACCAAAATAAAATGTGGTGAATTGGCTTTGCTTTTTTTCCCTACATTTTTTGGCACTAGTGGCCTTTATTCACAGTGAAGACAGACAGGAAACAGGGCAGAGAGAGAACGGGGAAGACACGCAGCAAAGGGTTGCACGGGGCAGGAGTCAAACTCCCGACAGCTGCATGATTCAGATCCACTATTTCAAATCCTATTTGAGGAGCTTCACAGTTCTGACTGAGGTGCATCTGTACAAATCCAGTTGGAAAACTGAAACCACCTCATGATGACCTCGTTCACACTGCCAGCCTAAATCTGATAATTTCAGCATATGAACATATCTAGATGGAGAGTGTGATGAACCAGGGATCATAATTGTTCTTACCCACTTTTTTTTTAATCAGGTAGCTTTATTGGTACTATGTGAATGCATGTGAAAAATAAAGTAGCGAATGCTCTAGTATTCAAGTGTAGTTGTTTAGCCAAATGAGAAGTTTTACTTCATTAAATAAAAGTTAAAGGAACTTACTCAATTACAGCTACTTAAAGGCAAACGTTTAACATTTAGCCTAAATGTAAGCATTTAAATTTTTAACATTTTCTCTCTAATTAGATGTCTCGCAGTGTTGAATGCTTCCAATTTTTAATTTTTTGTCAGAATCACAAAATTAGATTTATTTGATTCCAAAACATAGTCATGTTATGCTGAATATGAAAATTGTATGTGGTCATTATACAGTTATATTAATGTTAAGAGTCAGACAGTTTAGATTCTGATCAGATATGTTGAAACTTTAATTAGAGCTAGCAGTGTGAACATAGCCAAGTGGTTTGGAACCAGTTTAGAAAAATTGCATTTCATTTAGTTTGTAGTTGTTCAGACTGTCAAAAAAATATATCAAACTTGTATCTGGATATGCAAAAATATTGGATTATGACTAGCGGTGTGAACATAGCCTAAGATAGTGGACATCACATTTGAAATAGTGACAAAGGTAGAGCCTACAGATGTAGGAACCAGTGGTGGAGCTTCAGGGGGGGCTGGGGGGGGGGGGGGGGGGGGCAGTACTCCCCCGGGCCGGGCCCAGGAGGGCCCTGTGAAAGACAAAGAAACAGACCTCTCCTCAGGCATCAGTCGCACCTTGCGCACTGCTGGATACAACAACTTCTGCGAAAAGTATATGCACTATGTACGAGGTTATATATAGGTTGCCTTAGCCACAATGAATCATGGTTGGTCCAAAAATGTAAGACTGACTTTGGTCATGTAGGTTTCTACACAGTGAATTAAATGTTGCGCTGCGTGGCTGGCTTCATGTTCACTCTCACAGTTAACTTTACAATGTGCAAATTTACAAGTGGATTGCCAGTAAGATCTGCAAATGTATTGTGGATAAAATAGTCATCAACAGCCGTCCATCAGCGTCATCATCAGTCATTAGTCAACAGAGTCTATGCGGTGCAGGGTAGGTGGATTACGGATTAATTGAATCATGAGTGACAGTTCATACAAGCATAAAAGTGGAGCAAAAAAAAAAAAGCAAAGAATAATGAAAAAAGAGGAAAAGACTAAACTAAAAAAGCTGGATACATATCCTCCTGGAGTTGAACCTGACATTGTTGGCAGCGAGTCAAACCCACCAAAACTGGCACCACGGCCAGGGAGCCAGATTCACAGGTGCAATTTCTCACAATCACTGGACACTGAAAACAATATGTGAGTTAGTTGTAAACTGTTGATGTGGTTGTTATCGGAGTAGCCCGACACTAAACGTTATTATTATGAGCCCGATAGCCTAATGTTTTTGTTGTTCTCATGGTTTGTTTGACTTCATGTCGGTTTTGTCGGGTTACTCTTGCAAAAAGGCTCATACACCAACGTGCTCAGAGTTGGTATTTATTAACAGCAATGGAAACACATCAGGGTAAATCTGCACTTGGTACCGAGCAGAATGAATGAATGCAGGTAGCAACTATAACAATAACGGTGGTGCATCTCTCACGTGACGTCACATCCACATACCGCAGAATACATTTTAGACAATATATTATGCCATAATACTACAGGTTTGATTGATTTACAAATGACATGGTCGCTCTTCGTGGTGTTGAACTTACTATCAAATGCTTTGAGCTACATGTCAAAAATGCAGTAATGCTTGTAAGCCCCGCTGTTGCAGGCATGTGTATGTTGTAAAACGATATAATCACGAGCTTTATTGGGTTTAAAGGGCCTGGTCATGTGCCAGCTCCATTTCAACTTAACTATTACATTTCTGAAAGTGTTGTATCTTTAGTACTCAGAATGTAAAGTATTGATTACCCTATAGGGGTAAAGTGCTAAATGAAAGGCAAAGGGATTTCAGTTTTACAGTTTTTCTTTCTGATTTAGTGCTTCCTTGTGAAATTACTTCCTTATCACCTGTTGGATTTGCATCTAGGAAAATGTGATGAAGTTCTATCTCTTTTTATTTCTTTTTTTATTTTGGAGTCAGTGAGAAAGAGAGCCATAATTAAAGTTTTATGTTTGATAAATCATTTATGTGTGATTAAAGGACTCTCTTTGTTATGCAACACACAAAGAGCTTTGTATAACAACAACATGTACCTGTTCATAAAGAAGACTGGTAGATGTCAAAGATGAATCTGTCTGAATCTTAATATAAGCAGATAAAAAGGGAAATTTTCTTTGAATGTTTTTCCTGTCGTTTGTCACTCCAGTGTTTTCTTAAATATTCAGCAATTGTAAATTTGAAAAAGAAACTTTAGTGTCAAACTAAGTGTCGAACCCTACGTGATGTATATGCTGCACTGCTCACCCCCTCCACGTACAGACTATAAATCATGCATGGGTTAGTGCTTGAGTTTACAAAAAGTCTTAAAATATTGAATATAAAACTATAATTGCACTATGAGTTTGCACTAATCTGAGAATATAGTAGACAGATAAAATCTTTCACAGATAAATACAGATGAAAAGAAAACACATATAATTCTATTCATTGATTCAGTCATCGACCAAAATGGATTTGACTTTAAAAAACTTGACTTTTTGTGTCAAATATTGCTATTTGACAAAAATGCAATTAATCATGATTAATTTATTACAAAGTCTCTAATTAATTAGATTCATTTTCTTAATAGTGTCCTACCTCTACTCACGATGGAGCATGTGGTTATTTTTAGTATCTATTTTTGAGCTTTCAGATCCATCCAGGCCTGCTGTCAGCAGAAACCGACAAAGCAACTTCTGAATCCTGAGATGGCACATTGTCATTACAGCTGCCTTTGTCTTTACACTATTTTATCACATATCAACAATAATTTTAGGCTAGCTCACGCAGCTGTTTCAGTTTTGCACATTTTGCAGTGAACATCATGCCAGAGGTGACGAAGAAACCAGAAAAGTTAATGACAGAGGATGCGATAAAGAGAAAACAAGAGTGACTGAGCAAGATACTGAACAAGAGTAAATCTCAGGCAGACGGAGCTAAAGGAGAAGACAGGATGCAAGCTGGATGCTAATTTTTTCTTGTTGTTGTTGGACAAGTAAGTTTACCAACAAACATATGAACTGATGTTTATTTTTGTATTTTATAGTTATTTTATGGTCAAAGTTGGGGATTTATTTATTATTTATCTTACATTTTTTCACTAGAAACATTCAGTGTGTTGTCGTCTCTATCAAACATTAGTTGGTCAGTTATTAGTCGCTGTAACCAGCAACAAAGATAAATTGGTTTGGGGAGATGTGGTTTGCATATCGTTTTGGGATGCCACATTTTCTAATGCTGGTGTGGCCTGCGTGCAAAACAGTTAAAAAATGAACCACACAAAAATTCCTGTAAATGCATGTTTGTTTACATCTTCACAGAATGTTGTATAGGTTTGGAAACATAGCCAACAAGAATGCTGTAGAAATCTAAGATGTATCACTGACTGGCAATGCAAAACATCTATATATGCTTATCATATTGTCACGAAACACTTGCGTAAAAGTTATTATTATGATTTTATCTGTGTGAAAAAGACACTTCGATGTCTCCATTTGTCATTTTGTCTTGCAAAGCATATGGGAGTAGATCATGATCAGAAATCAGATCAGAAATCATTATGAATAAAATTGTTTTGACTCCAAAGTCGATTTTAAATCAAATTGTAGCCCCAAAAATCAAAGTCGAATTGAATCGTGATTGTAAAAGATTCACACCCCTAGTATTTACTTAAACTCTTGTGGAATGACTTGTATTTAAAAAAATAAATAAAAATGAGAAAGATGAGGGGATGCTCACAGACCCTACGGGATGATAATACTGCATTTTTAGCAGACACTTCTACTGTAGGTTCTATGGTAAATACACTAAACTAAGTCCTGGACAGTAAGATCCTGCTACTAGAACCAGGACTTTATGAGCTTCACAAATGTGGCAAGTCCAGACATTTGCTTACCATTACTGTTAAACAGTTCAGAAAACCTTATGGTGTTAGGTTGGCTGTAATAATATTTTTTTGATATATGTTTTTTCTCTCGTCAGCCAAGGCAGTGCAGATCAATATATAATGATATTTGCCGCCGGCGTCCCCTGAGTTGCATAACCTGCAAGTGTTTGATGAACCTAAGGTACGATACCAACTTTCAGCAACAGGTAATCTATGATTACCTGGCAAACTGGTAGTTGTTGGTTTGGGGGCAGGTAGGTGGTCAGAAGATTAGAGATCGATTCAGGATAGAGATTCACAATGGAATTCAGAGCGGTCTGCTTATCATCTACACAACCTTGGGTTGTACAGGCTGTGCGTAAAAAACTTCTCCACAGCAGAAGTGTAAAATTTCCACCGTGTAAAAAGCAGAGGTAGAATAAATAATTCTAATATGTCTCAGTTGCTACTAAACTATAACTGTGTCCAACAAACTGAACAGCAAGACCTCCCCCAAGAGGAAAGCTGAATTAGACATTTTACAAGTACATTTTTGATTACACAGAAAGGACTGAGTTAAAAAAAAAAAAATGCACCCAACCCCCTGGGTTTCACCATTTAAGCTTGAAACCTTGGTCATTTATTTGACCCCAAGTAGTTGGTAAAATCATCTCAACGTCTGGGTTAAATGTGTTATGTCTTTAGTTTAGTGTCTTTATCTGTCCTTATCTGTCCTTTTGTGCTCCACTGTCGGTGATTTAAGTCCTCTCTGACAGAATCAAGGTTTAAGGAGTGAATAAAGCATGTTACATTTGACTGTCAAAGAGGACTGGTAGAAGATTAAAGACTAAATTGTGTATATATCCAGGTTTTTCCAGATTGCGGCACTAACCATCAATATATATGCTGACAATTGTTAAAAAAAAAAAAAAAAAAAGAAAAGAAAAACATATGGGTTAAATGATACCCTTATGATGGGTTATTAAATGAAACAAGTTAGAGAAATAATAATATTAGTTAATTACTGCATTCTGTCTTATTATCTTGTATCTTTTTAAAGTGGTTAATGTATTATGATTTTTGTTAGGCAAAGAAAAGAACAATAAACACTCTTATCAAACAGCAAATGAGCAAGTTCCCAAATGTTGGAGTACCCCTTTAAGCAACGCAGTATACCATCAACACATTCCTGTCTAAAGTTAAGTGAATTATGTAACTGCTGATGAGTATTTGCTGTTAATGACAGAACAAAAGATTTTGAACTTCCTAATTCCAAAGTAAAGTATGATTTGAAGATGTACAGCATGGTGAAGCTGCGTTGATTATAGGTGCAGATAAAGATAGAGAGGGAGGATAATTCTACTCTGGGTCTGGGATATGTCAATCTTCTACAAACTTGGACGGCTCACTTAATGACACATTTTCACTCCTTGGCAGTTCAAACAAAGTAACAGATTGATTTGCTTTTTAAGAGTTTAGAAGTTAGCTGTGAATTCAAGCACTCAATAATATGCTCCAAAGCTTCGAAAAAGGGATTATTTCCTTCATATAGCTTTAAATGATCAACTATAAGCCAGGCTTTGGTAAAGTAACCCTACTATTAGTGGTGGATCTTAAAGTACTTAACATGATCTGGTTATCAGAACAGTACCGGTACTTTTAATTTGCAGGAGGTTGGTGCTTGTCACAGGTTGCCATGGCAGATACACACACAAGAAAACACGTTAAAGGAGAGTTACAGCAGCTACAGCAGGGAAGCACTTGTAATCTTCCCTCAACAAAGAGTTTTTAGATCAATCTAATAAGGACTCCTTATTTAGCTGTCATTTTGACTATGATTTTCTATTCATCGTAGTTATTCTTTTAGTCATTATAATGACTATATTGTCATTATTTAGCAAAACAAGATGTTTTACAGACTTTGAACACATCTGACCTTAAGGAGTTTCTTCAGCCTTTTTGCTTCATGCCAGCACAGTAAAAATAGCATTTAAGACTTGCTGCTCAGCTAATGCTACAATAAATATCAAGATGAAAAACTGTAGTGGCACAGCTAAAGCAATTTCAAATACAAGTGAGGAAACATGCCACACGTAATTCAGATGTGGCTGTCATCCAATTTGATATAATTTATACCTATGTAACTTTATCTAACTCATCAAACTGTTTATTTAAAAATTACCAGATAGCTACAGCTGGCTTAAGTAGTGATATTACACATTATAATAAAAAAATACTGTTAAAGTAATCAAATTACCCTTTCATGAAGTCCTAAGGTATCTACTGCACAAACCTCTGAATGCAAGACATGAATTCTGATTGTTCCCAGAAGAGTGAAGAAGCACAACATTAATAAATGAGCAGTTGGGTTAAAGTAATCCAACAGCTGTTTAACTGCCCCTGAAGCACTGGCAACCACTTTGACACATCAACAAACCACCCAGCATCGTGTTTATAGATATAAGCCAGCACTATTTCTTTCTGTGTGGAATAAAAAGCATTTATTGGTATGGCGCTATTCAATGACTGATAAAGTGCTAGAAAAGAAGTACACATACAGAAGATTAATTTAATTGGAGCTCAGTGGGAAAATTTGGTGGGCAGGTGCTTAGTTGCAGGTTTATATGTTAGTCAGATCACTGAAAACCCAGAATCGGTGTGAGTGCATGGTTTAAAATAGGTGAAATAAGTGAAACAGACGACGGAGAAAATGAAGGATTTGGATCAGGCATGGTCAGATGGCAGGAGAGAAGTGATGGCCTGAACTGAAGTCTGTCTCTTGTTGTGGTTTTTATGCCGTACAGAGAGAAGATTATTGAATGACTCATGTTGATAAAGATTGTTGAACTGCCATTCTGATATCAGCTGTTTTAATGCTAGTTATAAAATGCCACTTTCACTTAACTTAATATGAATTTTTAAAAATTATACATAAACATGCTACTTCATGTGAAAATCTGAAAAAAAGCTAAATAAGAGCACAAGTGCACAAGTAGATTCAACAATCCCTGTTACTCCTCATCTGTGACTAATGTTCTCAGAGGGACTTTTCTTCCTAATAGTTCTGAGAAAAGCTTAATAACATATCGCTTATTTTGCTTAATAATAAGCTTTTTTTTTTTAATATCCTATAAGAAAATTTGGTCATCTTGTTCATCCTCTTCAGCAGTTGAAGGAATTTTGGTGTGTGTCCACGAATGCTCTTCCCTCCTCTTTCCAAATAAGATTTTAGGCGTAAAGTTTCTGGCCTAGATATCAGTAAGAAAAGATTATTGTCTGTATTACATTTTAATGGATTTAACCTACTTTTCAACTAACAGCAGAAATTAATGCCCCTGCTGCATATGATAAATAAATAAATAGCAGCAGTTAATGACCAAATTGTAGATATTCCCTTTGTAACACAATATAATAATTGGAAGGTGAGGTACTTTTAATTAAAGTATTATAAGGTTCTGAAACTTGAGGTACTTTAGACACCCCTGGGGCTCTTACATTTACCAGTGAAGTTGTTTCCTGGCATATAAGAGCCCTCCTCAGAAACAGGAGAGCTGGCATTAACAGACATGGCTGGTAACTTTGTCTAACTAAATAGGATCACTCAGTTAGAGGGGTTACTAGAGGAAGTAGTGTAGGCTCATGTGGACAGGCATGTCTCCTTGCCTCCAACACATCTTAGCTTTATTCTAAGTTTTCGTCAAGGCTGAGACTTTTAGACAGTCGGAGTGGACCACCTGCTCAGGATAGCTGGGATCAAACGACTTTGAAGTGCAAACCTAAAGTAATTCAAACTTATTTTAGCTTGGCTGGCTTAGTTTATGCTGTCCGATGATATTACTATCGCATTACATTAATTCTGATCAAATCTCTCCAAACATCCTTGTTTCAAATGTCGCTACTGAAACAACATTCAAAGCGAGCTGTGCCAGAGCTGAAAAGAGGAACTATGTTGGGAATGCGCTGTCGCAAGGCCTTGCCACTCACCGCTGGATGGGCAAATCCACCAGTTCAGGGCTGTGAGTTGCGAGCCGAGTGAATGCTAGTCCCAGTGGACCTCTGCTTGGAAGGGCCCTGAGGTGACCCATCATGGCTCCTGGCTACTTCAGTAGAGCCACGGTGGGGGGGCTGCCGAGGTCATGCTGCATCCGCAACATCAGAAATAACCACTGTGTTTATGACAGCTTGCCACTGGCTTTGTCTACTGTCAATACATAAATTTGTTGCTTTACATAATTTTATCTGATGTGGTCCAAAGTAAATTCTCCTCTCCATAACTAGCTAGCTATGGAGGCCAAAACCATTTTTTGAATCGGGCTGTAAATATGTTTATCTCTGCTTCGAAGTCAAACATTTTCACACAGACCCAGATCAGTTGGTCAGTTGAGGAACTGCAAACTACAAACACTTTCTGGTTGAAACCATTTTTTTTTTTTTTTGGATTACTGTTGTTTGCATAATTGCATATTGACACTATTGTCTAAAAAGCCATATTTTATTTTATTGGAATCTTGGTGTTTTTCACTTGGATTATTTTCAAAGTATGTGGCTGGCTTTACTTCTGGTGGATAAATCATGCTTCTAAATATGTTTCCTCTGGAATCATTCATGTGCAAAATGCTCCTGTTCTACTTTGCCATGGCAAAGTGTGAAAAAATAACAGTTTGCCAGAATTAATAATTCATAAAGACACAATTTACTGTTGTTGGTCTGTTTGTGGATCAGCAGAAGTGGATCAAATACAATTTTCAAATATAGTAAAGAAAAAGTGCATTTCCTTGAAACCAAAACTGTCCAACAGGGAACAATTATGAATGTATGAATGGACTGCTGATAGAAAATAAATAGCTCAAACAACAGTGTGCTAAGAAAGAGTAAACCAGGTCAGTAGCCATGTTGATGAAGAGAATGGTGGTAGTACTTTGGCTCAACAAGCTCAAGTTATGACCAGAGTATGTTTTTTTTTCTCTGGTGGTGCTAGTTTTTCAGAGAATGTGGTCAGAGGATATATATTGCAGCAGGGTTTGGCAATCAGGCTAAAAGAGTTCAGTATATGATATCAATCATACATCATGATTTTCCAATGAAGGTGTGAGTAAATGACGAATTGTAATTACTTGTAAAATTGAGATGGAAGAAGGCTGAGAAACACATTACAGCTGTAAATCATTCAATCATGAATATTTTCTTTTCAGATCTTTATCAAGGCCATGTTAATATTTTCTTGTGCTTCTTAGAGTGAACATTTGTTTTATTAAGCAAGTGTGACAGAGTAGTACAACACTCACATTTATCTCCCTTGCTCTTTTTTTCTAAATAGCAAATTTGCTCTAGTTGGATAATGATTTACACAGATCAAGAGGAAAAAAATACCCAGTGGTGGACGGCTGCTTTGGCACTCACTGTGTTCTCTCTTCATCAGATAGCAAGCTGGTGTGCAAGGCAGAGGTCAAGCATTAGCCTATTTTGCTACCATGGGGATCATTAGCTGGAGGCCAGAGTTTAAAATTAGGTCATAGTTGATAGGATTTTCCCATTCATTTTTCCCCATTGACTTACTGAGTCTGACCTCACCATCCTGTAACTGTCCTGGTTATCCATGCATGGGAGCTTCATGGAAAACTCATATAGTATTCTGATAGAAACAAGTACATGTGCGTGGGCATTTGGTGTGGGCAGATGGCCATGTGATAATAATAAATGACTTTCTTTCAATTTGACAAAAGGGGCTTTTCATGGCAGGAAAAAGAAAAACTCTTTTTTATTAGTTGCCTTTTAGATAAATCAATTATGAGTGCTTATGTTAATATTAATTTGAATAATTTATTCAAACTGGCTCTGTGGTTATTATTTTTTTCTTTTGTTGACATCTAAAACTTGAAACAACCCTTTAACTTTCTCAGCAGACATTGCATTTCAAGCAGTGAGCACTATGTAATGGGTTTGCTCTTTGGATGAAAGGAACTTGTGTTGCTGGGTATAATTCCATAATCTAAACCATTGTTAGTTCATCCATTTTTTTTTTTTTGAAAGCATAATTTCTATGAAACGTACAGCAGAGAGCTGCTATTCCTGCTCCACTAAGGCTTTGTATTATTGTTAGCAGTTTATTGTATTTATGAATGGGAATGTCTGCATTATTTTCAATTCTTAATGAAACTAGACAGAAAATGTAGCTCATTGTAGGTGGCGTCTTATTATGAGATCCACATCCCACTGAGCATTTATACCGTCCCTAAACCTATAAAGCATTATTGCAACAGCAACCGATATGAACGTTGATGTGGGACTTCCAGTTAAACACAGACATAAATACACACACTTACATCTACATCGCAAAGGATGAGAGGATATTTCCCCAAAGGGGAAGCCCTTACTCTCACAGCTACTCTTTGGGATAATCCCCTAAAAAGATCACAAATGTGCTTTGAAGAAAGTTTAGAAATATCTGGATAGACACACTAACACTCACAACTTGTTCAAGTACACACACAAATAAACAGTGACATGAAAACTGGGATTTTTAAAATGTGTCCAAGCTGTAGAGACTTTGGCTGTCTGTGCTGCCTCTAATTGGAGATGCTGTATGTGAGTGTTTTTGAAGCCTGGTGAACCATATGTTCATGCCCACACACACTGAACAAGTGTGTAGCTGTGTAAATGGGGTTGTTTGTGAATATAGTTTGTGTATTTAAATTTGATCATATTTTTAGGAACAGTAACATATAAAAAAGAAACAAGATTCTCAGTATAGTCGTTAAGTCCCCCCAATTATGGCATTTAATTTTGCTCACTGCAGTAGCAGATGAGTTTTCACTCGCCCCCTACCATGTATTTCATATTATGTCCATTCCTCTCTTTATATCCTTTCAAGTTTGGTTATCTATGTCCTCGCTTGATTAAACAGCCCACCCACTCTCCCACTGTTATTCTCAACTGGTATTCCCTCCCTCTAACTTGCACTTCCTCTCCTCCCTCTATTTTCCCACCCTCTTCTTTAGCTCCCTCTCTCTGTCTCGCCTCTCTCTCTCTCAATGCTCTCTTCAGCATCCTGTAAAAATCACCTCTTCTCCTCTCTTCATCTGCTTGTGCATGTGCATGTGCAGGTGTTGGTTTAGGTGAGGGTTTGTGGAAGTGTGAGGCTGCATGTACTACTTTAAAAATAAGAAAGGTGGTAAAGGAGAAGAAGAGGAAGGTAAAGGAGGAGGGAGGCTGGACATGGCCATGTGGAGGATGTTGTTACATTTGAACCTCAGCTGACCATTGGGACTACGAGAGGTGTGTGACGGGGGAGTGTGTGAGATGGGATCCGCTCAGAGCAGAAGACAACAGACTGAGAAAAAGGAAAGAAAAGCTAAAGAAGCCAGAAAGGCCAAGCTCAATAGTAAGGTACCCCAACTGTTCTCATCATCACCTTCATTTAATTTTGTGATTAACTCAGGGATAAACAAAGCTGTATCTCTGTGTGTTTTGATTTTTTTTTTTTATTATTACTTTCTATCTCCTGGTATAGACAGATACTCCTCAACTAAGCCTGACTACCTGTCTATGCTCTCACCCTCTTTTTCTATCTGGCTTTGGTTCTGTTGTTCTGCTCCGCTGCTTGTTAGCTGTGTGAGGAGCTGGTGCAGTCTTATCTCAAACCCTGACAGAATGCTAATGTTTTTCCTCTCTCGTTCAGTTACCCACTGTATACTTCCATCAGTGTGTAACTTTTTTTGTGATGTTTCACAATGCTTTAGGATGTGCGGAAGTCTGTATAGAAGTGCGGTCATCGCAGTTTTGTTTATGCTTTGGAGTATCTGTGTAAGCAAGGTCTTTTGCACATGTGCAATGTACATGTGTTTGAAGGTTTATGAGTGTACTATGGTGCGCATCTGTGTTATAAGGAGCTGCTTGTACATCTTCCAAGGCTCAATTTTGCCTTGAAATCTTAGCCGTGAATGTGTATTACTGTCATATTATAATAACTATGAGGCAGTCACTATGTGAGTGTTTCTGTCTGAGAGAGACAAAACTGCAAGATCCTGATGATAAAACAGTATTTGAGTAAAGTGTGTGGTTTTATTAAGTTAATAAACATGCACTAATTTTCTCAGGGCAGAGTCTCAGGGCTGTCAGTCTCAGTGAGTTTAGCAGGCGGCGTCTCTCAATGGGATGCCCAACAGGAAGCCTGACATTTTTGGGCAGCCTGACCTGTGTGTCCATGTCTCCATATGGTCCATAATTTAATTTTTATAGACAGGATGGAAGGACTAACACTGTCGGTTTACATGTTGGATTTTCTTTAGGAAATTGTTGCACTGTCCTCTCTCTTATTTTTTGTCACCATAAAACGTGCCTCACCTCTCGTCGTCATTTTTTCATATAAACCGAGTGTATATAAGAGAGGGACAGAGACACAGAGAGAGTAATGGGACAAATTAGAAAAAAAAAGAAATTGATTCTGTTTTGTTGGATATGGTCTGAAACCAGGCCATGTATGAGCTATAGCCCCTAGCCATTCCAGTAAACCGTGTAGGTATGTTAATCATCCATTCTCTTTAGCTGTTGTTTTTTAGGGTAATCACTTCAAAAACTCCTGTCTACAGCATGTACTTTCCAATCTATTTATTTTGTTTTGTGGTCCCTACTGGGGTCTCAAAAAGTTCTCTCTTGCCACATGAGTAGGGTTAAAATAATTTGCATCACTAATATAGGAAATGGTTTAGTGGCACGTGGCAGGTAGGGAAGAAGGAGAACTGGAACTATTTCCTGGTTTCATATCTAGTTATTCTCTTTTGAAGTCACCCCCTTTTATTGTGGATCACATTTAATTCACTGTCATAATGCACAGTTTTCTATTTACTGATAGTATTAAGCACCCCCCCCCCCCCCCCCCACACACACACACACACACACACACGCACACATACACACTCAAAAAAAAAAAATCCTTTATCTAGTGAAAGCACTGCATACTCTGCAAAAAAGTCTGTATATGTATGTTCACTCTAACTGGGGTATTTTAGACAGCAGTTGTTATCACTTATGTTTTTGACTCAGAATAAACTTGTTGTGCATTATTTATCCATCCACCCATAGACTTGATGTTTCCATATTTCATTGTCCAGATGTCACAATAAAAACAGAACATATTGTATACCAACTGAGTCCCCCTCATTCTAGGTCAGGCTCTATGAATAGACGATTGTTATATTGTATGCTGGAGGCATGATGTACAATAGAGTTCTAATAATCATCAGGCTGCGTAAATACACTACCCACATGCCTCCCCTCTGCCTGAAGCGTATTCTGTGCCCTCTTGTATTGTGCCTCTATAGCCCATTGGCATGTTTAAAGTCAAAGTTCAAATGGGGAGGTTCCTTTTTGCTGTATCTTCAGCTACTTCAGGTCATTTTGACAAACATTTTACACACCTGAGCTCAAGCTCACTTCTGGCTTGTTTAGTTGTGCTGCTTTCCCCAGCTTTGTTCACCTACTGTCTGCCTCCCTGTGATCTAGTGTCAGTTTGGAAGCACATGACTGGACCTGATTCAGCTCTTTCTTTCTTTGGACTCTTTTATTCTGATGACGGCATGCATTCCCCTCATCCTCTCTGAACACCCTGCTTACAAACACAAACACACAAAATGACACTCTAACATACAAAAAACATTAGAGAAAAGACTTTTGTACTGTAATTTTGGGATTTAGATGGTATACTGGCATTGCCATTACTAAACCCAGAATCTGTCAGATGTGCTTTCAAGATCTACTGAGTGTACAGAATTCTTTGTTGTAGTTTTTTTTTTTTTTTTTTTTTTTTTTTTAATTTTTTGGTGATAAAAAAAAGCATGTCACAGGTCTGCTATTCTAATGGACGAGACAATAGTCTGCAAAGATATCTTAACAGTGTGGGCAGCAGTGAGGATGGAATTGGATGTGTTGATTGTACAACAGAATGTGTTCTCTTTTTTTTTTTTTTTTGGGGGGGGGGGGGGGGTGTTGTACAATAACTCTTTGCTCTCTTTGCTGTGAGTGGTGTTTTCGAGTGGTAAAAGGCTGTGGCTTTACCCTGCTTTGTTCTAGCATTTAGCCATCCCTTTCAGAAGGCTTTGGATGCTCTACCTGCCCAAACTGTACTTCATCAAGAGGAATATTCCATATCACGCTGAACTAAAACATATTATTCCAGTCACTTCAAAAAGGGATTACTCAGGACGCACCATGCTGTTACGTTCAGAGAGAGCTACCAGGAGCCGGCCTGCAGAGGTTAGACACAAAACATAACTTTAATGGCTTAGGAGGTCAGTAAAAAAAAATGTGAAAAAAAAAAGAATACAAGTTTCTGTTATCTTGGGCAATTTCTGTAACATTTTGATTGTTTATGCATAGATGTCCACAATATGGAAAAAAAACAGTAGTAAGTTGTAAACCAGTTTTGCTTGTGAGATTTAACATTTTCTGTCTTCCAATTTTAAATTGTGGACACACATAGAGCAACATATTAATTTGATTCTGTTATACCATAAAAACTAAATGCTCTTTAACCAGGAAACACGTTTGATAGAAACTGTAGAATTATTCCTGTGCTACGTCACTACTGGATGACAAATACTTACTTATGCTTCATTTTCTTTGGTATTATATGGTATATAAGTATCGTCAGAATGGTGTGTACGCAGAAAACCATAAGTCGTTCGCACAAGCTGTTTTTTATATTTAAAAAAAGAGACTATGCGTTGAGCCTCTCAAACATTCTTCAAGCCATTCATAGGCGAGGCAAGTTTATTTGTAGAGCACAATTTGTACACAAGGCAATTCAAAGTGCTTTATAGATGCATAAAATCACAAGAAGGGAAATAGAGTTATTCCATAAATCATACAAGCATAAAATAATCATTAATAAATTAAGATTAAAAATGAACTTAAAAGAAGAATAAGTTAAATTAAAAATGAAGAGTGCACATAAATCCTTTCAGTTGTTATATGTACATCTAAACAGAAGTGTTTTCAGCCTGGATTTGAACATCATCAGAGTTGAGGCCCATCTCACATCTTCTGGAAGACTGTTCCAGATTTTAGGAGCATTCATATACATGCAGGTTTATATGAATAAATTTGTAAACATTCAAATACACATTGTTGGAAATGTAAAGAAACGCAAAAGAATTAGCCACAAAACGAAATACAATTTATAAAGGAATGTATGATGGCTATTTTGATCTAATTTAGATTCTTCTCATTAATCTTTTTCATCCATGCCTCATTTTTAAGTGTTTCTTTTCTTCTTGTACTCAGATAAGATAGAATGAATAACATATAGAATATATCATAGCAGCCATTCCTAAACTTCAGAACACCAAGGCCCAATTTGAAATGTGAAAAATCTCCGCGGCCCACCGAAACCTTTAATCACAACTGTGATCAACATACAGGACTAGGAACCATGTTCTGATATTAATGTAAGGGGTCAACAAATAAGGTGACACTTGTCATATTAAGTTAAGATAAAGGTAGAAAAACACTTAATTGGTTTGTTTTGTTAATTCTTAATGTTTTTAAATCATGTCGTTAATATTTACCAGTAATTAAAAACATATTTTAAAAAAATTGAGTATTTAAAACATATTTGTTTAATTTTAATGACCTCTCACGGCCCACCTGCAGTACCGCGATGGCCCAGCAGGGGGCCGCGGCCCACGCTTTGGGAATCACTGTATCATAGAAATACAAATAACTACATCCATGCATGATAAAAAATGCATATTATCTGTGTATGTGAGCATTTGTGTGTGTGTATTTATATCTTTCTCTTTTAAGTGTGTTTATCATGCTCTTCTGTTGTACCAGTCAGTTGAGCTCCGACATCTCCGGTCCTCTTGCCACTTCTGCTCACTTTCTGCATACACTGGGTTTTGGATTGGACAGAATATATTGTTCTGAAGGCAGTTTATGATAATAAAATACTTTATTACTCATACCTCCTGACCATATTCTTTTGGTAGATATTTTGGTTCTGGATAAATGCACCTGGATAGGATTCTGGAGTCCACCCCCCCACCCCCACACACGCACACAAACAAAGTAGAACAAGAAAAAAAACTATGTAATTTAAGAGACCCAAAAACATACCAAGGACCCCTAAAAGAACAGCTTACATATTGTGATTGTGATCATAATAATATTGCATCATAAAAACCAAGAAAGCTGGTAGAAAAGATTGGGATTTTTGTTTTATTTGTTGCAATAGTAACAGTAGACCAGCAGTCTTTGAGAGTTGGAGTTTTACAACACTCATAAATTATGAAGCTTGTTCGGTGTCCTGAACCATGAGCTGATAAATATTATTTTGAGTATGTGTGTGTGTTTAAATAAAAGTGTAAATAAATTTAGTAACCTTTATCCTTGAGCATTCAGATCTTTTATTTGGTGTTCATTTACTGTGAAGCTTGTGTTTATCAAAATACTGTTATGTATTACTGTTATTCAATAACGGTTCAGTATTCCCCCCAAAATCCTATTACATATGGCTATTTCAATACACACTAATAAACAGCTTAGTGTGTACTGGGAGTTTAAACACTCACATAAAACCAAGAATGTTAATAATGTGTTCCTTTTGTTTGCCTTGGGGGACCGGGAAAAATTTGTTTTATTTTATTTTTTTAAAGTTTATCTAAATACCTTTAATTTTAATAACAAGTCTTCAAACACTGATGC
Source organism: Hirundichthys speculiger (assembly GCA_018398805.1). Classification (NCBI taxonomy): domain Eukaryota; kingdom Metazoa; phylum Chordata; class Actinopteri; order Beloniformes; family Exocoetidae; genus Hirundichthys; species Hirundichthys speculiger. The sequence continues at coordinate 2,003,552 of JAGFBZ010001610.1, read as the reverse complement.
TGAATTTCTCTGAAAAGGTTGGTCCTTCAAAGAAGTCCTTTGTCTTATAGTAGGGATTTAGATTCACAGGAATAAATTCTTCTAATAGTAATGTGCTACTTTTTTTTTCTATTTATTTACTCATTTTTTCCAAAATGACTGCATTCCTGAATGTGTACTGGTGCATTTTGGTGCTCATTTATGTCAGTAATATGTCACACATGGATGATATCATCATTTATGTTATCTCACCATTCAGTCACAACACGTTAAACTATCTGCTTTGTCTCAGACTCAACAGGCTTTAACAGTTTACTGTTTATTATACAAAGGAAGCGCTTTGTACAATTTCAGAATTCCTTAGTGCTATATTAGCAGCTTCCACTGTCTGCCTGAAAGGGGCAAATATTGAATTAAAAACATCATTTGGTTGTTTGTGTGTTTTAATATCGATGACTATGTTGCACCAGACATGAAAGCTAGAAGCACAGAAACAAAGCTCCACCTCTGGAGAGGAGATAAGTGAACTTATATGAACGTGATCTGTCTTTATGACAACCGGTTAATTTTGAACCTGTGTATCTGTTGCCAGAAAATGTCCCATATATGGTGAAATGTTTGGCATCATGTGGTGACCACAAAAATTTACAAAAAAAACAAAAACAAAAAAACAGACCACCGCAATTTCAATCTTGACCACTCATGCATGCTTGATATAACTGCTCAGTGCAAAAGAAGAAATATTCAAGAAATAAGCGCTCAGAAACAGTGATTGACAGATAAGCATGCACGCGCGAATGCAGACAGTCCAGTCTTTAAAATACTACAGTAGCAAGTTTAAGACGCTTGTCACTGTATGTCAGACAACCTGTCAAAAGCCTCTTTTACACTGATCCTTATTTTGGTTCTAATTAGGACTGAAAAAGTCCAAAATCATGTCAAGTGCTCTTTAATCAAATTTATTGTTAAAAAAAAAAGTTACTTTTGGCTGCTGTATTGAAATGCTGGTGAATGTGTGAAAATCTTTGCTGATGTAGTAAAGCAAATCTCTCAAGCATCAAGTAAATATCAGACTACGTGAACATGAATGAAAAACACTTAAAATGAGGAGTTATACAAGCATTTGATGACATTATTCTCATTTCTCTATTAATTTTGATTTCTCTTGTTGTTTGTAGTTCTGCTTATATTTATTTATTTTCATTTTAAATGTAATGTCTTCTGCACATTCCTAACGTGGGCAGCTATTAGAGTGCTGGCTCACAACCAAGCTGTGACACTCTTTGCGAGTATTTCCGCCTACCAACTAATTCTATTTTTCAGAAGTGATAATGTGGATACAAGATGTCCTTATATTAATCTCTTTATGTTTGCCACAACTTTAATTAATATGCAACAGATTAAAGCCCAAAGAAAGAATGTAACTGGGCGAGACCTGTTTATGTTGCGACTAGTCTTGTCAGCTGCAAAATAAAACGGTACAGATAATCTGCTGATATTAAAATCTGGAATTTTCATTGTCATTTATAATAAGTAGAGGAAGCTGGTGAGATGAAAGTCTTCATATTTCATTGTCTTCTGGTATATTAATCACTCTCAGCAGAAGTAATTCAGTAGGAATTCAGTACAGTTTACTTGAGCATTCTTGACTGGAATGGAAACAATCAGCACAATGACCACACAACTGAAAACATTTTCAATGATTGAAGACTGAAAAAATGTTGAAAATTCTCTCATTTAAGCATTTTTTTTAAAAAACGTTTGCTTGTTTTATCCTGATTTCCAGGTTGCTCGGGTTTGCTTGCGTTGTGGAACTATATTCAAATAATTTCAAACAAGTGTAATTAGAAATGTTGAATAAAGTAAGGCAGCTGCTTTAAACTTGCCATTGACTGAATGCTGACCAGAAGTTGGGTTGGATTTTGTGCACAAATCCTTTCTTCATGTTAGCTTTCTTTCAGATGTTCCTGAAAGTTTTGTCATTTTCTTCTCCTGCCACAGGAATTCCTGCTCCCAATGAGCCCAGTAATTCCTCCTGACCTCCTTGCTACCACCCTCTTGCCCTGTAGTGCGAGTCAGACCTTTTTTTTTTTTTTTTTTTACTTTTTCCTTTGTCAGTTCCAGCCATTATTTAGCTAACTGAAGGAACTCCCAAAGCTGAAGAGGCTATTACATGTGGTTTCTGTGATGTCATCAAACGTGATGCTATGAATTTTACAAATTCATGATAAGTCAACCACATTTTACTCACATTTTAGTTCTTTGTCGATATTATTATTATTGTGTAATGCCTGGCATCAAGGGCGTAACCATGGTATCGACATTGCGGGGGTCCAAATGAGAGCCCTCCCCCAGAATTTTTTTTAAAGGTGCATTTCCCACATTTCTGTGATTTTTATTTATTGACCATCTGAAATCACATTTAAAGGAATAGTCTGCAATTTCTCTGAGATAGTAGCGAATAGGATAGCTTCCAGCTGGGAAAAATTACATGCCTAAAGCATGTTGATGTAAATATTGTGATTGGAACAACAAAAAGTCCATAGCACACGATGGACTTTTAATTCCAAGTTAATTTGTATTTTGTTGATTTGTCTCAAAATGAATGTCTGCACATTTACACTGAAACGTTTAATGTGAATGAAATCATAGATTTGTACAAATAATTAAATGTAAAATATTGATTTTAATTGAATATATATACAGATTTATTCATTTGACATTAAAAAAAAATAGTGTGGCCTGTCCTTACACAATCGCTCTCCCTGTCCCTCTGTGCTACCTGCATTATGACCAGATATTATTATTGTACCAGAAGAACAGTAACTGACCCTGAGGAAAATTTTATTTAGAATATTCTGCTTTTCTTACTAGTTTTATTTACTGCTGACACGTAGGCTTAGGTTAAAACAAATGTCATCAAGCTGTTGAGTCTTGTATTCCAGTGTCTCACCTGATCATCCATGTTTTCAGAGACTGTCCCTGTCTGGCCTGTCCTTACAGCATCCCTCTCCCTGTCTCTCTGTGCTGCCTGCATTATGATCAGATATTATTATTGTACCAGAAGAACAATAACTGACCCTGAGGATCTTTTTAATTTGATACGTTGAATATTCTGCTTGTATTACTAGCATTACACACACACACGACACACGGAGAGAGAAAACAGCAGCACACACGGAAGACACATCATATCATATGATACAGTCTCTTCACTTCAAGCTAGCTAGCTCAACTAACAAACTGAGCCCTTTTTAACGAGCTAAATATTTCAAATTAATTAAAAATTAACACACTCAGTATGACAACATTACTCCTCTTTAGCTATCTAATGGCTTACTGTCTGAAAAAACTTTGTATGTCCTGTTTTTTCTGCTTTTTGGGTAAAGACATTGCTCCCTCCTCCTTTCACATTCAACGCTCTCTATTGTTTCGTCTGTCTGAGCCGGCGCTTCAAACCGAGAGCCGTTAAATGGGCGCAACCAAGTGTACAACTGGGAGGGGGTGGTCACACACTTTAGTTTTCCTTATAAACGGTAATAAATTGATCGGTAAATATTTGGAAATAACAAGAGACGGACTGTTGAGCCAGGTTTCATAAAAGGAGGAAATATTTAACATATTTACACATAATATTGGGGGGGGACAGATTGGTATTTTCCCAGTATTGGGGGGGACACGACCCCCCCAAAGAATGCGTGGTTATGCCCATGCCTGGCATGACAGTATGGGCTGCCTTGTCATGTCTGGTTATACTCTCATCTATTGCTTTCCTTGACGTGACTCTGTCCACTTGTCCTCTTGCCACTTGTCATTGTGTTGCAATTTTTCTCTAGACCCTGATACTCTACAGTCATGGCCAAAAGTTTTGAGAATGACACAAATATTACATTTTCACAAAGTCTGCTGCTTCAGAGTTTTTATATGTTTTTGTCAGGTGTTTCTATGTTATAATGAAATACAATTAGAAGCATTTCATCAGTTTCAAAAGCTTTTATTGTGAATTACACATAATTCATGCAATAAGTCAATATTTGCAGTGCTGACCCTTATTTTTCAAGACCTCTGCAATTCTCCCTGGCATGCTGTTAATCAACTTCTGGACCAAATCCTGACTGATGGCAGTCCATTCTTGCATTATCAATGCTTGGAGTTTGTCAGATTTTGTGGGTTTTTGATTGTCCACCCGACTCTTGAGGATTGACCACAAATTCTCAATGGGATTAAGATCTGGGGAGTTTCCTGGCCAAGGGCCCAAAATCTTCATGTTTTGTTCCACGAGCCATTTCGTTATGACTTTTGCATTATGGCAAGGTGCTCCATAATGCTGGAAAAGGCATTCTTCATCACCAAACTGCCCTTGGATGGTTGGGAGAAGTTGCTCTCGGAGGACGTTCTGGTACCATTCTTTATTCATGGCTGTGCTTTTAGGCAAGATTGTGAGAGATCCCACTCCCTTGACCTAAAAGCAACCCCACACATGACTGGTTTCTGGATGCTTCACTGTTGGCATGAGACAGTACTGATGGTAGCGCTCACCTCGTCTTCTCCAAACAAGCCTTCTTCCAGATGCTCCAAACAATCGGAAAGGGGATTCATCAGAGAAAATGACAGCAGTCCAGTCCCTGTACCTTCTGCAGAATAACAGTCTGTCCCTAATGTTTTTACTGGAGAGAAGTGGCTTCTTTGCTACCCTCCTTGACACCAGGCCTTCCTTCAAAAGTCTTCACCTCACTGTACGTGCAGATGCCCTCACACCTGCCTGCTGCCATTCCTGAGCAAGTTCTGCACTGGTGGCGTCCCGATCCCACAGCTGAAACACCTTCAGGAGATGGTCCTGGCACTTGCTGGACTTTCTTGGGCGCCCTGGAGCCTGTTTGGCAACAATTGAACGTCTCTCCTTGAAATTCTTGATAATTCGATAGACTGTTGACTGAGGTGCAATCTTACTTGCTGCTTTAAACTTCCCTGTTAGGCCCTTTTTGTGCAATGCAATGATGGCAGGTGTTTCCTTGCAGGTAACCTTGGCTGAAAGATGAGGAACAATGGTGTCATGCACCATCTTCCTTTTAAAGTGTCCAGCCACTCAATCATGACAGATTGATCTCCAGATTTGTCCTCATCATCACCCACACCTGTGTTAATATGTGTGACACCTGTGTGTCATTGTATTCATGTTAGCTGGTCCTTTTGTGGCAGGGCTAAAATGCAGTGGAAATGTGTTTTTGGTGATAAAGTTTATTTTCAAGGCAAAGATGGACTTTGCAATTAATTGCAGTTGAGCTGATCACTCCTCATAGCATTCTGGAGTATATGCAAATTGCCATTATAGAAACTGAAAAAGCAGATTTTGTGAAAATGTAATATTTGTAACATTCTCAAAACTTTTGGCCATGACTGTACAATAAACGCATGAATAATAGAATAAACTAACAGATACAACTAACTAAACTATTTGAGGTTTTATCTCTCTCTCCAACTTGTTCATAAAAGGAGCTTATATTTCATACTGAGTTGAAGTCAAATGGAAGATGAAGTTGATCTGCAAGTGTAGTGTTTCTATTCTGTTTGTTTTCTGGTTTTAAAAGAGGTGACTTGTTTTCCATGGCTACGGTGAATTTTGAGTTAGTGACTTGAATAAATAAGACAACATTTACACCACATGGTGATGGAATTATTATTTTTTTTGGCACACAAGCACAAGGAAAATAATGAAAAATCACTTAGTGTTACAAATGCTGATGAGTATATGATGATTTCGGTAACACTTTATTTGACGCCTATCTCTATAACGCATTATAACTATAATTAGAATGAGTTATAATTATCTTAAAGCACTGTAAGATAAGCTGAAAAACAAAAAGTTGGGTTACAACGGGAGACGATCGAAATATTGAAGTTGGACAAGGCTCTTCTTCAGGTACAACTTGTGAAGAAAGATGACCTTATCCAGGAGCTCATGAACAAAATGTCTGAAACCACAGAGAAGGCATTCTTGGCTGCCTTATTCATGATATAAGAAAGTACAACAAATACACAGTTTTTTTGAAGGAGTCACATTGTTAATAAAAACAAGTTCTGTAATGTTTTGTGTTGTTCTATAATATATATTATATTAAAAATGTGTATTTTTCTTCAAGCCAACCACTTATAGTGACTTATGACCAGTTTGTATTGTGTTATATCAGCCTATACCTGAGCAGTTTCATCACTTTACTTGAAGCACCCAATGACCATTTAGAGTGACTTATAATCACATTATAATGCATTATACTAGTGATTATAAGGCATTATAAAGAGTTTTAATATATGACAACTATGATCATTATAATACCCTTTGATCCTTGCAACAAAAATCAGTGAGCAAGTATATAACATAGTATAATACCTGACCTTATAAGTGATCATAACATGCTTTATAGAGTGTTATGCTTATTGTTATAAAGCATTATGATCATTTATGAGTGTTTATAATGTTAATTATACACGTTTATAAGCATACCTTAAATATATGTATAATGCATTATCTATGTGAGCATTGACAGTGAGTTTCTAACAGTTATAACATACTATAATACCTGACCGTATAAGTGACTATAACATGCTTTATAGTATGTTATGATTATTGTTATTAAGCATTATGACCATTTATGAGCGTTTATAACTATAGTTCTACAGTGCTTTAAGATAATTATAGCTCATTCTAATTATAGTTATAATGCGTTATAGAGATAGGCGTCAAATAAAGTGTTACAATAATTTCTATATGAATACTGATTCAGATTTTGGAAGTATCTAACAGAGAGCTTTTTTTGGTCACTTTGTGTGTCTGATTGACATTGCATGTGCTTGAAGCAAGACAGCTTCTCCACAAGCATCTTAGAAACAGGGGTCAAGTCCTTCCTGATTGTGCTCCAGACTTTATATAAGTGACCGTCAACAAACGTAGATTGAGGAGAATGAACACACTGTGCCAGATAAGGATGTTTGTGTTCGCTGATGTGACTTCTCACAAGAAAAATAGTTTTCTCTTTAATGTACAACTGATTCTCCAGTTTCACATAACAAAAGAAGAGCTAATTATTTTACCTTTATGCTTTTTTTTGACATTTGATTTGTATTTATTATCCTACATACTAATTTTAAATTCCAAGAGCAACTACAACTCAAATCCATTATGCAAATTCTTTTTTTTTCCTTTTTTTTTTTTGCTCTTCTGCTTATCTCAGTTACACTGTTACCTGTGATTTATCATGACTGTTTCTGGCAGCTCTGTCAGTCTGGCTGAATATATATGATGGCTCCATTTTCACAAGTGTAATGAATTTCAAGTACATGTGGATTAGTTTGGTTAAAGCCACAAAATGACGAGGTACAATTTTTCACTCTATGCTGTGGCCAACCAGAAGGTATTAGTCTGTGAAATGGCAGTTTCTACAACACAATGCTGTCGGTCTCTGGAGTAACTTGTGGTGCATGCCGCATTAAAGGACTGGTATTTTGCCTCCAGGGATTTTCTTGGGCTGTAACCATTCTCATGTGTTGCTGGTATTAAAACATTTTTTTTTTTTAAATGTCTGTGCAAGGCCTACGTTCTCTCCTAACTTTTTAGGTTGTGCTCTGCTCCCATCATCCTGATATCTGACAGCATATCCCTGTGACCTACTGCATTGGCTCTCAGTGCTGAAGGCATAAACATCTGTGGTTTAGGGCACTGGTGTATTTTATAGGCCAGTTCACATTAGGGCAGTACGTGATCCTCCTAAATTGACATCTCGTTGGTGAGAATTGTAATTACTATTCATGTGTGGGAAAAGCATGCTGAGGGCCAGCTGTGTGGAGCTGGGAGCTATGTAGCAATAATGAGGGTAAATGCAGGGGCAGTGATGATGTCTGACACACATAGGTGCATCTATTATATGGTGCTATACTGTGAGGTCTGGATGTATTTGGGCATTTTCAGTTATATTAGCTGTTTACTAAAGCATTTTATGTTTGAGCTATTTATAAATCACAAACGTATCTCTTTTTGTATTCTCTTGAAATTTTACTCAAACAAACATTGTTAAATGCAAGTATTCTCCATAGAAATGTACAGTTACCATACGAGAATTTTCTTTAAAAACAGGGCCTTGTCATGAACATGGTTGTGATAATGTTGTAGTTTACAATAAGTGAGTGATGGCCAGAGGGACACACAAGGTCTCAATGTAAGTCCAAACAGAGGTGATTAAATTACAAATAATCATTCAATTTCTGCATAGGCCTAGGATCACTATTATTTAAATCATGTACATTCTGTTTACTGGACATTACACAAAAGTGGAGATGTTGTCTCTCTGGTGCTCCTTTCCACCACACTTTGTACAGACAGCTTGTCATCAGCTTCGAGTAATGTTGGCAGCAACACTTTATTATTATTATTATATTATATTTACAGTAACAAGTAGTGTAACTAATTTCTGAAATTTGGTAACAGTGTTACACCGACTATCTGGGTAGCCTATAGAAATTCTCTGTGTAAAAAGAGAAAAAAATAAAAGAATACATATATATATACATATATATATATATATATATATATATATATATATATATATATATATATATATATATATATATATATATATATATATATATATATATTAGGGCAGTTAACGCGATAATAACGCGTTAACTTATCAATAATGTAATGCCGACATTTATTTTATTTTATCATGCGTTAATGCATGTTGCTCACGTGCTTTTGTTCTGAAAAGTCTGTTACTGGCTGCTGCGGAACCGGAAGAGAATTGGGAGGTAAACATGCGTGAAAGGCTAAAACAGACATGGAGAGTGGTAAAAATCAGTGTACTTTACAGTCCGGGTAGCAACTCAGGTAGCAATATTAATTCTGTATGAAAAAAAATTTCTGGACAACAACAAAACTTTTAAATCCCTTTGTTCAAGACGATCGCTTTATTCCTCCATTTTCCATCAGATCTGCTCCTTGTGTTTACTGTTGTGCTATTCACCTACTGGTTACTTTAGTGCGGCTCCAAAGAGCTCCAAAGCTCCAAATGGCTGGCAAAGATTTGTAATAACAACAGAAAGTCTAGTCCTCGATTATAAAACGACCCCCATTTTTAAAAAAATATCACTTCTAGATTAAAATATAGTCCTGGATGTCCTGCAATGCTGGAAATGAGCATCAGAAGATTCTGTGCTCGTCATGATCTGAGCAGAAAAAGACTTATGTCAGACGCAGAGCTGGAGAGCACTTTGGTTCTATCTATCTATGAGCTGAGTTTTTATTCAGATTGTCACAATATTGCAAATATTATAGTATGTGATTCCAGCGCCGCCATGCTACCTGAGCTGCCGCACAAAGCCATTTCTGGGACACATAAATCGAACAATTAAATATTAAAAACAAATTCAGTCCTGAAGACCGAGCCCTTATTTCTACAGATAATGGATAATTATTATTTATATATTTTGTCCTATATAGTATTACCAGGATGTATGTGCTCTCCTTACTCTGTCCTCCATCCCCCATCTATCCTATTTCCCTCCTCTTTTCTTCCTTTACCCAGCTGGCCTTCAGCAGGAAGGTCTCATGAGCCAGATCCTGCTCGAGGTTTCTTTCTCTTAAAGGGGAGTTTTTCCTTGCCACCTTTGGCTTAGTTTTTTTTTCTTCCACTAGGAGAGTTTTTTTTTTTTTACTTGCCATTTTCTTTGATTAGGATTTAATATTATAATTTTGTTAATGATATTTGCTCGGGGGTCATGCTCTGGGTCTCTATAAAGTACCTAGAGACAACTTGCACTGTAATAGATGCTACACAATTAAAATTGAATTGAATGGAACTGAATTAAATTGAGTTGAATTGAATTTACTTTAATTTAATTGAAAATAACTTATTGCATCTTTGGTTTTTATTAAACTTTTATGAAGTTTGCAAAGCAAGTCCTGATGTGTAATTGGATCTAAAGGTTAAGTTTGCATCACCAGAGCTGTTGTGACCTTCAAATGCATCACAGGGAACAGTTATGATGCTGCTGGTGTGGAGTTGAAACAGATTTGTTCATTTTATAGGCCTTCGAATCAAGTGAAGGCCACAATTACTGATAATGGATCAAACTTTGGAAAGATGTTTAAAATGTATCGGCCTGTTGATTCTAACTCACTCATGAAGAGGAAAATGCTGCAGTGGAGATGAGGAGGTACAGATACCTTTTAAATGAACACAGTGATGATCATTTTTTTCTCCCTCCCGACCTCTGATATGCTTCATATACTGCCGGTGATACTTACTTACAACTTACGGATCACCTGATTTACTAACCCTTTTCAAATAGCTTTAGCTTCACTTTTAAAGGAAAGTGAGAAATGAGGTTATTTTGTGTGAAAAGCATTGGAAGGTAATACAAAGACGTGTAGCATAACAGAATGGCTTTTGGTGTGGAGTAATAAAGTGAAGCAATAATATTACTTTTGTAAAGAGTAATAACAAATAGTCTGATTTACTTGTGGTGGATTACCACAATTCTTATTGACCTTCAGTCTGCTCCCTATTTGGGGTTGCCACAGTGGAATATTCCACGTGATTGATTTTGGCACAGGTTTTATGCCGGATGCTCTTCCTGACGCAACTGGGATTTAAACCCGGATGTCCCGTGTGATAGGTGGAAGCGCTACCACTAAGGCACCGGAGAGGTTGGTGGCAATTATTTGGCTTAATTGAACAATTTTCAGCGATGTTGTACTGAATACATGATGAATACTTTGTTGAGCATCCTTCGTTAGCAATGAGGACATGAATCCTGGAGCTCATTGATATCTGTAAGGGCCTGGTCGGCCATGGCAGCCCTGTGTGTGTGTCAAGTTGGCGTCTCTCCCTGTCTTTAGTGGTTCCTGTTTTACTTTGAAAGGTCTGTCTTGTCTTCATTGTTTTCTGCTTTGCTTCCTCCCTCTTGTTACCTTGATACCCTGCACCTGCCTCTTGTTTGTTCCCCTGTGTATTTAAGTCTTGTCCTTTCCCCTGTCTGTGTGGGTTCATTAGTCTTTGTTGTTGTCGTTACATGTTTGTAGTCTTGCCCATTTCCCTTCTTGTTGGCTTCCTGGAATTTAGGTTAAGTTTGTAGTTTTGGATTTTTATGTTTCTGGACTTTTGCGTTTTTGGATTTGGTAATTTTGTGTTTTTGTACAATAAATCATTTTGTTTTGCACTCCTGCTCCTGGGTCCTTCCATCCATAGCTGCAAATCATGACAGATATCACTTAAAATGTATTTCCTTATTTGTGATCCATAACCAGGCCTTTATAGCTGCTGTCTTGAGTTAGTGCTTTTAATTTTGTCTTAGGCAAGAGACAGCCCAGCTGGCTTGAGATCAGGTGACTGACTCAGCTTTTGCAGAGTATGTCTTTACCTTCATAAATTGCTAGGTTGCTCTTACACTATGTTTTCAGGCATTGTCCATCTCCACTACAGTGCTGTCCAATCAAGTTCACTACATTTGGCTGAATCTGGGAGCACAGGTTATTGCTATATACCAGATACTTATGTCTTCTATTATATCACTTATAAATGCCCATGACTGTCGTTGGAAGCAGTGCAAGTCAGTACTATCATAATGTCTGCATGTTGGTACAGGTTCTTCTTATTTTCATTTGTCTTAAAAATGCTTTTCTGGAACTTGTCTGGGCTTTTTAGATTTTTCTTTGAAACATCTTATCTGGCCTCTCTGCTCTTGAGCCTTATGAATGATTTGCATCTTGATAAATCCTTTGTAATTATTCTTGTCAATTATTCCTTTTGGGTTATATAATTGAATAATGATGCAACTACCTACTGGAGAATAATGAAATATCCAAATGTATGTGTATTTGTGCCTTAGTCCTTATACCCCTGGGATGCACATGAGCTGTAGGAGGGGAATTAAGAGAGTTTACCAGCTTGGTTAAAAAAAAAAAAAAAAAAGATTTAAGAAAAAGGCTGCAAAGATCATCAGAGAATACCTTGAAGAACTTGGATTCAGTTTCTATATTAATTAGCCTTCTACGCAAGACTTGATAGAAGGAGATATCTCCCCTTAGTTTTGAAGGATATAAGAACCTCACAGGAGTAATCTAAAAACAGATACATACTCTTTAGAGTGTCACAAATCTACTTGTGACAGAAAGATGTTTATATTCAGAATTCTGAATAAATTATGAGCATTTCACTCCAATTTGTAGTTCTTAGATGCAGGAAGTTTAAAAGAGGGAGGTCTCAGTAAACAGGAGGTTTGTTGGAATAATTGTACATAAGTTATTCTATCTTTGTCGTATTTTAATATTGATGTTTAGTATTGTATGCGCTGTGCAAAGTATGTTACAGGGAATCATGTGTGCTCATGTGTGACTTGTCATCTGACAAGTGCTGACCACATTCAGACAAAGGGGAACTGTGTGTGCTGGTCTGTACATGCTGAATCATGTTGTAGATGTGTAGGCAGCCTGATCTCAGCTGATCATTTTGTGACCCCCTTCCCCTTATCAGCTGAGATTCATGTAAATAGGGCGTTCCCAAAAGTGAATAAAAGGCACGGAAGAGCTGGAGACTGATCAGAGTGAGCTGGAGGATGTAACTGATCAGTCTTCAGATCACTCTCCTTGCAAGTAAATCTTACTCACGTCTCTGTGTCTCTTTTGTACAGGAGGTTTAAACCTAACAGGTTCCCTAAATCCTCATTGCTTGTCAAAAACATTGTTTTCCTATTAGCCTGAGCATAACCATACAATACAATGCCAAACCATGAAGCAAGCTGTGGGATCCTTAATGCTCATTTCGTCCCCTTTCTTGTGGAAAAATTGTGCTCTCAGGTTATTTATTGGAATGGATAGCTTGGATTGTAAATCCCATGTCTCTGATTGTACATTCATATTTAGCCCAGTTTCACCCTTAACTAAACCCTCAAAAATTGGAAAAATTTAACTGTCAAAAACTCAAAATTCATAGCTTCATCTCACAAAGAATGTGCAAAAGATATTTTAATCCTCTTCCAATATCTACTAACCTCACAGTCTGTGGTTGGGAACCAAGACTGTGACACATGCAATACAGATGTGAATCGATGTAGACATAAGTGGCCGTATTCTTGCAGTTCATTGAGTCAATGCTTCTATCATCTGATACAATTTAAAACAGTTCTTTTATGCTTTCAATCTGGGATAATGTAAACTAGAAATATAGGATGAAAAGAAATGATTTATTTTGTATCATGATTTGATATTGTGTAAGCCATTCTGAACTTGGACCAGAAGAACCAAAAGAGAGCATTGTCAGAGGAGCTCAGGAAGAAAACTGGAGATAAGGATATAAAAGATAAATGCTGTAAGACCATCTCCAACACTTTACTGTTTCTGCTGCATTTATTATGAAGACATATAAGGTCCATATAGTGATTTTTGTTATTCTTCATCCAAGGTACCAATAAATTTGTCCACATCTGGTGATGGCAATGTATTTGTATGCTGTTGTTCTCTGTAAGGCAGTGTTCACATTAGATTACAGTAGCAAGTAAAGCTCAAAATTCCTTTATTAGTTTTTATTTCCACAAACTCAAATGCATTGGGAACACTGCACTTTCTATACTAACTCAAAACATAAAGAAACAGTCTATCACATTTGTTATTACTTTACAGAAGGTGAAGAAAAATGAATATTAGACATTAGACTGCTAAAAAATAGTTGTGTGTAGTTTAGTAAGTGTGGTTATTCATTCTGGTAAAAAAAAAAAAAAAAAAACGGGTGTCAAACTATTGGACCTTATTTAAGGACGAATGCTGCAAATGTTGGATATGCTGGTACATTTCTCTCTGAAAATCTGAGTAAAATGTGTTGTTTGAGAAATTGTTCAGAAGAACTGCATTGTTGATTCAAAAGTTATAAAGATTGGAGAGAGGAAAAAGTATAAAGAATTGTACAAGTTGATAGGTTGCTCAGCTAAAATCATCTCAAATGCTTTAAAATGGCAACCAAAGCTGGAAAGACCTAGAAGGAAACGTAAAACTACCATCTAAATGAATTAAATAATAAAGACTCATCCAGTGATCAACTCCACGGTGATCAGAGAAGATCTAAAGTTAAATGTGAGTAATATAACAATTACAAAGTGTGAAGGCAAGCGGTTGGAAAGAATCCTATTGTTGAAAAAAAAACTTCATGAAGGAGTACATTTTCACAAAGAACAGGTCAAGTGGCCTAAAGAAAAATCATACAACATTTTGTGGACCGATGAAAGCAAGATTGTTCTCTTTCGGTTTAGGGGCTGCAGACATGCAGACAGTTCGTTATTTGACCCTCAAACACTGAATTCAAGGCACAGTGCACCGTGAAGACAGTGAAGCATGGTGGCATAAGCATCATGATATGGGGATGTTTCTCATACACTTGTGTCAGGCCTATTTCTGGCATACCAGAGATCGTGGATAAATTTGAATGCATCGAAATATCTAAAGAGATCATGTCTCTTGATCACAAAGAAGAAATGCCCATGTCATGGGTGTTTCAACGAGATAACCCCAAACACACCATTAAGTAAGTAGCATCTTTGTTCTAGACCAACAAGATTATCGTTTTGGAGTGGAGAGCCCAGTCTTCGGACCGTCATCCAATAGAACACTTGTGGATTCATATCAAAAATGCTGTTTCTACAGCAAAACCCAAAAATGAAATTATACAATGTCGTCACAGGTCGTCACAGGTGCCAGAAGTTGGTCGATTCCATGCTGTCAAGTTTATAGGGTTAGGACCCAAACACAAGACGGGGGGGGGGGGGGGGGGGGGGGGGGGGGGCAGAGGTGCAAAAAACAACAAACAAAACAAAAATTATCTGCTTAATAATGAATGGCGCACAGGCCATGGTGTAGCTGCGCAGTGCTTGACTAAGCTGGAGACTGGAGACACCAAAATGACCGATATAATTAAAGTGACCAACCTTATCAGACTGGCGCGTCAGGAGTGAGAGAGGTTGTCAGCGTGTGTCGGTAAAGAAGCGGTTTGCGGTGGAAGCTCCATAAACTGCCTTGGGATCCGATCAGGCTGAAGAACGATTCTGCCAGCAGAACCTTGGAACGTCTTGCATTGTCCGGGGGTCAGGTGGCCTTTTCTCTCATCTAGTAGTTCGATCGAATCCGGTGTCTCGGATTTCGACCAGCCGGTCTCGTGTTGGTGAAAGTTGGCTCTGCGCTCCAAAGCACTGGCCGTTAGAAATCAGCGGACAAAAGGTGGATGAAAAATGTTTCTGATTTCAAGCCCGTCAAGGATTGACGTGAGCAAAGAAACAAAAACTTCAAGAAAAAGTTGAATTAAGTTAATTGAGTCAAAAAAAGGAAAACGGGAAAAATTGAATAAGGGTATGACATGAGGACAGGAGCCAACAAATTACTCCGTTATACTGGTGGCAGATTCGAATAAAAACAGTGTCACAGAAAACTGATGAAAATAAAAGATAAATAAATAAAAAAAAAATAAATGAGAGGCTGTTTGTGGAGCAAGGCCAAAATTGAACGAGAGAGGGAGCAATTAAAAATTTGAACAAAACATTTGGTACACAAAGATACCAAAAAAATAAAAGGGAGAAAAAAGGAAAGCCAAAGAAGAGTCAAAAAAGAAAAAGCAAGAGAGCGAGACAAAAGAATGTCTCCTGTTTTATATCTTTGAATATTCCAAGATTCTTTATGCAGACAGGGTTTGGCCAAGAGAAGACTGGCCACAACTAGTGACCGTCTCCGCCCAGCACAAATTCAATGTCCTGATTGCTAGGGAAGTTTATCCCTTGTTCCCAAGTTAGATACCTTTCTTAGGCACCTTTTTAACATTTATCCACGATAGCTTGATTCAACAATTTCAATTGCGGTTAGACAGTAAAAGAAATTAATATCAAAATGCTTTAACCATGGTAAGACAAAATATTCCCACACACATGTTATGTTAGCATTTCACTCATCAAACACATTAACACCACATGCAAACTGCAATTGTCCATTGGTACTCTTCTGGCCACTTGGTGGAGCTGTTGGTCCATCTCTGGGTTTTTGGGATAATTTGTTAGGAATGCAGTTTTTTTTTCTTGTTTATTGCTCAAGCAGATAACAGGCCACCTGGAACATAAAATCGGGTGAACTGCTAGCTGCTGTCTTGATTCCACATTCCAGGGGACAATTTACGTAGTTTTTGCTTGGTCTGTGAGATTGAAACCTGAGTTTCTGTCGGGGTAATTTACATCGATGCAATTTGGCTTTTATACTTTTGGTCAAAACCTCCATTAGCTTACGGTTCTTGATAGCTGAGGTTTTGACACTTCTATTTCATATCTGCTTGTGTCCAAACGTTGATTACACCCCTCTTGGTCTTGGTCGAGGAGAGGTCACTTTCTGAAAGGAATGTTATTTCTGAGAAGAAGCAGAGGCCTCTACAATTGGAGAGAGACGTGGATCCCTACATCTCTGTGCATCCAATAATCCTGACTAACAAAGTCCCCACTAGCCTTGCTTTGCACTGGAAGTGGATTGATGGACCAATATTAAGTGACAAAATAAGCTCTCTAACTTCCTAATGTTCTTCTCAAAAATGCTCTTATTTACATGTTGTGACTTGTGCATTCAAGTCATATGTAGTGATCTTATAAACAGATACGTAAAAGGGACTTCTTTTGGTGAAGTGTCACTACCTGGACAGAGTGATTTCCTGCAGTAGCACTGTTATGCACCATCAAAAATGTAATGTAACCCCTCTATTCTGGCCCACTCCCAGCAGATTGATGACAGCAAACTTCTTTCAGGTTGACAGCGTTTATTTCCAACTCTGTTGAACAACAACAACACTGGTGGTTGGTGGTGACTGTGTATGGCTCATATAACACAGCTCCATAACAGGAAATCAGCAGCGCAAGAGGGCGTATACAATGTGATCGTATATTTTTAACATTATTATTTTTTTCCAGAAAGTATGACAAATATAGCTATCAACCTTTTTTCCATCTATTTTCAATGAATTAATATAGTAACTTGATACTATCTTAATGCAAAGGCTCTTAAATACCATATACCATAGCAAACCATATTTCCCATCACAACATACCTGTTGAACAACAACAACACTGGTGGTTGGTGGTGACTGTGTATGGCTCATATAACACAGCTCCTAAACATCAGAACAGGAAGAAAACAGTACATTTCAATGGGCTGCACCATTACTATTGTGCAGTTCCATGCTGAATCTTGCAAATCATCATGTTAGAGCAGAATAGAAAACTGTACATGTTTTAATTTAATGATAGTTGTAAAACATGCCCACAACATTCATATAACTCAATATGTACTTTGATTTGAGTGAAATTTGTGGTTTTTAGCTTAATATATGAAAAATCGCGGAGCTGTTTGTAACCTACCATAACAGGAAATCAGCAGCGCAAGAGGGCGCGCTAGCCGTTTCCTGTCACTTATATAGACACCACCTGCCACCAGAGGGCGACATTACGCCACATTACACCAGAGGGAAAATTGCATAGAGCCTTGCATAGCCTAACCATAATACAAAATAATTTTGACGTACTTCAAATACATTACCAATTCTGTTACATAAGATAGAGCCAATGGGATCAGGGTTCGGGTTACAGGTGCTTGAAATCCTTGAAAACACTTGAATTTCAATGTTGTGTTTTCAAAGTTTGAAAATACATATGCATATTATGTAGAGATTGACCAGTATGGGTTTATCTATGGACGATAATGATTCTTAAATAATGCTGAATAATCAGGCTGCCAATTAACAGTCCAACCAAAGAGATTTGTGTGGTACTGTACAGTCATTCAGAAAATGTTCCTGGCAGATTGAGTCTGACAGAATTTGTATCCCCCCTCTGTGGAAATACAAATGACACCTTACTATCTGCTGTTCAGTTTCACTCTTTCTTCAAATCGTGTGTAATTATTCTTGTGAATATTTGGAATTGCTTCTTTCAAGATAGAAGAGATACAAGAGATACAAATTTTTAGAAATGTTGACTTCTCGGTTTGATTGAATTATTAGGTGTTAGCAAGTAAAGCCAAATAATAAATTACACATTTCAAAACAGCAAGAAAAAAACAGCCAAAAAATTTGTTTTCCTTTCATTTCTTTCTTAGTTTTCCTTCTGCTCTTAGAAAACGTTTTTCATGTTAGAAATCATTTTGAATATGTGTAATCTTATAAATATGCCATTTACCACAGCTCAAATAAAATGCTGGTAAAGTGCTTAAAAAGTGCCTAAATTTAATCTGGGAAAAAGAATATAAACCCTGTGGTATGATTGTGTCCTTGCCATGTTTCTTTAAAAGAACCACTTTGCTTCATTTCTTACATAAACAGCCTTTGATCAGTTTTAGTTTATGGACTGTGGTAGAATTTGTGTGTCAAGTAAGCTTTCTTTACTTACACGCAGTTGTACATGTCAGCAAATATAAAAATATCATTTATTATTATTATTTTTTTTTAAGTATTGTTGAATTGAAATGAATTGAACTGAATGTGCAAAAGCTAGATCATGCCATAATAAATAAGCACATGACAACTTATGGCTTTTCTTGGTCCATGTCTTGCTTTACTGAATAAGAATTAGATTTGTTATGGCCTGAGATGGACTGGCGACCTGTCCAGGGTGTACCCCTGCCTTTTGCCCGAAGAGAGCTGGGATTGGCTCCAGCAGATCCCCATGACCCTACAGAGGATTAAGCAGGCATAGATAATGGATGGATGGATTTGTTATTGATTCTATTGGATACTATTGTACATTCCATTTGGACTCTGAATTAGACTGAATTGGTATATAACTGAAAGTAAAACTGTGTAAAGTGCCTTGAGATGACCTTTGTCATGATTTGCCAAACGTTTCTTCTTACCTACTGTATTTAACATCTGGACTGGTCCAAAACAGCTAGTGGCATGGTAGTGCAGTTTAGAATAGAATAGAGTGGTACTTTATTAATCCCTCACCGGGGAAATTCACTCGTTACAGCAGCACAAGTTAGGACAGATAAAAAGGAAAAATTAAACAAGGTTTGCAGAAATACTTGTAAAAATAGGCTTAAAAAATAATATAAAATGGATATATAGTTCTCAAAAAATTATTATAAAAATAAATTGTTAAAAAATAAGCTATATAAACACATGATTTATACACGTATATACATATTTTGCTTTGATAAATATGAGATGGAGCAGCGGTGGATATTTTACAGGGACCAATTATGATAAATAAATATGGTATAAATACAGAAAGTCTAATAAGAAAAATATTGCACAAGGTGGGTGTTGAAGGGTTGTACAGCAGACAAAAAGGTGTTTCATTAAGTCATGCTGTTAAAGAGTCTGACGGCTGATGGGATGAAGGACCTGCGGTAACGTTCCTTCTTGCACTGTGGGTGCAGCAGTCTGCTGCTGAATGAGCTGTTTGGTGATTTTACAGTCTCATACAGGGGATAAGAGGTGTTGTCCATGATGGATCTCAGTTTTGTTAACATCCTCTCATCTCCCACCACCTCGATGGTCTCCAGGGGACAGTCCAGGACTGAGCTGGCTCTCCTAACCAGCTTGTTCAGTCTTTTCCTGTCCCTCACAGTGCTTCCACAGCCCAAGCAGACCACTGCATAGAGGATGGCAGATGCTACGACAGTGTCATAAAATGTTTTTGGCAGTTTCCTGCACACACCGAAGGACTTCAGTCTCCTCAGCAGGTGAAGACGACTTTGGCCCTTCTTGTACAAGGCATTGGTGTTGGTGGACCAGTCCAGTTTGTTGCTGTGGTGAACACCCAGGTATTTGCACTCTCCTACGACCTCGATGTCCAAACCCTGGATGTTCACTGGAGTAATCTGCGGCGTGTTCCTGCGAAAGTCGATTGCTAGTTCCTTTGTCCTTGCTGGCGTTAAGTCGGAGATGGTTGACCTCACTCCAGTTGACAAAGTCAGTGATGACCCTCCTGTATTCCAGGTCGTTCCCCTCTGACACACATCCAACAATGGCTGTGTCGTCTGAGAATTTCTGGAGGTGGCAACTGTCGGTGTTGTATCTGAAGTTTGATGTATACAGGGTGAAGAGGAAGCGAGCAAGGACCGACCGCTGTGGAGCTCCTGTGGTGCAGACTACCACATCAGACACACAGTTGTGAAGCCTCACATACTGTGGTCGGCTGGTGAGGTGGTCGATGATCCATGCTGTTAGGTGGTTATCAACTCTAGCTCCTTCAAGCTTCCCCCTGAGTAGTGATGGCTGTATAGTGTTGAAAGCACTGGAAAAGTCAAAGAACATGACTCTCACAGTGCTTCTGGTGTTCTCCAGATGAGAATGAGCTCGGTGTAGCAGGTAGATGACTGCAACATCCACACCAATGCCTGGCTGATAGGCAAACTGCAGGGGGTCCAGTTTAGCTCTAACCAAGGGTCAGAGGTGGTTAAGAATAATCCTCTCCATGGTCTTCATCAAGTAAGAGGTCAAGGCTACATGTCTTAAGTGGTTGGGCTCCTTGGGGTGTGCGGTCTTTGGTACCAGAACCACACAGGAAGTCTTCCACAGAGCAGGAACTCTCTCCAGACTGAGGCTGAGATTGAGGATGTATAGGACTACCTCACAGAGCTGAACTGCACAGTCCTTCAACAGTCTGGAGCTGATGCCGCCTGGACCTGTAGCCTTTCTTGCCTTGATCTTCATGAGCTCCCTCTTCACCTGGTCAGCTGTCATGGAGCTGGGGGAAGGTGGTGACTGTGGCTGAGGGAGGCTGGGAGAGGGGGGTGGGGGGTCTCAAGATGTGGCGAGGGTGCAGTTGGTGCCCCCATTCCCTTGGGCTGGGGGAGGGGGGTGAGCCAA
Source organism: Hirundichthys speculiger (assembly GCA_018398805.1). Lineage (NCBI taxonomy): Eukaryota > Metazoa > Chordata > Actinopteri > Beloniformes > Exocoetidae > Hirundichthys > Hirundichthys speculiger. The sequence goes on along the minus strand of JAGFBZ010001610.1, from coordinate 1,982,703 downwards.
AGAGGGTAAGATGGCCCTGGGTCAGTGCTGGGGAGAGTAGAGGAGGGGGCGGAATCGAACCTGTTGAAAAACAGGTTTAGCTCATTTGCCCACTCCTGGTCTCCAGATTCAGGGGCCCCTCCCACTGTTCTGGCCTGAGATTGTATTCAGGCCTCTCCACACCTCCCGGACGTTGTTCTGTTGAAGGCGTGCCTCCAACTTCTTCCTATAGATGGTTTTTCCTCTCCTTATTTCTCTCCTCAGATCCTTTTAGATCCTCCTCAGCTCTTCTTTGTGCCCTGAACTAAAAACTCTTCTTCTCGTTCAGCAGGGTTTTCAGTTCAGAGGTCACTCACGGCTTGTGGTTGGAAAAGCACTGTACTTTCTTGGTTGGTACACTGTTCTCCATGCAGAAGTTAATATAATCTGTGATGCAGTGGGTCAGACTGTCGATGTCCTCCCCGTGTGGACTGCACAGCACTTCCCAGTCAGTTGTTTTAAAACAGTCCTTCAATGCCGTGGTGGTCTCCTCCGACCATTTCTTCACATACCTATTGGTGGAGGGTTGTTTGCTCACCATAGGTATGTAAACAGGGGACAGATGAACCAGGTTGTGATCTGAGCAGCCCAGTGGGGGGAGGGGTGATGAGCTGTATGCATCCTTGATGTTTGCATACAGTAAAACCTGATTTATACTCGAACGTCAGGTCGTCTGCGTCACCTACGCAGATGACGCAGAGATGCCCCCCACCCTACGCAGATACTCCGGTGTGCCTACCCAAAACTGTAGGTCGACGCAGACAGTGTTGCAGAGAGGAGAGAAAGGAGGCCTCTGATTGGTCAATTTTACATCCGCGTAGAAAAGAGCGCATTGAAAAAATGAGGAAGAACCCACATCTGTACGATTCTGGTTCTCCACACCACAAAGACAGCACATATTCTAGTAATTCATGGAGGGAGATTGTGATGAATGTGGGTCTGGATACAACTGAGACGGTAAGGAAGTGGAAAAACACAAGTGATAAGTTTAGTAAGTTTAGCTAGTCTGTGATTGTCCATCTTGCGTTGTGGCGTAACATAGCGGAGACCGCACGAGTATAAATCAAAAGTGACGGTGGCACCTCTGCGACAAGCTGACGGTGACACATTGCTGCGAGAGTATACACGGCCCGTAAGCCCAGTGTTTTATTGTGTCTGGTATGGCAGTCAACATACTGGGTGAATGTGGGGAGAGTTGAGGACAGGGAAGCATGATTATAGTCACCGGAGATCAGGAGCAGGGACTGGGGATGCGATGTCTAACCGGGACACCACAGTGTGCAGGAGCTTGCAGGCTGCTGCAGCATCAGCCGACGGCGGCATGTACACCATTATCGCAATGAGATGCGACAACTCCCTCGGAAGATAATATGGCCGCATGCTAACAGCTTCTGCTCCATGGTTGTTGTGATGTTGAAACATGTAATGGTAACGTAAAACATTCAGTAGATGATGCATGTGATGCAAACATTGTCTAAGGTTGTGAGAAAATGTTAAAGGATCAAACAGACTAGCTTCAGAACAAAAATATATTGTTGATTAAATGTCATTTCTAATCATATGGAGAGCAGACGAGAATGTATTATAGGCTGCTGGGAATTTTCTTGTGAAAACTAAATGAATCAAATCTTTCTGTTAAATTGTCTATTTATTATAGCTCTGACAATGGGCACTTCATCCATCATCTGAGCTAGACTCAGAAACTGAAATATTTCAGGCGTAATAAAGATGGATTGGTCTTTAGTGACATCAGGGGCATGCATTGCACATTCAGTAATTCCCTCCTCAACAGTAAATGTGCTTTTCATCTTGAGATAGTTTTCTGCAAATATGGTGTTGTTGGTGCAACTAGATACCCGATCCATCAATAAACTAGTTTGTGAGATTGATTTAGATTTTAGATTTGGTGCTCTGCCCTGTCTGGGATTGGGTTGTGGCCCCCTACCAGACAGCTGGGTCACACCTGCCTCCTGATGCAGACGGCTCCCTGCGATACTGTTTTCCTCCCTGGTTCTTCCATGCCCAGCTTTTCTATCCTTATTTTATTCCTTTGATTACATGTTTTATCATTGATAGAGATTGGGGTGGAGGGGAAGGGGGTTGCAGAATGGTTGGAAGAGACTGTTTTTACTGTTTTTACTTTTTAAAGCACTTTGTGCTGCATTTTAATTGTACTAAAAGTTCTATATAAATAAAGTTTGATTGATGAATTAATTGATTGATTCTGTTTGTGTGTTTGGACCTTTCTACAGCATTTTATTTAAAGGTTTCAGAGAGGATGTCTTGCGCCTGCTGGGTTGAGAGTGAGATAAAGTGTGGATTTTGTTCCCCTTTTACTTTGAGTAAAGTCTGTTTAGGTTATTTTTCACAGTAGATCTGTCTTTTATGTTGGGTAAGATGTACTGAGATGTACAAGAAGGCAGTCTTCTTCTAATACACACAGTTACATCCCACCATCATACATTTTTAACTGATTTAATGTAGCTTCTCCATTTCATCAGGTGGTCTAAGGCTATTATTTTGCGCTTCTAATTTTCTATTCTGAATGTGTTATATTTATAACAATTATTAATATTTAGATGACTCAGAAGCAAAATATTGGTTTTGACAATAACACTGGTAGTATCTTGTCACTTAACACGTTCTTATGATAGCTTGACTTTCAAATACTTTTATGATAAGATGTCTTTTTGATTTGTTTGACTATTTTCATAAAAATTATATTGCCAGAATGCTCCTTAAATGAAAGGCTGTTTGTGTTTGGTGCTAATGTGCATTTGTCAAAATGTGTTACAGAAAGAGAAAGATAGCAAGATGGAGAAAATATTGAGTTTATTATGACTTTCACAGAAGCAGATAAATTATTAAAAAGCCTTTTTATCAGCCTTCTGTTCAACAGGCAATAAAATGCACACCAGAACCAGCTGATCATTGTCAAATCATCCCAGATCCTCTTTAAGGCATTATCTTGGGTATTATGCAGGGTACACAAATGTGCTCATTTACACACAGACAGTCACAAAAACAAGCTCAGTGTTCTTCCCACTCATGTGTACATTGGCTGACACGGCTGTCTTTGTATCCCATCACCATAACAACTGCCTCGAAGCACATCTGAAAAAAAGGAAAAAGCCAAAGTGTATTTCACTCACTCAGATTGATTCAGAGATGGTGAGTGTAGCAGTCGGCAGATCATCATAGCTTGTCGGTGTGGTGCGTGTGAACAAGCTGCTGGCTTGTACAGGCAAGCGGGCTGTTGTTGACTCGGTGAGGAGAGAGGAGGGACTGTGATGTGAAATTTGGAAGGTGTGACTTTTGAACACGGAGTAGATGGTTTATGATGCCACACATGGTGAGTGTCTGAGGGCTGCTGCACTGTATTTTAATGTCTGCACAGGTATCTTCATGCTTATTAGCGTGTGCTTATACTTCATACATTACTTGCTTTTTCTAAGTTGTGTGAAATGTAATTTGTGTACTTGTGTCTGGAGGCTTTTGCACATGTAAATGTTATGTAATGGCAGAGGCGAAGAGACCTTGAGAGTGAAAAAGTAATGAAAGTTCTATGTGAACCTTATCTTTAATTCTGAAGATATGGTTTAATTCATCTTGATAAAACACTCTAGGCTCCCGGGCTATCATTTATACATACAATGACATTTTATGTGTTTAATAAAATATTACGAAGAAATTTTCTTCCAATATTTCCTTTTGTGCACTGTAACTAAGCACTTATTTATCTGAGTCATTCTATTTTAATTTATTATGAAATGTAGACTGCTTCATTGTTTATTTTGTATTTTTAGTTTTAGTTGGCTCAATAGAAAGTGGACCTTATAGAGTGATTGTCACAAGGCAAATGATGCATATGTGTGTGTGTGTATTCTGTGTTTTAGGATGGGTAGGATTTATATGTCGGTATGGGTGCGTCCTTCTGTTATGAAACTCTTGAACTTCTAGACTTAGTGACGTATATGTGTTATTTTCAGGCACTTTACAATATTAAAACCATTACGTTTGAGCTTAGAATGTGGCATTAGCTTTGGCATCTCATATTCTTTGCACTTGTATCACTGTTACTTTCCAGCCCGTACCCTTTCTTTTTTGGTCTGTCCTATAATAGCTTATGTGTCTTCTGGTCCATTTGCTTGGCATGATAATAACAGAAATAAAACCTTCAAACACAGAAGAAGGGAGCAACCACTGGAGCTTTCATCTCTGGACTGCATTATTAAACATCCCCATCCACATGACATCACCCAATCACAGCTCTCTCTTCCCCCTTTTTTTTCTTCTCTCCATCCCCTTGTCTCCCTCCATTAGGCAAACCTGAAAAAGTTTATGGATTATGTACAACAGAGGAACACTGAAAAGGTCTCAAGATTCCTGGAAAAAGGCCTGGACCCTAACTTCCATGATCCAGACACAGGAGGTGAGCAACTCTTTGCTAAAAAAAAAAAATCCTATGCCTAACCCACTCTAATAATATTTGTCCAACCTTGATTTGCAATTTGTTTATTTTACTTTCTGCTTGTCTCACCAAATGGGCATGTTGGGATTGTCTGAAATAAGCCTGCTGGTTAAAGATAGGACCATTAATCTCCTCATGTGTATGCAAAATGTCTCCAGCCATGAAGGTTCCCCTGCTTGGTGATGTGTAGCCTGGAAAAGGGCTATGAAGCACGGGGTGCATGAGGATAGTTTGGTTAAAAAACAATAAGAAGCAGCCACTTAGGCAGGGTTGCAGTCTCTTCAGCCAAGGCAGTTGTCTGAATGCATTGTCACTGTATGTAAATGTAAACTGATATGTTTTAACTATAATGTGTAAATTATTTGCCATCAAATAATCACATCTTCAAACATTTAATATTTGTTTTCCGTGAGCAATGCACCCTTATCATCCTTGGATTTTTACAGAGTGTCCACTAACGCAAGCAGCACAGCTGGAAGGATGTGCAGAGCTCATCAAAGTGCTGAAAAGTGGAGGGGCACATCTGGACTTCAGAACAAAGGATGGCATTACTGCCCTGCACAAGGCTGTGCGCAGCAAGAACCACACAGCACTCATAGTGCGTATAATGCTCAGAGACAACACACAAGCTGGCTCATTAAAGGACTTTTACATTTACTTTGACTTTATTTTGACTGCAGACAGTATCATTGCAAGTTTAACAAATTTTGGCACGGGATCTCCATTTGTCATCAACTGTGTAAGAAAATAATTGACATATTTAAAATAGTGTTGCCTAAAGAAAGATTGGATGGGATTTGTGTAGTTTTCTTTATGCAGTGCGTAATATAATTAAACGATTTGAGCAATCTCAAAAAATTTCAGTGGGTAAAGAGAAAAGGTGTGAATTAAACCTGGACACCCGTTATTGCTGATCTCTCATACAGCACTACATTATGAACTGTCACTCATCAACAGCTGATATAACCACATGGACAAATAATTACTTTCAAAAGCCTTTGTTGAGCACTACAGCCATCATTCACAAATGGTACTTTACTATGCAAAAAAAAAACTTAAAAAATGTTGCCAGGAGACAGCATCAACATCTGTGATGGCATGGGCTTCCAGCAGTGTAAAGGATCTTTACACAGAAGTGTAAAGGCAATTTACACTTCTGTGACTTTGGGGGAAAAAAAAAACTAAATTAATAAGTTAAAAAAAAAATGTAAAAATTCATCTTTTTGTATGCCTTTTTCAGTGTTTTGAGAAGGAATTGTTTTTTTCTTTTTTTTTTTTTTTGGGGGGGGGGGGGGGGGGGGGGGTGGGGGGTTGCAGACCTGAAATGCAAAAGTGAGTATATTCTAACAATTTAAATGAAGTTGAAAAAATACTGTTTACATTAAAATAAATGTCAAAGTAAAGAATAAGAAACACAGCTTTTTTTCTTTTCTTAATCCCCAAACTCTGCTCACCGCTTCAAATTTGGACTTATTTTTTATTTTATTTTATTTTATTTTTTTATTTGTTTGATCCATTGCCTCTCATTTCCATCTGGAAAAGAGAAAGGTAATGAGGCAGACAGGTGACCTCTTACAGCAGACCTCTCATGCATGGAGTACTGAAGGTGCTTGAATGATTTTTCAATATGTGAGGCCTAATATGCCCTTTTTGAATGAGCTGGCATAGCCACTCAGTGGTGAAAAAGTTTACATGAGTCATGCAGCTGTAGATCCAGAACTGATAAAACTGTAATTATTTTCTGCTCAATTATATCATTGCCATTTTCCAAACTTTAGGTGTCAGATTTTTTTTTTTCAAATAATATATAACAGTGTATTTACGAAAAATTTTATGCATGAGAGTTACATTTGAGTAGTAATGACATCATTATTCATCATTTCATTGTTGAGGTTCCTGTTTTCTTTGACCTTCACATTCACATCACATATGTTTGAAAACACAATTTAGAATGGTGATCTGAAAACTGCATCTTTACTCCGCAGACTCTGCTGGATCTGGGTGCATCACCTGACTATAAAGACAGCAGGGGGTTGACTCCTCTGTACCACAGTTCAATGGTAGGAGGAGACCCATACTGCTGTGAGCTGCTGCTGCATGATCATGCACAAGTCGGCTGTGAGGATGAGAACGGTTGGCAGGAAATACACCAGGTAATGCGCAGTAACACACACACTCCCCCCAGTCCCAGTGTGTCTCACCTTTAGCTCCTTTATTGAATAGATAATTTGGCATCTTCAGAAAACTCAAAGATTTCATACATTCACAAATAAAGGTCTGATCAGTGTTTTATGTGGAAAACTGCATTAAAACATGACATTATGTGACAACTTAAACAACTTAACCCTAACCCTAAACATCAGCAATTGCAGTGGTAACTAGAAAAGCACTCAGAGGGCGCAGACCTCCGCCAAACACAACAATTCCCCGATATAGCGATTTACGGATTGGGATAAAATCCGCCTTCTGGATCAGATCCGGATCAGCCTTTGAAATTTGATAGAGGTTCCCATTGTCAATCCCTGAGTCAAATTTCATGAGTTTTGGGCAATCATTAACAGAGATATTGAGAAAAAAAATGTTCGGCCCCATTGACCGCAATGTTATTGAAAATTTGAAAGTGATCCAGAATCCAGGATTTCTTCCGGATCATACTCAAAATGAAATCAATCCTTCCTTTTTACATTTACGACAACTCCTGAAAATTTCATCAAAATCCATCCATAGCCTTTTGATTTATCTTGAATACAGACAAACAAACAAACAGATAAATTCCGGCAAAAACATAACCTCCTTGGCGGAGGTAATTATGGGGTTTAGTACTGAGATAAAGTCACTTTTTTGGTGCTTTCTCCAGAAATAATTTTTTTGTTGATTTCAACTGTTCATATGAAAAGTGCTACAAATAAAAGAAAAGACAAGAAAGTAAGTTTAAGAGATGACCATCTGGCTCTTCTCTCTGTACCTGAACAATGAATCTCCAAAGAAAAGTGCAAATATTGTACAACTGTTACACCCTGGCTCGTGAGGGAACTAATAAGTATATAAGTAATTGGTAAATAAAAAGGTATTTCATAAAGGTAAACAAACCAAAAGAACAATAAATACAACACAAAACAATCTCACAAAAAGGTAAAGAGGCGAGTCATTAATAACACAACGAAAAAAACAAATAGGACTTAGCCTAGTCAAACTAAAGTAATTACACACAGGCTTCGAAAAGGATAAATAACACAGTTTTTGGTCGGTAATTGAAGTGCATAATTCATGTAGCCAATTGATAAAGGCGCATTCATAACTCCTCCAGATAGTCTTTGTGATTATCCTTGTTTCTCCCATTTCAGTGTGTAGTGTGAAATCTTTTTCTATTGTATCCCCCGACTAAGCTCCCTGGAGCTGTCCATGGTGCTGACCCATGATTTTTTTTTGTTTTGTTTTGTTTTAATGATGCACCTCTTACAAAACACCAATAAACAAAGAATAGGTCACAAAAATGAATTAAGTCTGTTTATAAAGATTCATTTTCCATATGAGTTATCAAATAAGAAATATGAAACTAACAATATACTGGCAAAAGGCACATTTTTAAATGGCTATGCTGTTATTCTGGTTCATGTATATGTGTGCCTGGATTGTTGGATGTTTCTGCTCTGCCCTCTTTTGTTTTGAATAACCTGAGGGGCCAGCTATCGGGTGTCAAAGTTTAGACAGAATTGCATTGTGCGGGGTTCTGAGCTTCTAAGTGAAGCAGAAGCCATTTTATCTCATCTATACTAACTATTTTCTATACCTACTCAAGGTCAAAAGGGTGTGTGAGAGCCAAAAATAGTTGTTATTTTACAAAAGGCTTGGTGCATCCTGGATAGGTTGCGAGCATTTATAAAAATGTAATATTTTCATATTTATGAAATTTTACTGTTGTAAGGATTCTATATTGAGTAATTAATGAACCCTGTCTTAACACTGCCTGTTAACCACTAGTTTGCTAAGCCAATGTATTTTACTGTGGATAGAGATCTCGAACAGTGATGAATTGATATTTCCTAATATACTTATCTAAAGCTGATGATGCTCTTGTTGGGAAGATTTATTTTCTTTTAACTAAAGTATCTGATAAAATAGCATACCGAGTGTCAGTTAAATACATAAAAGGTCCCTGTCAATTTTATTTATGTAACTCCACAAGATATCACACAAGCCCAAACATCGTTAAAATGGTTGAATACTGGGTGTATGAAATTTATCTGCACAAAATGTGTTTCACTGCTTCACAGTGTTGTGAATTGCTTTAGAAATGATGAACCTCAATATAAGATAACAATGTTTGATAATTACAGTACTTAACTTGATCCATTAGGATACAATATGTTATATAAGGCCTTTATTTGGACATTTATTGCAGCCAGTCATTTTCTATCTGGATTTACCAAGGCACTTATACAATGCAAATCAGCTTTCTCTCACTGTCACACAAACACACACACGCAGATTTATCATACCAAATTATTCCTATAAATTAAATCAGGTTATAGTTGATGTACATGTAGCCTATAGGGAATTTAACAGCATATTTTGGACTGTGGGAGGAAACTGGAGTACCCAGAAGAAACCCACGCAGACACAGTGAGAACATGAAAAATCCACACAGAAAGACTCAGCTGAACCAAGATCCAACTGAACCTTCTTGGAGTTGAGTGACAAGAAGGTGTTTATGACAGACTGTGCTGCCTGTCATAAACACCAGAGGCCAATTTCCAAGCTTTGACATAGCCTCCACAATATTTTTAAATTATTGTGTTTCGTTTTGGATCATGTCTGTTTTGATTTATTTTGCCTTGTTGCAACCTGGCAATGGTCCAGTGACTTCACCCAGCTCAACCAAACCATCCCATCTGGATTTGTTCACACTTGTCAGCCCTGTGCCTCTGGCCGAGGATGGGGTCTCGCGCTACTACACAACTAGAAATGAGGAGTGGAAAGTGTCGCCTGTTACTGTGCCTGTCCAACACTCATTTGAATCCACTGTCCTTCAAATCAGTGATCCAGTTCCCGCCATACTGGCCACCTTTTACACTCACCCCCACCCACCAAGCTAAGCTCTGACTTTTTTTTTTTTTAAGATTTTTTTTTTGGCACTAGTGGCCTTTATTGATAGTGGAGAGAGACAGTAAGGGGGCAGAGAGAACAGGGAAGACACGCGGCAAAGGGCCGACAAGGAGTCGAACTCACAACCAACCGCACGAGGACAATAGCCTCTGTATATGGGCCGCCAGCCCTAACCACTGCGCTACCGGGGGGGCCCAAGCTCTGACTTTTTTAAATTCTCTTAATGAATCTTAAATAATTCTCTTGGGTGATTTTTATGTTCATATGGACAATACTAATAACATTCTCACAGGAATTTACAGCCTATTTTAACAGTTTTGACCTGCAGCCATATGTGGATTTTTCCACTCACTCTAAAGGCCATTTTTTGGACCTCATCTGTTGTGCTGGTGTGGCCCCTTTGAACTGAATTGCCTCTGATCTGCACATTTCTGACCATAAGTTGCTCTCTTTTAATGTCAATCTGCCACTATTCAAAACAAAACTTCCTTGTTTTATCTCATTTTGCAATATATATATATAAAAAAGATGAATTTTCTTTATGTCATGGCATTGACATTCAAAGCCTATTCAGCTTCCCCTGATTAATTGGTTTCTTACTATAACAATTAACACTATTATGTTCTGGATTCCTGGCTCCTCTGAAAACCCATACTGGTTACTTCATCTACTCTGCTCCCTGGTACACCCCTGGACTGTTCCAGCTTATAGTTAAAGGCTGGGGGTGTACAAAAAAATCTGGACTCGTTGTTCATAAGGACATATGTCCTTGTATTGCATCCATATCCTGGATTACAATGAAGCCCTTTCTAAAGTAACAAGTGTTAATTACCCCCCCCCCCCCCCCCCCCCCCCCGGTTGCTGCAGACTCTTATCCATTTTCATTCTCATGCCATTTGTAGCATTTGATACAGTTTATCACACCATCCTTCTTGAGTGTCTTGCCTCTTTTGGAATCACCAACGCTGTATTAACCTGGTTTCACACATACATGTCCAGTTGCACTCAATCAATTCCTCTCAAAAATTTTAAGTCACAATCCTCTCTTGAATACAATGGAGTTCCCCAGGGCTCTTTCTTGTGTTCTCTTCTTTTTATCATCTACTTATTACCTCTCGGTCATATTTTTCCAATTCCATTGTGATGCGGATGACACGCAGCTCTATGTGTCCACCAAGCCCAGTACACCACTCCCTTCCTCTTCCCTCTGTGACTGCCTAAAATAAATCAGAACACGGTTTTCTTAAAACTTTCTCAAATTAAACAGCAATGATATAGAAATTCTGCTAATTGGTACCAAATCCACTCTCACTAAAACTGACAGTTTTTCATTGACTACTGACAGCTCCGTAGTTCTTCCCTCCCCTCATGTCAAGAGCTTGGCTGTCATCCTTGACAGCACTCTGACTTTCACTACTTACGTTAATAATCTTACACAGACTTCTCATTTCCACTCGTGAAACATCAACTCTCTCCGTCTATCACTCACATCCAATAGCACGGCTGTTCTTGTTCACGCCCTGGTCACAGCGCACACTGATTCCAGTAATTCTCTTCTTGTTGGTTTAACACACAAATCCCTCCATCCTCAAGCAGCTTTACTGGAGTCCACCTTTAAATTGATTTTAATATTCTGCTCCTCAGCTTCAAAGCACTCCATAACTTAGCTTATTCATGCCTCTCTGACTTTTTACTACCTTACACAGCATCCAACACATTCATATCCTCCTTAGCCTTCCTCCTCTCCAATCCACCTGCACATTTGTCATCTATGGGGTGTAGAGCATTCAGCTGCTCTACTCCACGACTTTGGAACTTTCTTCTTTAGGACCTTCATTCCATTGACTTTCTCCACACATTCAAATCTAGAAAAAGCAGACAAAACAAAACACAAAACTATGCATTTGTTGTTTTTAAACTGCTGTTTTGCTAATTTAGTATTTTATTTTAATTTTTTTAGTTTTTAGTTTTAATTTATTACTTTTTTGTTGTTATTTTTACTATTGATACTTAAAGTTTTAATTTAATTTAAGTTTAATTTATGTTTGTTGTTACTAATGGTTTGCATCTGGAGCTAATCCTCTGCTATTGTATTAATGAAGGTATCTCTTGATGTTGGCAAATTTCTGTAAAAAGCACAGGCTATTTATCAAAACAGGAAAAAGGCTGCAGTAGCAGAAGAGTAGTTTTACTCAGCACCATTCAATATATGAAGCCTCACATGGTGGACTTTAAGTATTACAGGGTCAAGTTCATGAGTAAGGGAAGAATGGAGAAGGAGATTGACAGACAAATCACTGCAGCCTGTGCAATAATGCAGACTCTGTACTGGTCTTTTGTGGTGAAGAGAGAGCTGAGCCAAGTCATAGCTTACTGTTCAATATTTTCCTCCTTTGTACACCTATAGTCACACTGTGGCTAGTGAGAAAGAGACAGACAGAGAAAGATCACTGATCTGAGCAGCTGAAAAGAATTTCCTCCACATGTTGGCTGGATTCTCCCTGAGAATAGGCTAAGAAGTTCATTCCAGAGTGACTCAGAGTAGAGGAAAGTCACTGCTCCTCCCCATCAAGAGAAGCCAGTTAAGGTTTGGGTATCTGGTTAGGATGGCTCCTGGAATCCTCCCTGGGGAAATGTTTGGGCATGTCCATCTTGGAAAATGCCCCAGAGCCGACCCAGAGCACGCTGGAGAGATAATGTCTCTCAGCTGCTTCAGTATTTTCCTGGAAGGCCTAGAAAAGGTGGTTGGGGAAAGGGCTATTTGGATGTCCCTCCTTAGGCTGGTTCCCCTCTAACCCTAACTCCTGCTTATCTGAGTCAGGTTATAGGGGAACCAGCCTAAGGAGGCTGGTTCCCCTATAACCTGACTCAGATAAGCAGGAGTTAACTGATAGATGTATCTGCATTATTTTAATGTCTGGTGACAGTGAGGTTTTAAATAGGAGGAGTGATATAATCCTGAATTAGATTAAGAGCCTCCATTTATTAATTCTATGGTGTGTAGTAAAGTATAATTTAACCCATCTTTTCCTTTCAACTCCTGATCTTTGCCTTTGCTGTGTCTTTTTCAGCATTAGCATTCTTGTGGTATACTCTGTCCACAATAGGATACACTGGCTAAGTGCTGATAACCAACCACAATCCCAGAATCAATTGTGTGCTGTTTCACTGCTGTCATGCACTCTTAGCGAGACTGAACACAGGAGCAAGAAAACAATTGCTAGGGAGAGCTGTTGGCTTCCTTTGTCAATGACAAACGACAAAACCACAGGGAAGATGGGGAAGAAAGGAAGAAGAAAAATTGTGAAAAGATGAAAAGTTTGTTGCTCAAAGTTATTTGAAACAAAACAGAGCAAGGCATAACCCCTAACAGAATAAATTCACTCATTTGCATACTGTATATCCATAGGTAGTCCAAACAAGACTTTCCCTTCATTTCAGAAAGTGTTAGCAACATGAGTAAGGAGGATCTCACATAGTAGAAATAGCCCAAGGAAAACTTGGCTTTAGCTCTATTATGTGGTACAGAAAAAAGGTAGGTCACATTAACATCTGTTTTTCTGAGGCAAGAAGAAGCTTGCTTCTGATGGTTTTGGCCAGAGAAGATGGGCTGGAGTGGGAATGCAGCCAAGCTCCATTGTTTAGGTACCTTGTGATTATTGTGATGTGGCTAGGTTCCAAATACAAAATGCATTTCTGGTTCTGATCTAGCATTCTTCCCTCATTCATTTTTTGACACACCTCATTTCTCAACTGTAAAATAAGATGTCCTACTTACGTACGTTTTTTTCTTAGTTGCACCAGAGTTACTTCAGTTCAACTTCAAGTAAATAATCATTGTTGTGGAAGAAGTGGTAAATGTGTTAATCTGTCCTCTTAGGCATGCCGCTATGGCCACGTGCAGCATTTGGAACATCTGCTGTTCTATGGAGCTGACATGAGTGCTCAGAATGCTTCTGGAAACACCGCCCTGCATGTGTGCGCTCTCTACAACCAGGTACATTTTATTCAAATTCCATTTGATTGTCCTCAGTGGGATGATGCATCACACAGTTTACCTTCAGCAACCATCTTCAGAGCTTGGAGGGCAACAAGTCAGTTGTGGAGGTGAAAGGTCACATTATCCATCAGAGTTTGACCTTATTTTCCATCTGACAAATTGTTGATAGTCTTAAAGATATTGAAAGTTATCACAGTTTTTACTATTTAGGTTGTCATTAATCAAATATCATGTTTTATTACAAATGACTAAAAAATGCGTGCAAAAATGCTTTTTATTTTTTTGTTTATTTACTTTCCTTTATTGTACTTAGGAATCAGTTTTAAATACACATAGTTTTCATTTATTTTGATACATCTATGCTTGATAACCTAAAACAGCAAAGTGAAACCATGCAAAGAATTTTCTTACATTTTACAAAAATCTGAATTTGCAATCTACCATGAACAAAAGTGTTCAGACGCACATTTATGTCATTTTGAGAAAACGCTTTGCCAGCCATTGCGACTTTTAGTCTCCTGTGTTCTGTGTTCAAATCTTCCTGGCAGATCCGCATCAGATTTGATGGGAAGCAGTTTCTTCCATTTTGCAAATATGACCACTTTTTTGTTAGTAACACTTGATTGTTTTCTTTAGGCTTGGATAACTTTGCTTTTTTTTTTCCCCGCATTGCAGTTTGTGGGACCTTGAAATACAAGACACTTTCTTTTCTCCCAAAATCTGATCATTTGGTACAAGTTACTCAACACAATAAAATTAGAAAAAGTAAAATTCTGTCATTTTATATGTGACTCTTATGTAAGTGTGTAAGCATCTTCTGTCGTGACTGTGCCGAAACATTGAACCCCATTAGACTTTAGTGAGCTGTTTGAATTCATTTATGGAGACTCTGTGTTACTGTGGTGGGCCTTTGGATTTGCAGGATTGTTTTTAGGTCATACATTGCTTTGTAACGTTAGTGACACATTACGTCAACATAAACAGGTCAAAAGGTGATGGGAGACACAATGGGTGAGTCAGGTTGAGAAACATTAAGATTTATAATTAAGAAATGTATGTAGAGACATAAAATGGTGATCTTTTAATCACCATTTTGGCAATGGGGATTCTTTGTAAATCCTAAAATAGTTTATTTGTTGTGAGACAAACAGTCACATATGTTGCAAGGAATAAAAAAGGTTTCAATGTTTGTAATTCTATAATTAAGCTTAAACTTACGTATGTAAGCTTAAACTTCATATGTAATATGCAAGTTTAAGCTTACATACGTAAGCTTAAACATACGTATGTAATACGTTTTCTGCTGTTTTTCATATAAAGCTTCAGTCGAAGACAAATTGAGAACCACTGAGCAAAGACCATAAATGTTAGAGGGGCATTATATGTTAAAAAACTGAATTTGTTAATCTTGCAGGCCTATAGATGGGTCTCAGTTATAAAACTTATCTCAACATCTCCGATGTCTTTGAATTAAATATGCGACTGGTGTCTGCACATAATTGTTTAGTCCAGGAGTTTTTATACTGTTTCCCAAGTTCAATGGCTCTGCATAAAAGCCTTTTCACACAGTAATTTCTGTATAAATTTATATGCTAATATGATGCTTCAGAACAGTTGCACAAATGAGGACAGCATTTAACAAAGCTGCAGTCTCCTCTGGTACACAGCTTCCTCTCAGTTTAACCGGTTTGTGGAAGCACAATGAGAACAGTTTGTCCAAAAATCAACTGAAATAAATGAACAGATACTAGTCTGACTTTGAACAATATATGAACCACAGACTATTGTTCTTTTACAGGGTTTCTTACCAGCCAACAACAATAACAACAACAATGTAACAACAATAATCTCTCAAAGTACACATTTGAACAATAGTTTTCATACTGACAAAATGCAGTGCTGGGTAAGAGAAAGGTTTCAAACTTTATTAGCATAAGCAAGAGTTAGGATCAAAACTTACTTTGATCAGTACGTTTCATACAAAATGACTCAGTCTTTATTATTTAAATTCTTGATGTAAATTTCACTTACTTAAGACTATGTTGTTGTCAGTCCACACATATATATTGAGGTAACACAGCCAATCAGTCATTGTGCTGGAATGATTGTACATTAATAAAAACCGGATTTAAGACTACATTGAAATCTACTATTCGTCACCCCTGCTTCAACCAGTGTTAATATGATGTAAATCTGCCAAGCTGTAAAGTATCACAATTATCTCTATCACAAAAATGTTTACCACATTAAATGGATGACTGGAGAAGGTAAAAAAAAAAAAAATCAATGGAATTATTCTGTAAATACGTAAAATGTGCAGGAGCAAGTGATAATTGTGGCATATCCATTCGACGCTGCACACTGCAGGAGAAAGTAAAAAAAAAACACTGTTGTACAAAGAGGCATTTGTGGCATCAATGACAGTGTAGTTATTTGTAGATTATTTGTGATTAACAACAGAAAGATGTGTGATTATTTCTCATTACATATTTTAACAAGTTAATAGCTCAAATAGACACCAAGTTTACCAACCTCTTTATACTACAATTTGCCTGAAAATAAAACTGAAGTTTATTATTTATGTCAATATTTATGTTTGCGAATTACAAAATATTGATGGACCCGAGGACTTCTGTTCTTCTACCGCTTGGAGCAGACGTAAGTCCCTACGGCTCCCGTTTCTCTTTTCAGTTATTTTATGCACTTTTTAATTTACAGTTAAACTAGTCTGACGTAACGCAACTAGGCAGTCGACAGTCTTTTCAAGCTTACTGATACACAGCTCTGGCGACCAGAAGGCAGGAAATTATAGCACAACAAGCGTGGAGAAGAAAAAAATGAAATAATTAAGTCAACTGGTGGGGCAAGATGGTAGTCAACTCAAAGCTGAACTCCTCCGCGAAGAACTTCAGCTCTCCCGTGAAACAATCCTGACAGACCTCAGGGCAGAAATGTCTCTCTTCACAGGGAGCTAAGGCAAGAAATCGAAGCTATACATTCGGAAACATCAACGAGCCTCTGTGCTCTACTCCACGAGACGGGAAAGGAGATAAATAAACTTCAGCAGGAGCAGGCTCAGATGCTCACCGAGCAAACCGACATGGCATGCAGTCGTACAGACGCCCAAGACCGCATTCAGCAGCTGGAACGCCTCGACAAATCGAAAACGAGTGAGCTGACACATCCGTACCGTACCATACCGTCTTCTTCCGCTTATCCGAGGTCGGGTCGCGGGGGCATCAGTCGGAGTAAGGAGGCCCAGACCCCCCTCTCCCCGGCCACTTCTTCCAGCTCCTCTGGGGGGATCCCGAGGCGTTCCCAGGCCAGCCGAGAGACATAGTCCCTCCAGCGTGTCCTGGGTCTTCCCCGGGGTCTCCTCCCAGTGGGCCGTGCCCGGAACACCTCACCAGGGAGGCGTCCAGGAGGCATCCTAACCAGATGCCCGAGCCACCTCATCTGGCTCCTCTCGATGTGGAGGAGCAGCGGTTCTACTCTGAGCCCCTCCCGGATGACCGAGCTTCTCACCCTATCTCTAAGGGAGAGCCCGGCCACCCTGCGAAGGAAGCTCATTTCAGCCGCTTGTATCCGCGATCTTGTTCTTTCGGTCACTACCCAAAGCTCATGACCATAGGTGAGGGTAGGAACGTAGATCGACCAGTAAATAGAGAGCTTCGCCTTCCGACTCAGCTCCTTCTTTACCACAACAGAACGGCGCAGCACCCGCATCACTGCAGATGCCGCACCGATCTGTCTGTCGATCTCCCGCTCCATCCTGCCCTCACTCGTGAACAAGATCCCGAGATACTTAAACTCCTCCACTTGGGGAAGGACCTCATCCCCAACCCGGAGAAGGCACTCCACCCTTTTCCGGCTGAGGACCATGGTCTCGGATTTGGAGGTGCTGATTCTCCTGACACATCTTGAGGATAAATGTTTGGATCTCGAAAATCGGATTTGGCACCAAAACTTGAGGTTTGTTGGCATTCCAGAAGGGAATAAAGGCAGGCAAAGATCGATTACAGCCTGTACTGCCCGGCGGTCCCCGCCATCAATGTGAACGGCGTCCGTCACACCTTCGACTCTCCACAAGCAGCAGAGGATTTTTATCAGAAAAAAAAAATATCTCCGCAGCAGGATGGATTAATAAATCCTCTCTCCCAGTTCGCTTTTAATATTACCAGCGGCGGATGGAGCCATGGAAAACGAGAAACACGACTTCATTACCATGGAAGCGGATGCATATTATAGTGTTTTTTTTTTCTTTTTCTTTCCATGTCTCACTAAACTGCAGATGTTGCAGGTGTATGTTAACTACAAGAATGGACAGCGGTAAGACAGTAACCCACCACCAATCAATCCTATTATTCAATACGTTTTGGGCTACATCTTCATGTTCTTCAAGCAAAGTTTTCTGGTTCAATTTTTATTATCCTAATAGCATTTTAAATCTTGAGAAGGTTTGCACTTTAACCCTGATTGAAAAATCTTCTGCGCCTAAAGGGTAACGCACATTAGTCGAGAGGCACCTGTTGAGCTGCTCCCGTAGCATCATGATAAATGGACCAGGCCCTCAGGACTTCCAATATGAGAAGGCTTTGGAATATTTCTTTAGGAAGCCCAGGAGCATCAGTTGTCCTGACAAAGAATGCAAACTTTGCAGACAATAGTGACAAAATGTCTCTATCTGTACTATATGCTTGTACATAATTTATTAATTCATCATCATCGTCACCATGATCACCATCATTCTATTCTGTAAATATTTCTAATTGTGTGTGTTGACTGTATGTATAATCTGTATATAGTGTTTTCAATTTAAGATTTGTATATGTGTGATCACAATTACAACTTTGCAACAGTTCCATTCAAAGTGTCAGTTTTGACTCTGCCCCCCGGAGCACACCACCACAAATAGATCCTTAACCTGTGGGAAACATGAATATATGTTATCTGGGCTATTCGTCATGATTTCAGACTTATCAGAATGACGTCATAATTTCCTGTTATTGGCCCGATAATTATCGTGTACCCCTATTATTTACGTAGGGGTGGGTGGGCCAGGTATATCATTCCTCCTTCCAGTTTGAATCTAGGGGGGGCAGCAATCTTTTTACACAAGATGACTCCTTTTGTTTGTTCTCATTCTTTTTCTTACAGGCAAGGCAGGTATGTGATTGTAGAGGGACAGCTATATAATGGTCCCCTGGTCTTAGTTTGCTTATATGCTCCCAATTTTGATGACAGTCATTTTTTTTCATCATTGTGGTCCCCAATTCCAAATTTGAATACAAATCATTTAATTATGGGGGGAGACTTTAATTGCATTTTAAACCCAATACTAGACAGATCTTCCCAAACTGCCCTTGTAGGGCAGCAGAGAAAATTACATCTTTTCTTGATGATTATGGTGTTACCAATCCTTGGTGGTTTAAAAACCCAAATACACGCCGCTTCTCCTTCTTCTCCCCTGTCCACCAATCATATTCCTGGATTGAATATTGTCTTATCGAATGGAAACTTTTACCACATGTCAAACATTGTGAATACAAAGCAATTGTGATTTCCGACTATGCTCCCCATATACTCCAATTAGCTTTTCAGCATAAATCACCAGCTGCCACCTGAAGATTTGACTGACAGTGCCTTTGTTTCCTTCATTTCTACCCAGATAAAGCAATTTACTTCTATCAGTGATAATGGGGAAGTTTTGAAGGGGACACTCTGGGAAACTCTTAAAGGCTATTTCTCATAGATAATTTCTTATAGTACATCCTTTAACCGCTCCCGTCTTCAACGTCTGTCTCTACAATAAGAGAATTTCCCTCCAATCGGACTTTGACCTCCTCTCCACTGACGACTCAGCTAAATTATTACTGCAGACTAGATGCAAACTATATGAATAAGGTGAGAAAGCCGGGCATTTGTTGGCTCATCAAATCCGCTGATCAGCTGCATCCAGACTAATAACGGAGATTCACTCATCTACAGGTGAAATGCTTATTGACCAACAGGAAATGAACAATGTATTCAAATCTTTTTACACAAGTCTCTATACCTCAGAGTCTAAAGGTGACTATCGATCAATTTGTGCCTGACATGGCCTCATTCAATTTAAGGTATTGTATCGCCTTCACTTTTCCAAAGTTAGACTGTCAGAATTGTTCTCGGATGTGGACCCAATGTGTGTCAGATGTAGGCTCTCACTGAGCTCTCTGGCATACTCATTCTGGCTTTGTCCTAAATTACACACTTATTGGAACTCGATTTTTAACACTCTATCAGAGGTTTTCAAAAAGGGGATCCAGCCAGACCTGAGGATAGCCATTTTTGGCGGAGTCGGAGAGAACAATAAAAAGCTTTCTGGAAACAACCTTAAAATTACAAAATTGGTCACTTTGCTAGCCCAAAAACGGATTCTTCTAAATTGGAAGAGTCCTCGGCCACCGAGCTAGACTCAGTGGATGAGAGAAATTCTACAGCTCTTCAAACTTGAAAAGTTGAGATTCACAATACGTGGATCTTCAGATAAATCTTGAAGCCTTTTAATGGACTATATTAAAGCTAGGCTTTGATTTTTCCCTCCTCTTGTAAAGGCTCCCTAAATGCAATGGACTTTAATATCTACATATACGATACCCATTTGCTTCACCACCTGTCACAATGTGCCAATTTCTTTTATTTATTTATTTATTTATTTTTGGTTCCAGTTGATGTAACTGCAAAATGTGAATCCATGTCTGTTTGTTGGTTTGTCTTTTCTGTTGTTTGTATTTTTTTTCCTGAAAAAGCCAATAAAAATATATTTTAAAAAAAATATTCACAGAACCTATTCCAAAAAAAATGTTTGGACACGATGTAAAACAGACGGACAACAGAATGCAATGATCCATTTCGACTGAGTTCATTTTAAATGAGCTTTGGCCCAGAGACGACAACAGTGTTTCTGAATCATGGTCACATATGGCTTCTCATTTGCTTGATAGAGCTTTAATCAGTATCTGTAGATGGTATGACAAACTGTGTTCTTAGACAATAATTTCTGCAAGAATCTATTGGCCCATGCAGGATGCTTTGCAGGAGCATTCCCATTTTTAATGCAAAGCTGCCTGAGGGCCCAACAGGCATGCAACAGGGCTAGCGCAGGACCACATTTCAGCCTGGGAGTCTCATGTCCCATGCTCAGTCCACTTTTGCTTCAGTGGCACCATGTTCAGCGTATTCAATATAGGGGGGAGTGGGGTAATGTGAGACGGTCTTTACTCCCCGCTGCCCTCTAAGCAAGCTAAATTGATGTGTCTATAAAATTAACACATTTTTCTTTAATTTAGGATGTTTCCTAAGGACGGAAAAGATCAGAATGTTTGCCGGACTAAAGACGGTGAAAATGGGATTGTTTTTATAAAAAGAGGTCAAGTGTCTCATTTTACCCCAGCTATGGGGTAAACTAAGACAAAGTCCAGATTTCAAGGGGGTAAAGCAAGCCAGTGTGGGGTAAAGCGAGCCACCCTGGGGTAAAGTGATCCCCTTACTTTTTCCACCACTCTGGAGGTGACTGAACAAACACAAATAATGCAAATTATCATTCAAAAGAAATGTTATTCAACTTAGAGAAAAGAACCACTTCCACAGTAGGGGAAACTCAGATTATGATCACAATCACTCCACTCACGTCCTCGGGCTTAGCTCCGATCTTTAGCCCTTCTTTTGCATTTTCTCATAAGTCTCTTACGTGTATTTTCAAAAGCTCTGAATCGGCTCACCTTTTTCTCCCCTCTTTTGCACTTCCTCTGCAGCCTGCTACGTCTTTATTCAAAAGCCCTTTTGAGTGCCTGCATCTCAGGAGTGTCGGTGAGGATAGCGGTCTTCACGTGCCTCTGTCTGGTTTGTTTTCTGGGGGTGAACTTTGGAAGCGCGATGATTTCCTGTGGAGGGACATATCCAGACCAGGTAGTTAAAGGTCCTGGATCCGTGTCAGCTGGCATGGCAGCGGGCAAATTCGTATGGGAGGCTGCATTATCTGCAGCGGGAGGAGGGTCATCTTCAGGCGGATCATCTGCAGGGTGCAAGCCTTCAATACCTTCTCCCGGAGGTGGAGCATCTCCAGTGGCAGGCTGTAGTTCAGGGTTTGGCCGGTCTGACGGAATGGATGGTGCAAAGGCTTCATCTGGGAAAATGTCACGATTGTATGGAAAAATCCCACTGGACCTAAACCCAGAAGTCAGGTTTTGTGGTGTCACGGTTGTCATGAAGGCTTGACTCACAAGTCTTGCAACCTGGTAGATGGTGACTGTTTTGCCAGGATTCGATCGCATCCACCCATCGAGAGCTCGGCTGTATTGGGCTTTGAACGGAAATTAATATTATTCTTTATTGCTTTGTTTTTGTCTATCCATGTCAGTGTGTGAACTCAAAGTTCTTTTTACCAGGTGACAGAGGACAGAGAGAGGAGAGGCACAAATATATTGGCAATATTATATAGGACAAAATATATGGTGTGGACTGGTGTATTGCCATACGTTTGATCCAGAATGGTAGAGAACTTGTTATTTTAAATGTGTATACTCCCTACGAATGCCATGATAATGAATATGACTATTTAAATAGGCTTGCTTTTCTTAGTTCTTATATACAAAGTATTAGTCCCTCTTGTGCCTGTATCCTTGGTGATATGAATGCAGATATAACAGATGCCAATTCAGTTTTTGCCAATCACCTAAATAATTTCTGTAAAGATAATAGTTTAATATTGTCTAGCAGAGAGCTTTTGCCAAAAGATAGTTATACATACACACGTGGACAAATTTGTTGGTACCCCTCAGTTAAAGAAGGAAAAACCCACAATTCTCACTGAAATCACTTGAAACTTACAAAAGTAACAATAAATAAAAATTTATTGAAAATCAAATAATCAAGATCAGCCATCCCTTTTGAATTGTTGATTAACATAATTATTTAAAAAACAAACTAATGAAATAGGGCTGGACAAAAATGATGGTACCCATAACTTAATATTTTGTTGCACAACCTTTTGAGGCAATCACTGCAATTAAACGATTTCTGTGTTGTCAATGAGCGTTCTGCAGCTGTCAACAGGTATTTTGGCCCACTCCTCATGAGCAAACTGCTCCAGTTGTCTCAGGTTTGATGGGTGTCTTCTCCAAATGGCATGTTTCAGCTCCTTCCACAGATGTTCAATGGGATTCAGATCTGGGCTCATGGAAGGCCACTTTAGAATAGTCCAACGCTTTTCTCTCAGCCGTTCTTGGGTGTTTTTGGCTGTGTGTTTTGGATCGTTGTCCTGTTGGAAGACCCATGACCTGCGACTGAGACCAAGCTTTCTGACACTAGGCAGCACATTTCTCTCCAGAATGCCTTGATAGTCTTCAGATTTCATTTTACCTTGCACACATTCAAAACACCCTGTGCCAGATGCAGCAAAGCAGCCCTAAAACATTACTGAGCCTCCTCCATGTTTCACCGTAGGGACAGTGTTCTTTTCTTCGTATGCTTGGTTTTTGAGTCTATGAACATAGAGTTGATGTGCCTTACCAAAAAGCTCCAGTTTGGTCTCATCTATCCAAAGGACATTCTCCCAGAAGCTTTGTGGCTTGTCAACATGCATTTTTGCAAATTCCAGTCTCGCTTTTTTATGATTTTTTTCAGCAGTGGTGTCATCTCCCATGAAGTCCACTTTGGCTCAAACAACGACGAATGGTGCGATCTGACACTGATGTACCTTGGCCTTGGAGTTCACCTTTAATTTCTTTGGAGGTTGTTCTGGGCTCTTTGGATACAATTCGAATGATCCGTCTCTTCAATTTGTCATCAATTTTCCTCTTGCGGCCACGTCCAGGGAGGTTGGCTACTGTCCCGTGGGTCTTGAACTTCTGAATAATATGAGCCACTGTTGTCACAGGAACTTCAAGCTGTCTAGAGATGGTCTTATAGCCTTTACCTTTAAGATGTTTGTGTATAATTTTTTTTTCGGATGTCCTGGGACAATTCTCTCCTTCGCTTTCTGTTGTCCATGTTCAGTGTGGTACACACCTTTTCACCAAACAGCAGAGTGACTACTTGTCTGCCTTTAAATAGGCAGACCGACTGATTATGGGTTCGGAAACACCTGTGATGTCAATTAAAGGACACACCTGAGTTAATCATGTCACTCTGGTCAAATAGTTTTCAATCTTTTATAGAGGTACCATCATTTTTGTCCAGCCCTATTTCATTAGTTTGTTTTTTTAAATAATTATGTTAATCAACAATTCAAAAGTGATGGCTGATTTTGATTATTTGATTTTCAATAAATTTTTATTTATTGTTACTTTTGTAAGTTTCAAGTGATTTCAGTGAGAATTGTGGGTTTTTCCTTCTTTAACTGAGGGGTACCAACAATTTTGTCCACGTGTGTACATAAGTGACGCTTGGCACACCACATCGTGGTTAGTTCACTGCATGTCGACTGCTGATGCTCACACTTCTATTGGGCACATGGAAGTTCTTTATGGAGTTACATCCTCTGACCCTTTGAGATGAATATTAAGTTAGACTGTATGCCTGTGTTTACAAAATATACAAGTAACTCAAATAATGAGTCCTTGGATTGGTCCACTCTTTCAGAGGATAATATTGCTTCTTATTGTGCTCAGACAGATCAGTTGTTGGGTGCCATTGAGCTGCCCAAGGATGCTGTTGTCTGTAGGGATGGTAACTGCACTAACACATTACATAGAATAGCTATTTCCTCCCTCTACAGTAATATAGTTGGAGCATTATTAGTAGCAAGTAAACCTTATCATAGAAATAATAAGAGAAACGTTGCCCGGACGTCGCCTGGCATGGAGGCTACTCGCTGCTGCTCCAGGCGGACTTATCCCTGCGATGCTGGACGCTCCAGTTTGTACCCGGTGTGTGGTAATTTTGCGGTCGGGTGTCGACATGCCGCCGTGGACATGGACGGTGTCGCTCGGGGCCAATTCGGGGAAGCTAATCCTGAACTGCTACCCGCAGACAAGGTAAGGAGGCAACCACTGCCACTGGATCCAGGCCGCAGCGTCGACTGAACTGGGGCGGGAGCCCGACGTGGCAGCGGTGGCATACTGCCCCTATCCAGCAGTCTACACGCCGGCGTGAGTCAGCTGACCTGGCAGGCTGGACCGTCTGAAGGCCTGGTGGGCCCGGCACCGCCAGGGGTAACACCAACTACCTGGTCCGCATGTTGAACCGGGCTCTGGGACGGTCGGCTCCATCGCTCACCGGAGTGAGGGAGCTCGGTCTTCCCAGAAGAGACAGTTTGGTTTATCGGAGTTTGGTTCATCTGTGATGATGGTTCATCATTACTTAATTCACCATTGTGGAGATATACTGGTTTTAACGGCTGTTAACAGTTTAATGGCTGTTATCTGGAGTTAACACTCGGACCACAGGACGGGGACAAGAAGAAGGAGCGCTGGACGCCAGCAGCTCCTCAAGTACACCAGACTGCAGCGTCTGGTGTACTTGAAACTTGAATTTCCCCCTTGGGGGATCAATAAAGTATATTTGATTTGATTTGATTTGATTTGATTTGAGAAGGAAAATTAGGCCTGGCTGGAACACCTGTGTGGCTGAACTTCAAGCTGAAGCTTGTGAAGCTGCAAAATCTTCCACTAGGGCAGGAAAACCCAGGCAGGGGCCTGTTTTTGAACATAAGAGACTTGCAAATGCAATATATAAGTATGCAATACGTTTTATTAGTAAGAATGAAGAAACCATGAGGGCTGACTCTATGCCTAACAAGCTTTTTTGCAAAAATACAAAAGAGTTTTGGAAAGAGGTGAAATATGCTAACAGTTGCAAACCTTCTCTGCCGCTACACAGTGGATGGAGTCTCTGGTCCGAATAAGATTTCAGAGTTTTGGCAACAACACTATGGTAAAATATTCAGCAGTGTCCATAGTGAACCATTCACAGTAGGCAATGTAGATGGTGGTGATACAATTAAATCACATGAGGTGTACTTAGCTATTAAAAATCTGTCCAAAAACAAAACAACTGTCAAGGATCTGATCTCCTCTGAACATCTTAAATTCACTGGTATGAGGTTATCACCTCTTCTGGCTCTTTGTTTTACAGCTTTTCTTGTACATGGTTCTCTCCCAGAGTCTATGATGTCTGTTGTTTTAGTTCCTGTGATTAAGGACAAAGTAGGAAAAGCTGGCAGTTCAGATAATTATCGACCTATAGCCCTTGCTAGTACAATTTCAAAAGTCTTTTAAAAAATTATTCTGAGCAGGATTAATCATCTTGTTGATTCTTCCAATAATCAATTTGGATTCAAACCTAAATTAGGCACTGATATGTGTATATACGCTCTAAAGGAAATCATAAATAATTAAAAAAGAAAAAACTCATCTGTTCTTGATGCCTCTAAGGCCTTTGATCGAGTAAATCATAATAAATTATTTCATAAATTAGATCAAGCAGGTGTGCCTAAGTTCATTGTCAGAATTCTGTCTTTTTGGTATTCACAGCAGACCATGCAGGTTAAATGGGAAAATTGTCTATCGGCACCCTTTCATGTGTGTAATGGTGTCAGACAAGGGAGCATTTTATCCCCAGTTCTGTTTAATTTTTATATGAATGATCTGTCAAAACAGTTGAATATGTGTAGAACTGGTTGTATGGTGGGCAGTGCTGTAGTGAACCATCTAATGTACGCTGGTGATTTGATGGTCTTTAGTCCGAGTTCAGCAGGTCTCCAGCATCTTCTTAATATTTGCTCTGTTTATGGGGTTCAACATGACATCAAATATAATGCTACAAAAAGTGTCTTAATGATCTGTAGAACAAAGGAAGACAAATGTATAACCTTTCCTGACTTTAGTTTTGGCAGGTGATGTTCTACGAGTCTCCAATAGGGTTAAATATCTTGGCCATTGGATTACTGATCAGCTCACAGATGATGAGGACATTTACCGACAGCGTCGTATGATGTATGTGCAAGCAGATATTTTATTAGGGAAATACGGTTTATGTAGTGATTCTGTGAAGGTGACTTTATTCAAAGCCTATTGTACTCCCTTGTACACCGCTCATCTTTGGTCTCGTTATAAAAAAACAAGCCTTCAGAGCCTGCAAGTGGCATAAAATGATGCCCTAAGGACACTTTTAAAAAGACCGCAATGGACTAGTGCCAGTGAAATGTTAGGTCTTCCTCAGACAAGCCTTCCATCATTTCTTCCAGTTATTCCCATTCTCCATACTTCTAGCCAGTTCGTTGATGCTCTGGGTTCCTGCATCCTTCTTGACTATGTCCACATATGTAAGTGTGGGACATCCTCTTGATTGATGGCCATGTGTTGGTTCCCGCACCACCAGCTTGCTGGCTGGCAGCTCTGGATGCCTTCGGCAATGCCCTGCTAGTCCCATTCTCCTTACAGCAATCTTGTTGCTCACCCTTGGTAATCCCTCGTACAGGATTTTTTTGGTTACATGCATACTCTTGCTGATGTTAAGCACTGCACGCAACATCCAGAGAGTTCTCTTGGATTGAATTCAGTGTCCAGCATTCACTGCCATAGAGGAGAACAGACTCTGCATAGAAGTTGCATAGAAGAAGCTGAGTTTAATTTGGCGGGGGAGGTTGGAGTTCCATACACTGGTCATGCCACTCAGGGCCCTCCATGCAAGTGCCTTCCTTACCTTTAGATCTTGCTCAGTTGAGTTGACCCATGAACCCTGGTATTTGAAGTCCTCGACTTCTTTCAGCACAGCTCCATCTGATGTTACCAGAGGTTGATGTTCTGGTGGTACGTTGTAGGTGAATACCTCAGTTTTCTTTGCGTTTAGCCCAAGGCCAACCTTGGCACACTCTAGCTCTACCCTGCTCAGTGCTTGTGCTTGTTTCATGGTGTCGGAGAGCAGACTGATGTCATCCACATAGTCAAGGTCTGTGAGGACCACTGCCGAGTATCGACTTAACCTCCTTGATGTTAGAGTGTAGCCAAGTTCCTGTTCTCGCCCACCGATTGCCTTCCTGACCACATAATCAAGGACTATGAGGATACCAAACTCCTCACTGTTGCCATCTGGGATCACCACCCTGGCCCTTGTTCCTGCGTACATGGACTCTATTGCTCAGAGTAGGTTTAGAGGAATACTGTATGTCTTCAGGATCTTCACCATCATGCCAGTGGATCGAGTCAAATGTGTCATGATTTGCAGCGGATGAGGAAGGACCCAAGAGCAGGAGTTCTCAAAAAAAAAAAAAAAAAAAAAGGGGTTATTAAACCAAAACACAAAATCCAAAAATCCAAAAAGTCTTAACTTAACAAAATCCCAGGGAGACAATGAGAGGGAAACAGGTAAGACCACAAAACAGGTAAAAATGACTGCAACAAAGACTGGGGAAACAAGCAGAAAAACTGGCAGGAAAACTCACAGGACGGAAGACAACGGACCAGCACAGACAGGGGAGATGACAAGACTTAAATACACAGGTCGATAGATGAGAGGCAGGTGCAGGTGATCAAGGTAACGAGAGGAAGAAAGAAATGCAGAAATTAATGGAGACAAGACAGACCTTCAAAGTAAAACAGGAAACAGAGCAAACAAGAGACAGGGAGTGACGCCAACTTGGCACGAAACACCGAGACTGCCATGACCTAAACCATGACAAAATGCCTTTTTGAAGTCTATGAAACAAAAGACTCCAGTCAGGTTGTTCTTCACCTCCTCAATCATCCTCCTTAGTGCCAAGATCTGTGCTGTAGTGGTTCACCCCTCTCGGAAGCCGTTCTGGTTCTCCCTCAGATGTGGGTTCGATTGCTTGCTGGACCCTGTTAAGAATCATGTGGTTGTAGACTTTAGCAGTGATGCATATCAGGCTGATGCCTCGGTAGTTGTCCGGCTTCGAGAGGTCTCCTAGCGAGTTCTCCGAATGTGAAGGGACTATCATTGATGTTCAGGTTTGGGAGGACTGGTGGTTTTCCTCTTCCTCAGCTACTTCTGCTGTTTCTCCCATCATCCTTTGAAAGTGGCTGGTCCAGGTTGTCACCCTCTCCTCCGGGCTGTGTCCCTTCACCTGTCCCTCCTTGGTCCTCTTCCACCATGTCATTTCATTGATGACCCTCCAGACCTCCCAATACTGCTGTTCACCTTGTACCTCATGCACCCTCCACACTCTCTCCATCAGTTCTTCCCCTTTGATGGTGTCATAGGTTCTGAAAAGAAACTGTTTGGCTTCATTCAGCTCCACACGATTCTTCGCAGTTGGCTTCCGCTTGAAGTTGAGGCGAGCTTCCTCCACCTTCCCTCGTGCTTCTACGACCTCTGGATGTTTGGATCGCATGGAGGTTCGGACTCTCTCTGTCATGGGCACACACAGCCTCATCCTCATTCGCAATTATGAATTCCTGTATTTGCCACTGGACTCCGCTCCCTTGTCCAGCTGCTGGAATCAACTCCTCACCTCCTCTGTGTATCTGGTTTAAAGGCCAGGCTCACTCAAGAAATCTTTCCAGTTATATCGGATCTTGGGGCTTGGTTTGGGGACTCTGAGGCTCAGGCGAACTCTCATGGAGACAAAGCGGTGGTCCGAGCCCACTGAACTAAAAGTGCTGTATGGCTCAGCATTCATAATGGAGTTTCTCCACTTCTTCCTTACTAGGATCTAATCTAGTTGCTGTAGCGTTTCTGTGGCACAGTCTCGGATGGTCTACCTCTTTCCTGGTCTCTTCCGAAAGATGGTATTTGCTGCCAGTAACTCGTGCTCCTTGAGGAAGGCTGTGAGGTAGCTGCCGTTGCGGCTGGTAGAGTTGTGGTAGGGGAAAGGTGCATCCTCTGGTCCAAACCTTGCATTAAAGTCCCCAAGTATTGCCAGGAAGTTGTGTGCTGTGGCTTTACGGACCACTGTTACAAGGTTCTCAAAAAACTTCACCATGTCAGATGGTGCCACGTTGGTGAGTGAGTACACAACTATGACTGTTGTTACTGGTTTGCAACATATACAGAAAGAAAAAGGGGGGCATAGGACAGCATAATGAACTACAGGAACAGTAAAGTGCAGTTACATTTTTGAGGTGCTCCTAATTAACTATGGATACAGCTGAAGGAACAAGAGGAACGGATGGAAGAGAAGAGGGGTGAGGACACCACTCAGTGGATCATGCTGGTTTAAGACCAGCCTGCTCTCGTCTTGGCTTCAGCCATTTCTTTAACTGTAGCTGGTTCCATAGTAAAGGTAGTAAATGCTGACTCAGCATTCACATCATAGCATGTATCTGACTCTTCTTACTGTTACTTATTTTTTTGTCCTTGATACTTACATTTTACATTTCCATACTGTAATTTGAATTGTAAAAGATATTAACACCATCAGCAACACCGATAGCCTCCTGCCTAAGGAGTTCACTGGTTTCTGCAACTTTTTATATAATTTTATCACTGTCAATAGAAATGAGGATTTCCCTCTCTGTTCATCAGTATGAATGCCTCTTGCTAAGTTGGTGAGCTTCGTAGCCTATTTTTTAATAATCTTTAAGGTTGAGAAGCTTCTCTCTCATGTAGCCTGGGTGATCGAAAGTGTCGAGAAATGTATATGATAGTTCAATTACATGGTACAGAGTATTAACTGGACACAAATTTCACAGTTTTTGCAGGAAGAACATGTGTTGCACTCAAGCTCAATCTCTGCTTCTGTAAAAGACAGTTCATGACCATACCCTTGACCTTTCACTGCCATTTCACTGCTTGTCCTGACAGTATAACTCTCCATAGAGGACTCTCCCACTGCAATACTAGACAAAATACTTCTGTTTGTAACGCACTAACAGAGGCCTTTTCATCAAACCACAGCAGTCAGTTATTTATTTCCTGGAGTACTGAGTTACGTCGTCCATTTGCTCTAATTTTGTGAAATATTTTAGGATAAAAAATTGCAAAATCTGAAGCAAGTTTTGCATTTGCTCAAGACCTCATATCTATGATGCTTGTCACAGTATATAGAATGACATTATGGACATTCAGATTGTCCATAATGATTTGAGGAGTTAGGATCATCTCAAATTTTAGACAGATTTTAATGTAGCCCTTTGCTTTTAGTTTCACTATTTCATACTCATATCTCTCTCAGCTAAGGGCTACGGTCAGCAGCAGGTCAACATACAATGCATCCTTTAAATTACCAAACATCTAGAGATTCATCCTTAGCCCTTCACCTTGTTTCCCCTACTGGAATCAGTCTCCTGCCCTCTGTCCTCACTGGTCTCTTCCCACCATTGCATACATGTATATGACTCTCTCAGGAAAAACTGAGAGCGAGGAAAAAAGAGAGACTCTTTCAACAACACCGGCTGTTGTATCTGCCAGCACTAGATTGAGAATACTGTATGTGGATAGCACTATACATGAATCTGTGTAGGAGATTGCTCAGAGAGAAGTATTGAGAACTGCATGTTTCCCACACATGTGCCATTGTCAATGCAGAGCTTGTCTAGTGTCTGTTTCAATAGTTCTGTGAAGGACTTGCCTGTTTTTGTTTGTTTTGTTTTCTTTTTCCCCCACAGTCTACCACAGCAACCAACCACTTATGGTTGGTATCTGTGATATATCTTACAGTAATCCCATATTGTTCTGTTGAGACCTCGTCAGCAATTCACTCCTTTATCACTAGACTAAGCACAACTTTACCAATAGTGTATTTTGATAAAAGACTCACAAGAGAAACTTTGTCTTTTGCAACACTGGCATGATGCTTCTTGCGTTGCTTAATACAACAACTAATGTGCTCTATAATGTTACTCTAAGGGTTAATACTGAATATAATTTAAATCTATCTATTTATTCCCTTCTATGTTTAAGTTTATAATATTTAAATACGTTTTGAATTGTAAACCTGTCAACTTAACAGTGCTGCCCTCCTTACTCATTTTGGGTTCATCATCAGCATCTGCAGGTGACTGGCAGGTGAAAAAGAAATAAAAACGTAAGAAATTATTTCACACCGATCATGCTTGTATTTTTAACATGTTTATTTTCTTTAAATGATTTTGCCCTGTTAAGTAATACATCATACATTGAGTTAGGAAAATTGGCATTTTTTGAAATTACCTTCATATATCATGTACATTACCAACCTAGCTTAACATGTGACATTAACTTAAAAAAACTACTAATTCTGCATCTCCCCTTACCAGGGTCTACGTATGTTTGTCTCCATAAAAAAGTGTCACTGATCTTAGCTCATTTTGCAGCATCCTCCAGTAATACCCTCTTTTTTTGGAAAAAAAAAAAAAAAGAACAGAAAAACTGACCTTTTCAGGCCTTTCTGGTCTCGTCTTATCCATCTTCAATTATGCTTATTATTATTACATTCAATTTTTTGTTCAACTTTGGATGGTAGGCATATATGGGTCCAACTAAGTATAACTGTTTTGGAGGTGTAATCTCCCTCAGATGGTATATCCCATCTGACTATTCCCCTGCAGAGGCTGCGTGACATGCTTACAATGCGGAACATATTGTTAAAAAGAGGACAGCTACATGAATTGGATTTCCTTTTTACTGCTTGTCATCCCAAAAAGTGTGTGTGTGCGCGTGTATGTATGTATATTGTTAGATCCCCCAGTTTTGGTTCAGTCTCTGACTAGCAGTCTGTCACCGGGACCAGCTCTCCGTCTCTTCAGGTAAGAAGTTGCGGTCTAGGAGGGGTTCCTCGCTAGATTTCCTCAACTTATTTAAGCTGGTGTCGAGGAGATACGCCTAGCTCTCACTGCCTACTTCCAGACGCCTACCCCGCTTACTCCAATAACTGTCCTAAGAGGGATAGCCGGGTGGCTCGAAGTCCAGCTATCGGTCACGTCTGTTAACGGCAGCTCTCCTCTTAAGATCTGGGCTCTTGTTACAGGCTAGGAAAAACTTTAGTGGCTCGGACAGCAAGCCTCAGGGATAGTTGACAATATTATGACTAGAATAACCCATAAGAACCTGTGTGTTAGTGCAGAGGCATAAACAAGTCTTCAAAATTCTGGATACAGATGTAATGTTCACAATGACATCTTATGATAATTTTATATTTATTAAAGCAGATTAGCAAGGTTAAGCAACAGCATTGATTGGTTAAACAAATTGATTCTACTGGAAAAAGGGAAAAATTGAGCTGTAGCTTACGAATCAGTTCATCTGGTTGGTTCAAGGACAGGCTGAGAGACGCACGTGGCCACTCTGCGTTTTCAAGGCCGCTGGCAGAGGGAGAGAGAGAGAGCTCAAACGATCAGGCCTGCAGGTACGCTGATTCGGCCCCTCCTCCTTGCTAGCGGTGAGCTAGGCTAACCAAAAAGGCTCCAATTATTCCTTCAAGAATTGGGAAAAATTCGTCGATCCTGTTCCAAGCGTCTTTCTGTCTTCTTTTCTTGAAGAAATTCCTTCCAGTTAATCCTCCAGATGGGGGTTGCTCGTCCAGGTCCCAGCTAGTCCTTCTCCGTCTGAAGTCGCTCCAGGAATCCACCCAGAGTCCCTCTGCCTTCTCTTTTTATGCGCTCTCTCTCTCTCTCTCCTTCTCTCGTCCAGCCTGCCCCAGCCCCGAACTGTCCCCCTTTCGGCCTTTCACACTCTTGATTGGTTCTCTCACCTTTGCATATGCATACATAATTTCCCTCAACCTCACATGACACTTCTGATTGGTTATTCACATATACAGAGGCGTGCATAATTTTACATAATCCGTCCTTTACATCATGCATAATTCACAGGCCATGTCCCACAATGATTTCATAGGTTTACAGATCAGCAGGGGCGTTCACCTTAATCATCATGACATCATGCCATCACCAGACTCACAAGGCCACCTTGTTTACCTGGCCATATAGCTCGTTAAGCTAAAGCTTATCAGCTAACGCTAATCCTTATTCAATGATTTATACCTCACATCTGTCTTACAATGTCCTTAATTGAGCCATTGCTGGATTGATTCAGCCTTAACCACAGAACGTGCGCCTCATTTCATTTTTTCTGCACAAAGTCCATAGTCACGGCATCACTGCTGAGGTCAGCGTGCCCCGCTACTACCTGCACCTGGCAGACTGTTTTTCGCTATTGTTGTGTCTTGGTGGCCCGGAGCTGGCAGAATTGTTTTGAAACTCGGCTTTGTTGACATTCTAATGAGGAACATGCGCTCCGCTCTGTCTGTGTCCCTTGACCCAACAAAAATAGGTTTTTCTTTTAACATACACTAACTAACACAGATCTATTACAAAATTACTAATACATCTTGTTTCTGATCATTGACTAGAATCACACACACATTTCATACATTTCATTGATTAGGAATTGATTACAAATCACATAAATCACCACCTTTCTGTTACTCCACTTTGTTTTGACTAGCACTGGCTTGTGTTTACATTACATCACCTACTGCTGCAGCAGGATCTCTCCTCCTGTTTTGATAAACATATCAGTTGTTTTACATTCCAGTGCAGCACACAGTGACCCTCGGTCGCTTACCTCAGCTCACAGCTAATTACGACACAGAGCGAACATAGATCTATTCCCCCATCATTTCTGATCATCGGTTCTGATCATTGATTATTGAATCCCACCTTTCATTGCTCATAGATTGATTCCAAATCACATTAATTACCACTTTTCTGTTACTCCACTACATTATACCAGAAAAATCTCATCAACAAAGCTGGGATAATTCCAACTTCTCCTGGGTCACTTGACAATATATATATATATATATATATATATATATATATATATATATATATATATATATATATATATATATATATATATATATATATATATATATTATATATTATATATATATATATATATATATATATATATATATATATATATATAATATATATATATATATATATATATATATATATATATATATATGAAACATGTTCTTCCATGTGTTTCTTTTTAGTATCACTTACTTTTCCAGCCTTTCTGTTGCTTAAGTTGCAACAAAATCATTGCATTCTTCTTCAATCTATATTTTGTAGTGCTCAAACGTTTTCAGAACTGGGGTCAGTAATGCAGTCAAGATGAAAAATAATGAATGCATTGAATGTTTTAAACTGGTTTTGAATTAGTTTTGAATTAGTTGGTGGACATATCATTTCTACAGACAATGAGCTGCAGACATATCCATTCTGCAAAATGGGTTAACTTAAAATCTTATTTCTGTGGACAACTAGGCC
The DNA here is from genome assembly GCA_018398805.1 of Hirundichthys speculiger. Taxonomy (NCBI): domain Eukaryota; kingdom Metazoa; phylum Chordata; class Actinopteri; order Beloniformes; family Exocoetidae; genus Hirundichthys; species Hirundichthys speculiger. The sequence continues at coordinate 1,947,908 of JAGFBZ010001610.1, read as the reverse complement.
TAAAGTGGAATCCATGAAGTTTCTGACTGTCAGATCTTGCTTATATTGTCATTTAAGTTTCTGCTGCAAGTCATCTACCGATTCGCTTCATTTTAAATACTGTTGGCAGGCTTGATGCAGTTCCACCACTACATTTATCTGGATAGTCTGCGTCATGCTGTCATTGGGCTTTAAGGGAGTTCATGTTTGAAGTTTGTGGATTAGTCGGCTAATTAATTTTTCTTGTGAAAAGCTGTATCACACTGAGGGTGAAATGAAAAAGCCAGGTAATTTTCTTGGCAATATCTTTATCTTGATTGGTTCTTTCTTAACAAGATTCCTAATTCTGTTCTCATCCGATATTTACGACGGTATAGACCTAAATGTCTAATGAGGAAGTGTTTCAGAGCTGTTTTGTTTTGCAAGACCAACCAATGCTATGGGCTCAGTAAGAATGGAAGGATGGACCGTACATGATGGACAGCTCAAGCAGTAGTATTGCCACCACTCATTGTGGAAATGACAAGAGTCTCATAAAAGCGCTGCATTGTCTGTCATTCGCTCAAGATGTTCACACACAAGCATATCTTCCATATCTGCATCTGCTTTTTCTTTGGATATATAATGAAATATGTAAAGATACGCCAAGCAAAAAACAAATGCAAGTAATATTTCAAGGTACCACTAATGTGCCTAGTTTTAAAGTGTTGTGGCACTGTCGGAAAAAAAAACATTAGAAAATACAAGCTAAAATCCGACTCTCACCTACTAGAATTGTGAGTGACAGTTTCACTGCCTAAGGTGAGAGATGTGACTCTTTGATACTGAGTAAATCATCAAAAACTAAAACTAAACTAAAATGTGGCATATTGCATTAAAGAAATAAGATTTTACATTGTTAAGAAGTCAGAATAGCTGTGTAAAATATGAAGTGTATGCTTTAAATATGAATGAACGTGTTCTATATTGGGGGAAGTCGTAGGAAACACTGAGGAAGAGGACTGTGAAAACCAGCAGACTCATGTGAAAACCATGAAGCTTGTTACATCGAGTATGCCTGTGCCATGTTTGGCTCTCGACTACTCAAAGAGAAAGGTGAAACTGGGCACTCTAGAAGAGTTGTGTTGAACAAGTTGTGTTAGTGTGTTGAGTTCACTAACATTAAATGAGCCTTTTTTTCCTCTCTCTCAAATAAATTAAAATGAATGTATAAATGCGGAATTGTGTTTTGATTTTTAACTATGTGCCGCACAGCTAATTTCAGTTGTGATGATGGCCCGCTTCAACTCGACTGGAACACCACAGTCTCTGGAGAGAAAGGCTGAGTGTGAGGTTAGCAGAGCATCAATAGTTAATAGTAACTGCAACACATCCACGTGACAGAAGTCATTACATGTGTACCCTCTCTGGAGGTTGGACCAGGGTTTGCACTCATATTGCTCATGTTGAGCCGGGCACAAATCTGTTCATCGTCACACTGTGTGAACAGACATCTATTTTAGATCAGCAGATCCCCTCAGAACATAAATCAAGAATTTGAGTGTGACCATTCAGTTCTAGGTTAAAAATGAAATAAGTTAAGACATTAAGTAAGTTGAATGACGGAAGTTCAGCTCATTTGAGTAAAGGTTAGAGGTTTTTAATGGTTTTGGTTGGGGTTTTTTTTTCCTAAGAAAATGAATGAACTGTCTTTGAAATGATAAGACAACCGTGACTTCAGAAAAATAGGTGCAATTGAAGACAATTAAACATGTAAACTACCCCAACTGCTTTTTTAAACTCTCCAGTGTGGTAATGGACCTCGTCCCAGCTCTTGTTTCTCCCCGCTGATGAGGAAGGCTGTTGTCGTGACAGTCGAATCTGAAACTCATGTTAAGCTGATTGATCTCAGAAACAGTACATCCTAGCAGGAGATCCAACAGGCCTGAAACAGGCCTGCCTTTCCGTGATTATCCACAATCACAGTAAGAAAATAGCTCATAGAATCACTTAGTAAAACTAGTTGTCTCCTTTTCAAGATCAGTAGGTCCATATGCAGGGAGAAGAGAGCTTGTCAGAAAGAGGGACTCATATATGACATTAGGAGAATAGAATACTTTACTTCAGTCATTGCTCAGTCTAAAACCCTTTCTGTGGATATGTCTGGTTGTTAGTGTTTACTTACTGGGCTTTGAACTTAGCAGATGTAGTCAAGCAGTGAATAAAGACATGGTGTTTTGTCTGGCAGACAGCTCAGTGGGAGGTAGTTGGCAGAGTGATTGAGAAGAGAGACAGGAGAGTAAGGAATGGCAGATGGTGACAACACTGGTGAGTGGAGGGACAAGAAAAACACAGACCTCTTAGACACAGAACAAATACTGTTTCCTATTTATATTAGTTCATTTTATTCTTTTTTCTAAAAAAAGAATAGTACTACAGTGTTAAGCCGAAGAATAACTCAGATTCTCATTTAAAGTGCTTTAGTGCACCATTTATACCATGTACTTGAAATGTTAGTTACAATCTAATATCTAAACATGTTGTCGCTTCAGTGAGGAAATCCTCAAATGTATAAACTTGGCATTGAGAGATTGCATCTGTCCCATTTATTACACATGACTAACCTTCACCATTAGTGTAAAGTAGCTGCCTGAGCTTGCTACTGTATGCTTTCCTGTCGCTAAAGTAATCACATCTAGTAAACCATGGTGTGGAATGAAATACTTTTCTAAATGAATTCCTACAAGAGGCCTTTGGGAGATCAGCAAGACAGATGGCCACACTGTAATTGGCTTCTGCTTTCATATTTACACATCTTTGTATTTTATAATTCTGGTAAAAATGAAAATTGACTTCACTGATTCAAGAATTCATCTTCTTGAATTCAAATACTCATCTCGTATAGTATAGTTCAAGAAAGGGCAGTTTGTTAAGCTCAGCCCACAGCTCGATACATCAGCTGATTGATCAGTTGATTCCCTTCAAAGCATTTCATTTGGTAAATTTCCCAGAGCCCAATCTGTAAACTTCTTTGTTGCCTCCTCTGCCATTTACTACAGCATAAAACGCTGATGGTCCTATCCTGATAATTTATTTATTTTCCACCGAGCACACCATGTTTTTTTTGTTTTTGTTTTTGTTTTGTTTTTTCAAACTGCTCATCACCATGTTACAAAGAGGCAGGAGCAGCAGTGCTGAGAAGCTAGCTGGAACAAGCTCACCATTTAGCTGTTTTCAGCTCGGCTGGTTAAGTTTCTCCTAGTTCAGAATGATACAACCCAAATTCCAGAAAAGTCGGGATGTTTTTAAAATTTGAATAAAATGGAAACCAAAAGACTTTCAAATCACATGAGCCAATATTTTATTCACAACAGAACATAGATAACATAACAAATGTTTAAACTGGGAAATCCTACACTTGAAGTGTGAACGGCCTCTCTGATCTGGACCAAAGTGATGTTTTGTTGCTGAACTTATGTGCTTGTCACAGTCTTTCCACAAAAAAAAACACAATGTTTGAACATAAGAATGTCCACAAATGCATGTGGCGTCAGGACAGTCTTGGCTGTAGGTCGATGACTGACTTTATAGTCGTGTCATCGAAACTGAGGCCATATGTTCTGGACACTCGGGTGAAGAGAGGAGCTGAGTTGTCAACTGATCACTACCTGGTGACGAGCTGGATCAGATGGTGGGGTAGGGTGCTGGTCAGACCCAGTAAGCCTAAACGTGAGTGAGGGTTTGCTGGGAACATCTACCAGAACGTCTGCCAGAGAAACCTGAAATCAGAAAGAGCTTCAACTCACACCTCCATATATATATATATATATATATATATATGTGACAGTGTGGGGTCCTGTCACTATACCTCCGATTGATCACGTGTCCTGGCTACTTAGCCAACAGGATATCCCTTTGGCTGACTGGTCAGCATGCGTGACTTTCACCCGGGAGTCTTGGGATCAAATCCTGCCCTAGCCCTCCGTAGTGTGCACCTTGCCACATATATATATATATATATTTACCAAAAGGTCAAGCACCGCCCCCATCCTAGTTACAATTGCTAGGTCGGACAAACTTGCTGCTCCTGCGTTAAGGACTGTGTTAATTCGCTATTTTACCGATGTGTGTCATCAGTGTTAATATTATACTATAATAATGCCATTGTGAAATACTGTTGCTGGGGACCTGCAACAATGACTCGAGGTGTCCAGAACGTTTGGAGGGGACATTTTTATTCACTTTCCCAAGCCGAAACAAACGCTGGAAAAATGCAGGCTGTAGGTTAAGTTGTGTCCGCCCACACAAGCAACTAAACATGGGAAAAGTTACAAAACACACCTACATTTACTCCAAGGTAAATTTACTTTGTTTCTTAGATGATTGATTTAACAACCGTTTAGTAAACGTGATAATATGATTTAGCAGCAGGGAGGGTGATGAGTTCTCCTTTTCACTTCTAGCTGATTTGGTGATAGCTACACTTCCTAGCAACAAAACCATTCTTCTACCACTCATAAGTACACCACATCCTTTCTATATATAGCTTCAAGAGGTTTGGTAGTTTTCTAAGTTTGACTTGACATTAGTCTCTTAAAGAAAAAAAAAGCTCAGGAGCAGCCTCAATCACAGCACTCGCATGTCCAAGTTGACATTCACATAGACATTACTAATTCAACCACGTGTTCGGTTAATCTGTGAATGTGTACCTGAATTTGTGATTCAGTGGTTACGTGAGTCACCACAGTCATTGTGCTAATTGTAGAGAGAGGCAAGTCCTATTAATTCTGCTCTCAGTGGTAAATTACATATCGACCCTCAGCCAGCTAGCACATGGATACACAAGTGTCAATCTACAAATGGGGGAGGGGTGTCTGAGCTCATTTACACACAAACAACCTATATGAACACCAACAAACCAAAGAAAAAATCTTGTGAACTAATCTGCATGTTAACATATGTCCATTGTGATTCATTTCATACCAGGTTGTCCTTCCTCATATGTTTACCCTTGTCTTTCTACACCTTTTTTTGGCATTTTTGTGGTACCTGACAAACATTTCCTATTCATTTTGAACAGCTTCAGTGTATGACAATCATGGTACAGGCTCATTTTGAAGAATTAAATGCTTTTACAAATCTGTGGTACCACTGATAACATTAAAATTACTTAACTGTCTGTCACTCCTATAAAGCCTAATCACAGTGATTGCGCTGATCTTTTAATGAAAACTATTGTCCATCATGACATGTACCTTGTAAAGTGATATGTAAGAACTCATACGTTTTTTTTTTTTTTTTTATGTACACAAGCTTTCTATGGTTAATTGAAGCATGTCATGTCATTAATGTCAGTGACAGATCTCAAAAAAGATTAACCTTTATAGAAACTACGGCATGACAGTATGAAGCAAAATTACTTGCAATATAAACTCAAGTTTAGAGAATGATATGATAATTAGTTTGATTTCTGTAGAGTTCCTGTATTTGATTTCAAAGAGAAGAAGTTTTACATTTTAAAAAAATATGGTTTCACGCATTCTGCAGAGCTGATGCTGTTGTTTGCATATATTGACTTATGGTCAGTTCCACACATGGGTGAATTTTGAAGACCAACTGAGCTCTCATTAAATTGCAATGTTAAGACTTTGTTATAACCAAGATGATGACCGGGTCAAGATAAGTGTGTGGCTGGTTGCAATTTAGGTGAAAGTTTAGATCTCGCCCCAGACAGTGGTTTTGTGACACTGTTTGTGTATGTTCTGCGTTATCATTGTTTTTTAAAGCACTGTACAACATCTGCTGCACAACCTCAGGGTTTCTCTGCTTGAGGTGAAACATTTGCAAATTGGCATTACATAGTGAGTTCACAAGTTTTGCCAATGCCTTAAAGTCAATTTAACTAATTTGAAGAGGAATTGTGTTTTTGTGTGGACTCAGTTGCAGAAACAATGATGTTCCTCCACTTTTTGGCTTTTCCTAGACTAGAAGTCATGTAGTAGTAGTTGGCAGAGGCTCATACAAAAGTGTATACATTGAAATCCACGGTACTCATCAGATCTTTCTTTTTCTCAAATTCGCATATTCATGTACAGCCATAGGGGACTCTCAAGAAACCTTGAACTTTCTATTCTTCCAGTTCTGTCAGAGTCATTTTTTAAACAGGCTTGGAAGCCTGTTTCTGTTAAACAGGATCAAAGAGGTTGCTTGTAATGTTGCTCCAGGCAATAACTGTAACATTGCAAAGCCCAGAAATTATGATACTCCACTTGATATTTGACTTTTTCAAACCATGTCCAAATTGCATGATGTTTTGCACTTCTAACGATTTTGAAATGCCTCCATAGTGGCATGGGGATGTCCAATTTATCACACTTCCTTTTCAAGATTTAGAGAATCATTTATTTTGAAAAGATAGTTTGTGCATATTTTGTCAATAAGATCTCCACTTCAGTGAGCTGATTTGATGCTTAAGTGCCCTTCATCTGAAGGGTGACGGTCTTTATGAAATCCCACAATTTTTCTCACAAGTACTGTTTATATTCAAACACATAAATCTCTGTCACTCAGGATAGCTGTGCCCGCGTTCTCCTGTTCCGGGGAGCCAATAAGAGATAAAAAACTACAACAGCCAGACTGCTTTTCAGGTATGTGTCGTGTCCAGCATCTGCTGCATGTTATTGTGTGCACCATCAGGCTCAGAGATTGACTGATCAACATAAAATCTAAAATAATATCATAATATTATAATGTTTACTATTGTTGTTAAATATATCTTTTACATGCAACTTATACTGCACAAACCATCGCCACATATCTGCTACACCTGTTAGATATTGAAGAAGAGAATGGGGGATCGAAAAACTTTCAAAGTGTGATATGATAGTGATGTCTTTTGTCCATTTTGTTTTACTCAAGTATTCCTTTTTCTCCTTCCATGTATTCTTCTCTTTTCCCTCCATCAGGTGGCTATTATAGCTGGAAACTTTGATCTCGCAGAAATCATTAAGGTCCACAAAGCATCAGATGTTGGTAAGTTGATGGTGGTTGACTGTGGTCAAAGAGTGAGAAGCAAGCCACAGTGTACTATAGCTTTAATCATGAATAAAAAGCTGGAGAAATTTTAGATTAGATGTGAGTGATGGAAAAAAAAAATTGGGAAAGTGATTGCAGTTTGAATGCAGAAGTAGAGAAAATGAATAAAAGAGATGGAAATGTGAGGTGTCTGGAGAGCGGTTCAGGGTATTATTGGATGCCTGATGAGTAGTTTCTCTTTAAAATGAAATACAGGGAAACTCTGCCATCTGGTGTGGACAGTTTGTAATACCTGACTTGAAAATAATATTCAAATATGCAAAGGAAAAAAAAAAATAAGAATAAAACATCCTCATCTGGATTCAACTGAGAAATAGTTGAATGGACCCCCCCACCCCCAGACAACAAGCACACACACACCTTAGAAATAGGTACCCCAGTGATGAACAGGTAGAAATCAGTTATTTAAGCATCACAGCAGTGAAAGGCTTTTCATGCCTTGAACCACTATGACAAAAGACACATCCTGTGGAATGTTACTGTAAACTATGTTATTTTAGTTTACATTAAAATTATTGAATACTACTGCATTATTGAAAATAAGTGAGTACAGGTGACAACTGAAAAACCTCTGAACTTATCAACTCTATCATCAATGCTGGCAGGGGCTGAAAATGCATGTAAGAAATCAAGACATAAGACATTTATTTTGACATTGAAGTGACAGACTCACGGTTGTGTGTGGCTACAGTTTTCGTTACAGGTGACCTGTGGAAGTGTTGCATTGCTGGGCTTTGGTTTGCTGGGAAGCATTAAGATTGTACTCTGTAAAGGTCATGTAGTCTGAATAGTCCAGAGTGATGGTGGAGTCAGGGGAAGAGGAGTGGCAGATGAAGTAATGGTCCCACCATGTCTAATTCATGCTGTGCAAGCCTGTGTGGTGTCAGCAGTATGATCTGGGTGTTACCTCAGTTGGTCAGATTTAGATTCAGGAAGACTGTGCTCAAAAAATAAGGTCAGCTGAGTGTCTGACTTTACTGAATGACCAGCTTTTGGCACTGATATTTATTTTTCCTCAGTAATGGTGTGGGTGTATCCCCAAGATGACAAAACCAGGATTCATTGAGCTCAAATTGTGAAAGACTGAATCAGGGAGCATGAGACACCACAGAGCCCAGACTTAAACCCCACAGAGAATTTTTGGGATGTGGTGGGGAAGGCTTTATGCACTGGTCCGGTACAATTTTCTCATCATCAATACAACATCTTGGCTATTTCTATCTCTATCAAGAGTTTCAAGAGATGTGTAAATGATCTGTATAGTTTGTCTACACAAAAACTCACCCTCCCAGACTATAGTGATTAATAAAACCAAGTTCCAGACTTCTAACAGGTTTTAGTACTTTTAAGATTTTTTTTTTTTTTTCATCAAAGTGTTCTGTTGATTCTTCACTCTGCTACAATCTCTGTATCTCAACCTGGGCTTCTGTTTCTTCTCAGTGCCTTTCAGGGAGACCCCCTCCTACACCAACCGAAGACGCGTTGTAACTGGCCCCCTTCCCTCACCACGTTCCTTGCTCCGTTCTGCAAGTGACAACAACCTGAACGGCGACCATGACCACCTCCACACTCAACCCGCCCGAGAAGTCCGTGGCCGCCAGGGTCCCTCTCCTGTCCCTTCACTGCGCAGTCTCCCAGCTTTTGGGCAACAGCACAGCAGCCTTGGGGAAGTAAGACGTGTTGAAAATGTGTTACTGTTCAATCATTTTAGGCACACTTTGTCATGAAATTATGATTGTTTTAAACGTGGCGCTCTTATCTCCTTCTGCTGTATGTCAGAGTCGTCACGTAGAAGTCCCTGACAGCAGTCTCCAGAGTACTGGTAGCTCCAGATCCTCCCATTCCCGCTCACCTTCGCTACGTCACCTGCACGACGAGGATAAGCCAGTCCCCAGACGGTCCCAGAGCCATGGCTACCCTCATGGACATGGCCCTCGTGGAAGGCTTAGGTCTGTAAGATTTTCTTTGATGTTGGCTCACTTTCATTTCATTATTTCCAGTAATGTTTAACAAAATGATTTTTTTTTTTAAGGGCTAGACAGTGTTTTTCTTCCTGTTCCTAATTAATGTCACGCTATTCCCTCTAAATAGATAATCTGTTATTGGCCTTTTGATTTTGTACCTACTGTTATTAAAACCATATTTCAAAAAGCTAAAAGCCCCATGTGATGTGGATGAATCACTTGTTAGTCACCAGGCAGCGCTGCATCTTATTCCATCGCCTCCTGTCTGCTACTGGAGATAAACATGACCAGAAACCAGCATGTGCAGAATCTTTATTTATTCATCAGTCATCTGAACATCGAAAGTTATTTCACCGTCATAACTGTTCTGGAAAGTCATCTGTACTGGCTATTATTTGACATTTAAATCTGACAGTGTATGTTAACGTGTTGGTATCAGATTTATAGTGGCAGACTGGAACTCAGATCTATATTCAGACTATTATAGTAACATTTGGTGTAGTTGCTGTGTGAGTCATGCTCCTGTCAGGGCATTAGGGTATGATCACAGGCATCACATACTGTATGTCATGCATAAACAACAGCCCTGATTATGTAACAAGTTCTGCTGAGATGTAGAGGCCAGAAAGCAAAGACACACTTTAAATCTGTTTCATGTGCATTTGCATTTGTTCATGTTTGCATATGACCAAGTTCAAACAACTGTAAGTGCTTGCACAGTTTGGAAGTAGACAGATGGGAAGGGGCTAATAATGATCACCACTGGGACTAACTGAAGTCTGTCAATCTGTGAGTGTGTGTATGAATGTCAGATTGTGAGAGAGAGACTGAGTGACACTGGATATATTCTGAATTTAGAGCCATGAGTAATATTATTGGATGAGCTGCTCAGTTTAGTTCTGTCAGCAGTTGCTGTGACAAACTGCACAGAAAACTGGGGCTCTGATCCCATCTCAAAGCAAAAGATCGAGCTGGCTTTGAACACTTGGTTTGTTAAGCCTTTTATCATCATCATATGTTAGTAAAAGATCACCTACATACAGCAAACATCTAATATGATTCCCCGGCGCTGCACACTGTATGTGAGTGCACTTGCATCTGCGTGGAGCAGTCTGATGTGTGACGAGGGAATTGCATTACAGACACAGCTCCAGCTGTACCCCTCTCTGCTCTAATACTCTTGTCAGCTGACAGTATCCATCAAAGACTCTCACACATGAACATGTTTTTTACTTCTTTTTCCTTCTATAAAACACTTGTACGGTTGTATATATATCACATATACATCTAGACATTGCTACTTTTGTGCAGTCAACATCTCTTTTTAAGTCAAAAGATAAACGCAGCCACCATGTCAACTTTTTGCTTGTTGTCTATTATTTTGGGCCTCAAGATTGTAATTTCAGCCTTTTAGGCATGTCCATACGGTGACCACTTGTCAGACATTAAATATATATCATCTATTATTCTCAACTTTGAGTTCCGTTAACATGCTTCTTCTATCATGTCATGCCTTCTGTGCTTTCAACTCAGGTGCGACTCCTCTCGGTTTGCACTTGAATTCCATGCATGCATGGACGAGCAACTGCAACAGCAATTCACACTTAATTTTCACAACATTTTCTGGACATCATGTGGAAGCAGCTGTAGGTCATAGAAAGATGCTGCCCCCTATGGGACATTTATAAGAATGCACTTTGAAGGTATTCCTTTGGCTTTACTTTTCAGACTCAGGTGCTACAACCATCTTTTTCCTACAGTCTACTTATTTACATAACCACATAAACCTCTTCAGCATAAGGCATTGACATTCAAGGAATCTAAATTCAAATGTAATCAAACTAGGCTGGAACCCATCTGTATGATCTGATTTAAGTTCATAAAGAAAATGTGCTTTTGTGAGACTACTATTCTTTATCAGTCATGGTGTGTCCCATAATGATAACAAAAGTGGCGTTGCGCTGACACAGGCAGTTCACTGACAGAGACGCACAGCTTTTGTTGTGTCACTGTGTTAACTTACTGCAAGGTTGATTGTTGCGTGAAAAGAAAGGAGGAGCAATAGAAGTGAAAATGTAAAGGATGGTAGGTTTACTGGATCTTCTGTGTCCCAGCCTAAATGTTTTTCTCCAAAAATGGAGCTGAGGTGTGCTGCCTCTAAGTGCACTATCCTTTCAGTGATGAGAATATATTAGAAGTCCACAGTGAGCAGCTGGTCTCCATGGCCAGGGTTGCACCCAAGTGAGACTGATGCTGTCCTTGAATATTTTTTCTGTAATATTTCTCCACCTCTCTCTGTTTCTGTCTATGACCTTCTGTTTATGCCCACGGTAACTCTAGAGGCATTATAGGTGCCAGGGGAGTGTGAAATTAGCTTGGCCGGTCAACAGCCCGGGCAACAACAGACTCCAGCAAGTTCCTGTGGAACTCACCATCACTTCCTTCTCCTCCAATGTGTGCAGTACCACTGCCCTCAATGAAAAGATCTAGACTGAGCCACTAAATAGTGTACAGATAGAGCATGCTGCCTAATGAAGATCTGATCAAAAGAGAAAGAAAAGTGAAGCTCCTGAATTGTTACTGTATCGATGTGTTCAGTTGATACAATGGATAGAGATATTAAATGTGATAGATGGTGTTAATGTTAATATGAAGGAATTTTATTAGTGAAAAAAATAAAGTTGCATTTGTCATAAAAAGCAATTCAAGAATGTGCCTTGATGTATTGTCAGTACAAGACAAGAACATTATATATCCTGAAGTATTTAAATCTTGTTAAAAAAAAAAAACACACACACACACACACACCAAAGGTAAGAGAAGCTACCATTTCCATTACAAAAAAGAAATAAGTGTTTCAACAGGTATTATTATGTGCCTTTTGGGTGATTTTAAAACAGAGATGTATCAGGAAAGTTTTCTGGGTTTATGAAAGCAGTGTAGTCCAGGTTTTGTTGTACCCCCACTGAGGCCATATACCTGGATAACTCTTTGTTACTATTCTTTGCAGCTCTTTTCCAACTACTTCCCCCACTTTCTTTGTATTAGTCACACACATGGCTGTTAGCGTGAATATTATTTGCAGGATCTCAGCTGAAGTGCTCAGGGAGCACAGACAGAAAACAAATGGACTTGAGGTGAAGGAGGAGGAGTTGGACAGGTGAGGTTCCCCTGCTTTAACTGGGAACTCGTATCGAAGAATAACACAGGAGAATGGCATCGTATTGATCCATAGCTATGATCTGAAACTGACTCACTTGCCCTCATATCCGATGTCTTTATTTAAAACAACAATGTTTGGACTGGCCTGGCCACACTTAGTAAATTAACAGTAAACCATGTAATTTCTCAGAGGTTGTTGAAAAATAGCAGATCCCGTAACATCCCTTTTTACGTTCCCTTTTCCAGCAGCTTCTGCCGCTTATTCTGCTGTGAGTCACAGTCTCAGTTGATAAACCTAGTTGCACTTATATTCTTTTTTCCAGCCACGTCCTCCAGCTCTTCCTGAGGAAACAAGGACAGATATGTAATCATCCAATGTGTTGTGAGTCTGCCTTCTGGGTCATGTCCAGCTTTATCTGCGTTACCCCATACCCTTCTACATATCTTAACCCTTCATCTTGTCCCTGAAAAACAGACCAGGCACATGTTAATAAAAAGAGAAATTCTGCTATATTGGTTCCAGTCAGTTCTTTCAAATGAAGCACACTAAGAGCTTTAAAACAAGTAAACCTGTTTAGATAGGAACTAAATTTACATAGATAATAAATATTTTAGTCAACTTCCAGGTGTGGATGAAGTTAAGAAATATTGTTAAACTGTGCAATATGCATTTACATGGTTGGCGGTGTAGTAGGTATCCTCTGCACCTTGGCTCTCCAAAAAAAAAAAAAAACAAACAAAAACAATACACTGAGCAATCATTCACTCCTGTAATTTCAGTTCTCCAGTACCAAGATGTGCATACTCTCCTACCATAGCCGATATGTTTATCCCGACCCCTCCATTCACCAAGCATGAATCAGATTTTCTGAGGTGATGAGCATTCCCTCCAACATCTGAAGGGCTGTCCTTCAACTTCGCTCTTCAGAAAATTAATCAAATTCTTCTCCACATGACCTTAAAACGTTCTACCTGATGAGGATGGTTCACGTAACATGCTCTCCTGATACTCATAAATCTCAAACACTGGGGAAAAAATGAACAAGATGCCATATAGTCATTCATGTGCAGCAAAGCAAGGACAGACTGATGATCATTATGATGCAAACTCTGATGCTGATTATGTCTGTATTTGTAATGAGCTCATCTCGCCTTAGTGAGCTAGGCTGTTTCATGAAAAGGCCATTTACCTGAGGAGAAAGTCCATTCATGCGAGACACTGCTTCACTGAAGCAGTTTGAGATCATCTGTGAAAATGGCATTGAGTGACTTTTGCAGGTGCATCTTTAGATTTATGTATTTATGTTATAAAAGACTTTAGTTGAACACATTCTCAAGCTGTTCAAAAGTTAATATGTACTTTACTGGATTGATTGATTACTGTGGATCTAAAACTCTGCGTGGAAATACACACACGCACACACGTGTTTGTGTGTGTGTGTGTGTAAAGTGAGAGAGAGGTTTCACATCTCATTATTTGCTGCTATGTGCAATTCATAACTTTTTCTCTTGTTCGTTTGCAACTCACAACTTGATATTATGTTTATCCAAAGTTTATCTAAATATAGATATTGTAACATTTAATGGCTACAGATTTTGTTTTTTTGTTTTTGTTTTGTTTTAGAATTAGGGAACATCCATTTGTGACTAAAATGTTTTTATTTAAAGGTAAATCTTTCTTTTATTATTTAAAGGCAGATAATCTGAAAATATAATATAAAAAGTTGTTACAGATTATGTTATTGATTGTTTGCTTTTATTGACAGTTGCCATCGTTACAGAGGTAGGGCTGGTGTCCAAGGAAACAGCTTTTATAATAGACTGGATGACATATATGTGTATGTTTGCGCTTGTGTGCAAACGTGATAGATCCTACATTTTGATCTTGTTGGAGCCACTCTTAGTGAGGTACACAGAAGGGAAATGAATGAGAAAAAGAGAGTGAAGCAAAATAAGTAGAGACACGGTTCCACGTATAGGAGTTAATAATCATATCATCATCTAAATTGACTGAGGGAGTCGGATGTAGTCAAAACACTGAAAATAATGCAGAGAAATTATACATAACTTATGTTGGTAGAACACGATTTTACATTAAATGAACACGGAACATTAACTTATGAAAAGTGGAACAAAATAAGCATGAAACCTTTTCATCAATAGAAATGACCATGAACAAAGACAAGGACTCTGAAATTAATTAGAAATCTTTAACAGTTTTCTGAAGCTCCTCAGCCACTATAACAATCCAGAAGAATCTGCTTATTGCTTTCATTTGGTCTAATTTCAAAAGGCCTTGTATGAAGAAAACTGGCAGACCTTTCTGCTGGAAAACAGATTTTCAACTGGAGAGGATATTAGATTGTCTAAGCTATACCAAAAACTAAGACATGCATGTACCATGATACTACTCCTTGCAGTATTTCATACACAAAGAAAATCCAAAGGAAATTTCTTTTCTGTGAGGTCGATAACTTTTTTTTTTTTTTTTCTGTTTTGGACTGTTTGGAAAGTTTAAAATGATAATGAAATAAACATCCGAGTTTTGAAATGTGTTTAATGTCTAATTTAAAATTTCAGTCAGATATAAAGTTTTTGCAAGAAGAGAACTTGACCTAGCTCTGTTGTCTTACTTCTTTTAGACACCTTAAAAACATGTGTCTATCCACCTGCCATCAGCTCAGTTTCATGGAGCAGCTGTAGTGTATATAGCTGCTGTGTATATAACCTTGCAGTAGGTGCATTGCGTGGAAGAGGTACGTAAAAGAAGATGGCCCATTTGAGTCACTGAAGTGGATATCCCTTGGTGGATCCATTCATTTGACAACCATTTCATTTTGATATGCACCCCTTTATATCTTAGTTTTTAATCCAATTAGCCAGTCCTGTGATGAAAACTTAAGTATCTAACATTGCAGGGTTGTTTGGGCCTGACAGGCTGCTCTGCGTATTTCAGATCCTGCTGAGCAAGTGAGACATTCACAGACATCAAACTCTGCAGTTATACAAAAAAAAATCCATTAACAGATTCGACTCTAGGCAAATATGCCTTGATGGTACAGGTCACAGAGATGACAGTAACTCTAATAACCACTCCTTACAAGGAAGATATGCAGAGTGATGTCTTGAACCTTGAGGCTAATGGGCTACAGTACTAGAAAAACAGACAGCAGCATCTACAGTCTACTTGGGCCCACCAGATTTTGACATTATGAGACTGCCTGATCTGATCACTCTTGATTGCTGCAGTGACATTTTGGATCTACCCAGTAATGTATCAGTAACCGATAAAGCGACCGGTGTTTGTCTAGATTCTTCCCCTTGTTTCTCCAAGCCTTCCACCACTCTGTTATGTGCACTGATTATCTGGGTTCGGGTTCAGGCATTAACATGTAGGAGTAATCCTAGCCAGTCAGTCCCTATGGTATGAGAAAACCAAGAAAAGCAATAGAACGCTAAAGAGAGAGAAGGACGAGTAAGTCTTGAACTCAGGAGAGCGGATTTTGGAATCGGTTATTAAACAGAATGAAGGCTAGAAAGTGACTGATACAATGTGTTTTGAGAGAATGGTGAAAGGATTGAGCAAATATATGGAGATGCATTTCTAGCCATTCAAGTAAATGTTTCGGAAAACACTGTCAGTGACTCAGTTCAGGGGAAAATCAAGTTTCTTGTAACAGTAGATTAATAACTGCACTGACTGTATTTGCAATACACTCAAACACTCACACAGGCAATGCCCAGATCATGTTAAGTCACCATCCATCTGATTTCATTGAATATATATGATTAATATACAGTTATTACATGTATTTTTGACGTTCCCTCTGAACATGCTTGAGAGAAAGCATTGACAGCACAAGCAGCAGAAAAACGCTGAATGCAACTCCAGCGGCACAGGGGTGATGAATGAAAACGAGGCGGAGCTCCGCTGCTGCTGTATTAGAATTCATAGCTCGACAGAGAGAAGGAAATAGAATGAAGATGCAGCGTTAGGAGATGTGGAGAAGGGGAGGGATGAGAGAGTGCAATGGAAAATGGGGGGATATGAAAGGGAAAGAGAGGAGGTGGAGGATTTGAGGCAAAGAGAAAGAGTGAGGAGTGACAATTAAACATAATGGGCTGGAGCTTACTCCCCTCCAACCCCACCCCCACCCTGCACACAAGCAAACTCACACACACACAAGTACTATCTCAGCTTGCCTCAGGGAACCGTGGCGCATGCACGCTCTCAGGCAGACGGCCAGGAGATCAATCATGCTCTGGGACTCAGTGTATGTGTGTTTTAGCGACATGCTGGTGGCGGCTTATGCCATGCTACTGAGGGTGCAATGTTAGCGAGAGTCGAGGGGGCTGTCTGCGTTTGTGCCTGTGTGCACAGCCAGAATGCACATAGAGGACTTGTGGTGTGTGAGTGTGAGCAAGCCGTCAAAGGGGAGGGGATCCACGGAGCGCAGCAGCAGCAGCAGCAACAGCAGCAGCAGCATTGCCAGAGTGTGTGTGAGTGTCTGTGAGCGTATGTGTGAGGGGTGGAGGGGAGAGGAGAGGAGAGGCAGACACGGCAGGACTCCCGGGAGAGGGAGCGGGAGTTAGGACCTCTCTCCTCCACAGCAGGAAACCCGGACCCAAGGACAAGGCAAGATCTGTAGCTCAGGCTGGAGCACCTGAAACGGGGGATATACAGAGGATCGCCATCCGTCTCTGGAGGGGACTTCTGCTGGAGCCCAAACTCAGGATGTGTTTAACTAAAAGTGGCTTGCAGATGGACCTGACAGATCCCCACAGAAAAGGAGGCAGCGTTGTTCTTCTTACCGATGCATATTTCTTTTCCTACCTCGATTAGGATGCGAGGGAGAGGGGAGAGGTAGAGGGAGAGGGTAAAAGAGAGCAAGAAAGACATTGTCTCTGCTATTGAGGAAGGAACAAGGGATAATAAGAGGAAGAGAGTGGTTGGGAGAAGTAAAATCTCCTCTCATGACTCTCCTTTGGATCACTGACTGTTGATTGGCAGGTACTTGGGCTTGTCTATGAATCCCTCTCTGGCCACCATAAAAACCAGGGGTTGTCAGGAGGTTGCCGTCCCACTGACGACCATGTCGGTGACCACGGGCTTCAGTTACCAGCTCCCTGGAATCACCACAGTAACATATGTGTTTGTTTACAGCCCCGGCTCAGTGCAGCGAGACCCAAGCCCACCTCATCACACCCCTCCAGCATTGACAGGCCCTCGTGGGCCAAAAAGGAAACTCTACAGTGCTGTCCCAGGACGTACTTTCATTGTGGTCAAGCCCTATACGCCACAGGGAGAGGGAGAGATCCAACTCAACCGTGGGGAACGGGTCAAAGGTAGGTTTTGAAATGGTATTTTATAACTGTTTTTATCTAATCATTAATTTGCCTCAGTTTACCTACTGTTGCAATTAAAAATACTTTGAATTACTGCTGTTAGTGTCCTGTGTTCCATACCATGCCAGCGACTGTCCATCATCCCCACTGGTCTTTAAGATGTCCTTGGAAATTCATGATCACATGTGGCTTACATGTGGAGTTTGAAAAAGAAACATGACAGTGCTTTCATACATCTCAGATATAAAACATGCCTCTACTACTCTAGGTTTCTGGTTGCAAAGCCTTTTCTCTCCCTGGAAGGAATTTCATTGATGTTGGAGCTTGACGTTGCAAATGATCATTCCATTGATTTTTTTTTTTTTAAATTACCTATTTTCTCCTGTTTTCAGTGGCTTTGCTTTTATGTGTTTGTGTGTGCTTTTGTCTCCATCCATGCTTCACTCAAGACTATGACTGTAATGACGTAGAAGGTAAACTCCATAATATTCTTCTTCCCCTGTATTTCTTCCACACAACTCAGTGTGTCAACCCTGCACCTATACTTCAGCGATTAGTTCTCTGCCCTGTTTGAATCTGTATCTGATCTTTGATTACTGCAAGGTGAAGGCTTGCAAAGTCAAACAGGTCCCGTGTGTTTCTGATTTTTAGTATATATATATATATATATATATATATATATATAGATATATATATATATATCATATATAGGATAGATATATAGATATATAGATATAGATATATAGATATAGATATATATAGATATAGATACATATACATATACATATATATGTATATATATATATATACATATATACATATATACACATATATATATATATATATATATATATATATATATATATATATATATATATATGTACATATATATTTTTATATGTAACATGTTCGTTCCCCATTCTTAGGATGTGTCTTCCCTGAACACACAACTACTTTCCTCCTTCCCCTGACCTCTTATCACTTGCCCTCAGACACCCAGTTCCATACCACTTTACATGCATCAGCATGGATCAAACCCACATTAGTTTAATGGAAACAGTTCCCTAATGTCCTTAGAAATGCCAGGAACAGAGGCTGCAGTCATGTTGAGACCTCTTATGTTCCTTTCACATCTACAGAGACACAGGAAGTACAGATTGTCAGTTTTGAACAAGAACTTGCATTCATACACACGCAGAAACACACAGTACTAAGACTCATTTATGTCTCTTACGTTTTCAGTCTTCCAGATTCTCTGACGTTCAAACATTTATCTGGAGATTTTCTTCCATATTCTTTGATTCTGTTTTTTTTTTTTTTTGGTTTGTCTTTTGAGGAAGAATTACAAGAGTAGATGCTAAACTATTGAATCTTAACATCTCAGACTCCTGTTTTTGCTAATATTTCATGTTGTTGTATTATCTGAAACTGTGAAGCATACTGGTTGATTTTGAGTCATTAAGTTTATATTTGCTATCATACTTCCATCTCCTGAATGCTGTCACCAGCTTCTCTGTCAGTGCAATTGAATCCATAACCCTGCCACTAATATGAACTCTCAGTGTTTAGCCGTTCTCTTGTGTTGGCCAAGCAGGAAACAGGCTTACAGTGTCCAGGCTGCCAATGCCATGGCACAGCCAAGCAAACCATCTGGCTCTGTTATGCAACACTGACCACCATAACCATTCTGTTGCATTCACCTCTGTAGGTATTTAAATTGAGAAATACATTGCTGATGAGAATGTGTTGTTAAGCACCCTAAGTTTTTTTTTTTTGTTTGTTTGTTTTTAATGGTAAACAAATTCTTTGTTTAAATAGTCCCATAAGAGACAGAGCAGACCTCCCAATGCACAGGGAAGCTCACTTTAGAAGCCACTTTTATTTGGAGATGGTCGACCCTTGGCTCGATTCATAATGGTTTAATCTTTTCTGTATTCATAAATGGTGGAGGTAAGAAAAGTAGCCTATTGACCCAAAGTTTTTTTGCCCCCCCCCATTACATTGTGCCCATTACAACTGGAGCTTTAAACATAACGTTACAACATTTCCAGGGAGTATGAGATGTTAAGAAAGATGATGAGGTCCCAAACAAAGTGGCTCAAAAATGCGGCAAGAAAGGAAACGAATCAGATGAAATTTTGATGCAAACATATGCAAAGATTATAGTGATAAATGCTGCAGAGTAAACAAATAACTGCAAACCAGGAAGTGTGGTCTCACACAATGTAATGCATGCTGATGGAAAACCCTAAAGGACAGCTTTAATAACAGCGACAGTGTAAAAAAAAAAAAAAAAAAAACATCCTTCTGTGAGATCGAGCGAGGGGGGCACGAGTATGTGACTGAAAAAAGATCACTTGAGCCATTATTCAGTTGAAAGCCTTGGAAATTGTCAGAGAATTGAACACCTTTGCACCAAGTTTAAAGCCAGCCTTGGCTAGTGCAGATGAATATTGTGACAGTGGTGTGGGATAAGTCTCACCAGTGGCAAATCTAGGATTTTTCTAAGCAAGGGGTCATCATGAGGTCACATTGCTCAGTCCAGTAACCTTGCACACAATCCGTTTTTGGTAAGATGTAAAATGCATTTCACCAGTCACACGTTGCTCAAATACTTCATGCAATATTACACTTTATGTAACCAAAGGAAAAAAATAAGAGAAAAAAAGAAATAAACATAGCTTAGACAGTAAATCTCCTTACCAATTTTATATATATTTTTACTATGTGTAGATAAATGCTTTTTAACACACAAGACTTTGTAAAGCTGCTGTCTTTTCATTATTATGTCCATAACCTATGGAAAAGCCCTCATATCTTGATCAAAAAAAAAAAAAAAAAAAAAAAGTCCAAGACAAGATTTGGTGCTCAAAAAAAAAAAAAAGCTTTTTAAAAGTGGGGTTGTCTTATATTCAGGTCAATGCGATTATGTGTTTTTCTCCCAGTAGGGGACAAAGGGAAGTAGGACAAATGACAGAAAAGAGTGTGCACATTGAGACACTTAGGAATGTTAAATGAACCTAAGACAAAGCATGTAAATACATAATAAATAAATAGCACTTTTAGCACACTATGATACTGCTTCTGTTAACAGAGTTGATGATTCAGTTATAGATAGATAATTACCTCCACACCAAAACCCTTTAACACAGTCACTCAAATACTCATCTGTTTTTTCTGTGCAATCTGTACAATCTGTTCAATCATCAGATGTGCCAGAGGAGTATCTCTATGATGAGATCCGACTGGGTAAATCTGCCTCAATGAAATGTCTGTTTCTTAGTATTTGTGGTTTAGATTAGCATCAATGCTTCCATATGTTAGCATCTATTTTAAGAGCAACTTGCAGGTTAATAAACCAGAGACTTCTAGAACAGCAGTCCTTCTCAAATAGTGGGGCACCTGTGCCCTTTTTTTTTTTTTTTTTTCTGGGGGGGGGTGCCAGGGGGGTTGGGTGTGACCCTAGGAAACATCCTTTTTTTGTTTTTGTTTTGTCTTGTCTTGTTTTTTTTTTGTTTGTTTGTTTGTTTTTTTTCCATACTGGAATAAAGTTTAATTGCTCATATACTCCAGTAGGGGGCAATATAGTGTTTTTTTTTTGTTTGTTTTTTTTTGCCCGGATGTGTACGCACACAGCACAGAGCAAGAGATATGAAGTGAACAAAGCCTCAAGAGACACCACGGACAAATATTTAACAGGGATGAAAAGAAAGGCGGAGAGAGACAGTGATAATGAGACAAACAAAAGTCACCATAAAGTTAATATGAGGAAATATAAGGAAGCTGTTGTAGCGCTTGGCTTCACTGTGACTGCGGTTGGATTGATGCACTTTTAAGCTTAACCAACTAACTACTACTAATTTATTTTTTGTTATACGTTCGATCTATATTTCTTTCTTTTTTGTTTCCCTTAAAGTTAATAAGGATAAACTGTTATACAGAGGTGTACTTATAACAATTTTATAGACAAATTATACTATTTGTAGTCGGGGGAGGGCGGGAAATGGGGGGGGGGGTACAGCACAAAATAATGGAGAAGCTGTACCACAGGAACATTTCAGAAGAACATTTTTGGAAAAACTATGATTATGCATACACAGAAAAAAGGGAGAGGGCGGTCAAGCTAGGACAACCTTTGAACTATGGATCCATACAAGAGTTTTGATGCTGAAAAGATCAAAAATGTAAACTCACACACACACATTGCACACAGCAGTCTTATACCTAATTATGCCTATTAAAAGCATCAGAGAGAAACCAGAACATGATAAAGATTAAGATGATAAATGAACATGGAGAATTGAACTGAGCTGAGCTGGTGAGTTATAGATGTTAGCAAACAATGGCTAATGTTGTTTTTACACTACTGTGAAGTTTGCCGTCACATAGAGTTCAACTAATTTAGAAACTACATTTTAATATTTGAGCACTAAACACATAACAGAAACTAATCCAGTTGTCTAATAATCTGTGGTTGACATTTAGTCATATAAAGTACAATATATATTAGGGCTGCGCAACGATTAAAATTTTTTATCGCGATTAATCGCATTATTTCCCTGATGAATCATGATTAATCGCATTGTATACGGAAAATCAAACAATGAATTCAAAAGTAGTGTAAAGGTCACTTTTATTTAAATGTTCTGCTGCCGTATGAACTAAAGCTGAACTAAATGGCTGTTTTTTTTATATTTCAATTTTAGCAAACAGGCCACGGGACTGAATTTGTTTTTAATATTTTATTGTCTGGTTTACGTGACCCTGAAATGGCTTTGTTTTCTAATCAAGGAATAGACTTTCTGTTGTCATTACACATCTGTGCCACTAGATGGAGCCGCACTGAAGTAACCAGCTAGAGAACAGCACGACAGTGAACACATGGGGCAGATCTGATGTAAAATGGAGGAATGACACGATCGTCTTAAACAAAGGGGTTTTAAAGTTTCTTTTTTTTTTTTCATACAGAATTGTTAATATTGCTACCTGAGTTGCTACCCGAACTGTAAAGTACACTGATTTTTACCGTTCTCTATGTCTGCATGTTTACCTGCCAATTGTCTTACGGTTCTGCAGCAGCCAGTAACAGACTTTTCAAAACAAAACCACGTGAGCAACATGCGTTAACGCGCGATGAAATAAATGTCGGCGTCAATGGATTAATGCGTTAACGCGATAATAACGCATTCACTTGCCCAGCCCTAATATATATATAAAGTAAGTACAAGTACTTTTGAAAACATAGCGAGAATATGGTGCTAGAGACTTCAGAGTGGGAGAGGGAGGATAAATGAAGAAATATAAAAGACACAAATTTTGAGAGAATAACACGCAGTCCCAGTCTCTCTCGAGCTAAATTTATGCACTGCTTCCTCTGGTTCGTACATTGGTGTCTCAGGAGCCTGATGCTGGTAGAGATATACCGGACGAACTGTTACCTTTACTGCATAGATTTGCTGGAGAAGAGCCCCACACACATTACATGGTTGAAAAAAGAAAGAAAAACTTGGGACCACTGTTCAGAATTTTTTTTTTTTCTTAATTTAAAATGCCTCATATTTATGGAGCGATAGGAGTGCCACATTAATAAATAAATAAATAAATAAATAAATGTGGAAATATAAAGAGAAATAAATAAATAAATAAATGTGGAAATATAAAGAGAAATAAATAAATAAATAAATAAATATATGTGGAAATATAAAGAGAAATAAATATATAAATAAAAATGTGGAAATAAAGAGAAATAAATAAATATATGTGGAAATATAAAAGGAAATAAATAAATAAATGTGGAAATATAAAGAGAAATAAATAAATGAAAAGGAAAATCATCTTTAATTTTCGTATTGCATTTGCTTTTCCTTTTTGGCACTCCTGTGACACAAGGATAAAGCAATGACAAAACGCTTGGTGGACTGAGCTGTCAATCAAATGGCTCTGGGCGGGGCTTCCTGTCCAGGATGGATAGTCGTGTTTGGAAGTGATTCCAGCCTGTCAGCTGCTTCTCTGAGCAACTCAGATACCGACTTCATCATAGCACGCGGCTTTTCTGACCCGCGAAAAGCGTCACGTTCACGTCCTCCTCAGCACTGGTGACGTCAGGCTAAACGCTAGCATACATATCTATGAGTTAGCGCCCATACCGCCAGGCAGAAATCCAGTGATCAGGGAACGACTATCCGTCCTGGACAGGAAGCCCCGCCCAGAGCCATTTGATTGACAGCTCAGTCCACCAAGTGTTTTGTCATTGCTTTTTCCTTGTGTCACAGGAGTGCCAAAAAGGAAAAGCAAATGCAATACGAAAATTAAAGATGATTTTCCTTTTCATTTATTTATTTCTCTTTATATTTCCACATTCATTTATTTATTTCCCTTTATATTTCCACATTTATTTATTTATTTCCTTTTATATTTCCACATATATTTATTAGATTTCTCTTTATATTTCCACATATATTATTTATTATTTATTTCTCTTATATTTCCACATTATTTATTTATTTATTTATTTCTCTTTTTATTTCCACATTTATTTATTTATTTATTAATGTGGCACTCCTATCGCTCCATACATATTGACCAGCAATGCTTCAAACACAAATTTTCACAAAATATTATCAATAAAGTTTGTAAAAACTCAACCTCCCAGTTGCACTTTTACTTTTATTACCTCATTTTTTAAAAGTACAAATTTCGTAGTGCCAGTTTCGCATAGAAATATTTGTTGTAGAGTGAAAATGTTAAAAAACACTAATGAACTCATTACTTTACTTTACTCATTACTTTCTCATACTTTGTCATATTGTTGTCAGTATTCAGTTGTCTGTAGTTTGTTATTAGTCAAGTGTGTTCCTGTTATCTCCTTATAAACCTTGAATCAAAGGTTCTTGAAACTTAAAAATTTCACTAAATATTAATTTATTGCTTTTTCACTTTCACCTGCAGTAACAAACGGCTGTCTGGACGTAAATGGTAAATCTAGTAGATCTTTGTTTCAATTCCCAAGGCATTAGAAACACACAGCTGATCTTATATGGCATGACAATGTTCCAGCACTGTGCAATTACTGATCAAAAATTTGAACTGTGTGTTATGCCTTGGTAATTTTCCATGTAAAAGATAGCAGAATTATACTGAGACTGTACTGTGGTAGTGACGTCAAGTTGTGAACCTTGTGACAGAATGGTGTTATATATAAAGTGTAGACTCTTAGTTTATACATTTGAGCATTGTAGTTTTTCCTGTGCACTTGTAGTATGTAGAATGATGAAGCTACATTTTTACAGGTTATATATTAATACATATAAATTCCTCATAGCCGACACCCAATGCAATGAGGATGATGACGCTGACTTTGATGATGAATATGATGAACATGAAGGTAAAACTGATATATTTTTCTGATCTTTTAAAAGTAGGACAGACTCCATAACTCCATAACTGTTTGCCATTCCACTTCCACAGATAAACTGTGTTACTCAAAGATATTTTTGTTTTGTCTTGCAGCTTCAGTGAGTAAAAATCTGTCTTTTTTTTCTAAGTATCGCTGTCTTGCCTCTGTTTAACTGCAGTGCGCTCCAATTAAAATAAGCATTAGTGACTAAGAAAGAATTCTACAGCTGTTGTACTGTGGGAGTGTTAGGAAGACTTTAATGATTCCCCAAAGTGTCTCAATTCTACTTGTCATCCCCAATATATACTTGCATATGTGATGTATGCACATGAAACTAGAGAGCAATAAAAGATAGTTGATGAGCCTCAGTTTAAATGTTTGAAGTTGTTTTTTTAACCAACTCCTCATCCATTTTTAAGAATTGCTTGGAAAGACTCCTCACTGTTCCGTCGGTGATTGTCAGTCTCTTGGTCTGCTGTCTGTGATCAGTGTCCCTAGACACTCTTCGTCTAGACAAACATCCCTGCTGCCGACCATTTAGAAGGGTCATCCACATCCAGCTCTCCAAGCAGACAGTTAGTCCTTGGTAATGACTTCTGCTGGTCCTTCAGCACTTGCTGATTGCTACTAGACCACAAAACTAGCATTCACTCGATTTCATGGTGTGTGATTGATTGTGTGTCTGTGATGGCAGTTTAAATAAACAAATGCTTCCAAGATTATCTGGTATTGCTGTCTGCTGGTTTGTACATATGTGTTTGTGTGAGTTTTTCCAATTTATGTGTTTATATTTGATGACCCTTTTGGTGTATTAAATTAATAGCTCCCAAGGCTCATCTTTCTGCTCTTTCGCTTCATTGATGTATTCTGATCTCGTCATCCGGTTGGACAGCTCTTGTAAGGCCACTTATTGTCACCATGGTAACAAATAGGACACATGTCACTATAACCAGGTAAAGCTTTTTCCACACTCACACTCTCACTTTCACGACACAAACATAGCAACAGATCTGGATTTACTCAAATTTAAGATTGTAGAAATTAACCCAATTCTGCATGAACAAAAAATACATTTAAGAGAGCAGATATGTGTGTCAACATGTTGTTCCCCTATCCCCCAAACATGGTTTGTTCAGAATGTTCAGAAATTTTTTCTCCTCAACAAGGTGACATACTTGAAAGCACGCTTCCGTAACAGTGTATTACATCTATTGTGTGCATGCACACAGACACACACCACACATACCCTCTCCAAACGCCATTATAAATCTTGCAGACAGCCATGAAAATGAAACCACTGCAAGTAATGTTGAGATTAGACATTCACAAACATGATTAATGGGGTTTGGCCGCACCCTGTGTGTGCAGAATATTAACACTGCTCTGGGCAGTGGAGGATACCTGGACCAGCTATGGGGGATAGAAAAAATAATAAATATAAAAACTCAAAATACAAACATACACCCATATACTGGGTTTATATGGGTTGCTCCAGGTCTACCTTTACGCAGGCACTAAAAGCATCTGTTACTGCATTTGTTATTTTCGGACTCACATAGTAGCATAGGTATACGCACTTAAGCAGGTACACTCAACACAGCTACAAAACTGCAAACACTTTCAGTTGAATCCATTTTCAGAACATGTTTCACTTGTACACAATTCTTTGCAACAGTAGCTACAGTCATATATATACAGTATTGTGAATATCTATGTAGAAAAAGCCTGACAGCTTGTAGCTTGTGCAAACAAAATAATGGACACAGTGCATGAGGTTTTAGATCACACAATTTAACACTGAAATGCACAAGCAGCCATCCGTTACCAAGCAACAGGTGCTAAGTGTATTTTTCAGCTCTGACATGTCATTTGATCAAATTATGCCTTTAGTGAGTTACATTTTTTTATATAATTTCTCTGCAAAATGTGTTGCTTGATTTTTAGTCATATTCTTTCACTTTTTTGGATGCATCTGTAATCATTTAGTTGAAAGCCTTCATTCTAATCGTTGAATTTAAGATAAATATCATCCGCTAGTTTCCCACAGTGAGCTCAGGGAGAATTAATTAGAACTTATCCCTGGCTGGTAGTTGCATGTGGGGCACCATGAGTGTGCTAATGGATCCCATTTAATGTGCAGTTGTGTTATCCCTCAATTTTGCATTATGACGCACATGTGGTGCACACTTGTGTGTGGAATTGTGCATGTCTTCCTGTATGGTTGTCTCAGGCAAAGGTAGTGTAAGTAATTGCCTCCAGTAATATAAACATCCCCTGTCAGACATTAGACATGAATCAGAGCACCTTAAGTGACCTGAGCAGGCACTGAACACCAATGCATATCAGTTCTGCTAAAACTAAAGCAGATGTATAAGAGTTGACATATGGACAGGGTCCCAGCTACAGGAAGAGTTTTTAATACTTTCCTATAGATTTTCGAAACTATTGCAAAACTGCAACAATCAGTATCTTCAGCTCCCAAAATATTAAAAAGTGTAATAAAAAGGTAGGGTGATGTAGAACAGTGAACACAGCTGTCTTCCAGCTCTTTTGGAGTGTGTTCGTGGCATTAAATTCCAGATCTGTTGAAATTTTCTAAATACAATAGAGTTGGTCAATGAAGATACTAAAAATAATTTCAGTCAGTCAACTTGCGCTCCTGTCATCATTTTAACAATACTTAGGTTCATCTCTAGACTCCAACCTCATCCCTCCCCACAGATAATTCCTACTTTGAGATATTGAGATTGATGTGCTACAGCTTAACCCCATGTCTTGACCTTTAGGCCCCGATCGTACACTTCCCCTTACACAATACCACTAGCCTCAAATTGCGTGTATAGGAACCTCTGCTAACCGCTAATGCAATCTTCCGCTTGCTAAAGCCGCTACACATTTTGCCGACTTTCTTATTTACTTTGTAGGTGTGGCAATGGGCGTGTCTTTTGCCCATCTCTGCAAACTCGGTATCGTGCCATCGCAGGTTTAGGAAAAAGCATCACAGGTGGTCCGACCACCCACAATCCATGTTGGCTTGTACAAGAGTGGGACCAAATGGTGTCAATGCACCTGGTCACATGTGGACATGTGCACAAACAGCTCTTTCTCTCGAATTAACTCTTGTTTAAAAAGTGTGATTTAGGCCTCAGTTGAACCCCTGAGAAAATGGCAGAGATTGTCTTAAACGGCTTGCCCGCCAGTTAAACCATAGACGACCAGAGCATGTTTGGGAAAGCGGAGTGCGCATAGTGCAACCTGCTCTTAAAGGCAATGGCTGCTGGCGTACTGATTGGTTTAACAGGTGGAACGCTCTAAACCACTCCTATGAATAATATAGCGGGTAGCGCAGGTGGGATAGTGGATATAGCAAGCGTGGAAGATTGCGTTCTTTTTGGAGGAACGCCTCTCCCGCTACACATTATCCCTAAATAGCAGCTATAGCAGATCTGGCGGAAGATTGGCCCCTTCAAGTCAAAGCCTGTTGCTTAATTTCCATGCCTGCCAGAGGACTGACTGAGATAAATACCAAAGTTCCTTTGCGCTGCTTTAAATAGATAGATGACGGTTCACTTGTAATGAGTTTTAAGAGGAGTGTATGTGAATGTAAAATGTCACTTTTACTGGCTGCCTGAACCCTTGGGTTCTCCAGTCTACTAATTTAATATGTCTTTGAAATAAAGGGCCAAACAAATTAACAAAATACAAGTATAAACACTGGTGGTATTTTAAAAAACTTTGCTGGAAATCGGGGCTTGTAATTTTTCTTGGATGCAAGTATACGTATGAAGAGCATTTGTAGTGGCAAAAAAGGTAAATGGAATACCACGTCTGACCACATGGTGTCATATAGATCTGCAGTGTTGACAGAAGAGCCACTGTCAATACTGTGCCAATGAGTGGAGACAGTCTGGCACATTTTAAAATTCCATTTTATCCCACTGGTGGCGTACTTCATTGTGTACCAGGGGCTGACATATCTTTCCTGTCATATATCCATCCATGTTGTCAGTGCTGGTATTGCTACGTAGAGTTGCTTTAAAAAATGATAATATCTTTGATATGTTTTTGTGCTCTTTGCTGAACTCCACAGGGACAGCTTAAGAGAGCACAAAGGCCATAAATAGAATAGTTGAATGTGTATGGGAAGTATTTGAAAAAGACATGTCTTTGGAATGAGGGATTTATGGAGTTTGTGCCCAGTTGTCCTCTCAAGCAATTAATGTTATCACAAAGTGGGCCTAATCAGTCTGTTAGGAGATTTCACCCATAAGTCATTCATAACATTCCAAGCTTTTAGTGTGTGTTACTGATACTGGACAGGGTCAGAAGCCTTAGGCATGCATGTTGCTGTCCAATCAGAGTAGCAGCAGGGTGCAAAGTCCTGCCCACGCACCTACCTGCTTCATGCTGACCACACCACCTGTCCTCATATTATACTCTCATGCTTATTTATTTCATTTTTTTCCACTTTGTTTATTTTCCAACTATTCCCATATGGCTGAAACAATCGCCCCACACTCAAAGTCTCATTGATATTGAAAACCTATGCTTGCCTTCACATATATCTAACTTACTGAGCTGTAGCCTCACACAAAGTGCTAATTAGAAACGCAGCAGAAACAGCATTTGCAGATTTAATCAATGTATGAATAAACATGAATAGGAACACAGTTGCATAAACAAGACCCATTGACTGATGCAGATACATATTCAACAGACGCACCAGTATGCTTTTGAATAACAAACATCTATAGGAAGGCCAGGTGCGTCACAATATGCGTCACATTGTACAAGACAGAGCAACTGTTAGCAATAAGCAACTTCTGTCCTTGGCAAATACAGTACTCTCTGAATATCAAATCCTTAACTAGTTTTATCAGATAGCAAACTTGGAAAACAGCCTGTGTCTTAACCTCTTCATGTTGAATTAAATGGATACTTTGTTTGTCTGATATATGAATAAAGAAACAAGAATTCAAAAATTTCCTTTTTTTATTTGCCACAAACATATGTGTTTGTTGTGAAAAAAAAAAAAACCTTTGTAATGCAAAAACAAAACTATTCATCATTCTTCATACCCTGTAGGAACGATGTAACATTGAGCAATCACGTTCGCATGACTGATAGCTGCAGGGAATAGCAACAATCTATACGTGGTTCGGTATTACCATATACAAGCTGTTGTATGGCATTTGGTTGGTTTTTGTTTTGTTTTGTTTTGTTTTTTGTTTTTTTTGCTGTATGTATAATCACTTGCACCAACATGCAGTCAGTACCCTATAATTACCAGAATATGTGTCAGAGTAAAAACAAAAAATATATTTTTTAAACACTAGAGAATTCATTCAAAAATGAGAGTTTTTTGAGGCATTAAGAGAACGAAGCATTTTTGGTCAAGGCCTACTTCTTTTAACACTGACACTTCTTTTAATGTGTTTGAATTTGCAATGTCCATTCACCAACTCCAGTCATGCAATTTTAGTCATCAATGCGCATTTGATCTGCAGTGATGTGTTGCGTCGGCCTTAGTATGATTAATTCTTTACACTGCATGAACATCATCATACATGTGACAAACTAGTTGATCATGTTAACAGTTAGTTGTGTGTTTGATGAGTATACATTACCGCACACACAATTCATTGATCCACTGTTTGTGTGCTGTTTTCTTCCAACAACCAGCATTTATATATATATATATATATATATATATATCTATATATATATATATATATATATATATGTATATATTTTCCCCTCCTAGTCAGTGAAGCACCTCATTTAG
This sequence comes from Hirundichthys speculiger, assembly GCA_018398805.1. NCBI lineage: Eukaryota > Metazoa > Chordata > Actinopteri > Beloniformes > Exocoetidae > Hirundichthys > Hirundichthys speculiger. The sequence goes on along the minus strand of JAGFBZ010001610.1, from coordinate 1,917,202 downwards.
TATGACTTATTCATTTGTGCACTCTTGGTTACATATCAATGATAAATCACAACTGCTTTCAATGCCTTTTTGCTCCATCAGAGGAACTGAGGGTAGGTTGTAAATGGGATGTGCTATTTTTATCTCCAGCCGAGGGTCAAAACAAAAAGAAAGAATGAAATTTTGAATTAAAAAATGTGAATGAAAGAAGCCTTTTGTCAGGTAACTTCCTTTAGGCCTGTGAGGGCTTCAGGGAGGGAGGAGATGAGATGAAAAGTGAAGAGGGATCCCTATGAGTCAGCCTTGGAGTTTTCCTCTCCTCCCTCCTCCTTACTCCTCCTACTGTTATTTACGATATCACCGCCCTCCCTGCTTTTTTTTTCTTTTTTTGCAAGCAGTCTTACTTCATTTCACTATTTTCTCAAACTTTGCTGTCATTCACAAAAGCTTTTTTTCATTGTTTTCATATTTCTTTTTTTTTTTAATTGCCAGGTCTTTATTTTCTTCAGGTTTTCTGCCACTTTCTTTGCCTCTGACTTGCTCTCTGTGGAATACTGATGAGCTAGAGACTGCACCACTCACTCCCTCACCCTCTTTTGAGCAATGGAAGTCCTGTGAGGATGAGCCTGCAGAAATCCCCAGCACATATTTGACTCAGAGCGATGTGACTGTCCCTCTTCCTTGTTATTTATTGGCTCTCTACTTGATTCAGTCTTGTATCTTCTCTGGAGTCCACTTGCCCTTTTCCATACCACCTACTTAATTGCTTGTCAACTCTGTTTTTTTTTTCCACATCCACCCACTTCCTTAAAATCTTAAACTTAGTTTCCTTACCCATGCTGATCGATACTTTCTCATTTTTTCATTCCATACGTTACTGAGTCTGGATATTTACAGGTATCCTCTTTTTCCTCTTGTGCATTAATATGAACTCATGCTCTTACATTTTGTCAGCACCGACCACTATTGTTACACAGCTGTTGAAAACGCACTGTCCTTTGTGTGTGTGTGTCTGTGTGTGGATGCAGATACTGGCATGTTTCGGGTTGTGTACCTCTTGTTTCATAAAGATGCAACGCTGCTCTTTCTCTGTTACACTGAATTGAACTGGGGTTTAATAAGGACTACAGGGATCCAAATCTAATAACTGCTGCACTCTACTTATTGGAATGCTCTCACTCACCTTCACACGCTTAGTTTAACCATACACACACACACACACACTCGCACACACACTTGCACTAGACTCTGCAGAATGAGGAATGAGAAACAGTATGCCTGCATATACTGTATCTGTGTGGTACGTGTGTGTGTGTGTGTATATATGTGTGTGTGTGTGTATATATATATATATATATCCCAAAGGTGCTCTATTCCATTAAGATCTGGTGACTGTGTAAGTAATTTGAGTACAGTGAACTCATTGTCATGTTCAAAAAGCCAGTCTGAGATGATTTGCGTTTTATGACATGGTGCGTTATCCTGCTGGAAGTAGTCATCAGAAGATGGGTACACTGTGGTCATAAAGGGATGGACATGGTCTGCAACAATACTCAGGTAGGATGTGGCATTGACACGATGCTCAGCTGGTACTAATGGGCCCAAAGTGTGCCAGGAAAATATCCCCCACACCATTACACCACCAGCAGCAGCCTGAACCGTTGATACAAGGCAGGATGGATCCATGCTTTCATGTTGTTGACGCCGAATTCTGACCCAACCATCTGAATGTCACAGATGTCAAATGTCAAGACTCATTAGACCAGGCAACGTTTTTCCAATTTTCTATTGTCCAGTTTTGGTGAGCCTGTGTGAATTGTAGCCTCAGTTTCTTGTTCTTAGCTGACAGTAGTGGCACCTTTTGTGGTCTTCTGCTGCTGTAGCCCATCCACCTCAAGGTTCGATGTGTTGTACGTTCACAGATGCTTTTCTGCATACCTTGATTGTAACGAGTGGTTATTTGATAGAAAGGCGACTGTAACTCAAATAACCACTCGTTACACTCAAGGTTCGATGTGTTGTACGTTCACAGATGCTCTTCTGCATACCTTGATTGTAACGAGTGGTTATTTGATAGAAAGGCGACTGTAACTCAAATAACCACTCGTTACACTCAAGGTTCGATGTGTTGTACGTTCACAGATGCTCTTCTGCATACCTTGATTGTAACGAGTGGTTATTTGAGTAACAGTTGCCTTTCTATCAGCTCGAACCAGTCTGGCCATTCTCCTCTGACCTCTGGCATCAACAAGGCAATTGTGTCCACAGAACTGCCGCTCACTGGCTATTTTCTCTTTTTCGTACCATTCTCTGTAAACCCTAGAGATGGTTGTGGTAAAAATTCCAATTGGTCAGCAGTTTCTGAACTACTCAGACCAGCATATCTGGCACTAACAACCATGCCACGTTTAAAGTCACTTAAATTACCTTTCTTCTCCGTTCTGATGCTGGTTTGAACTGCAGCAGATTCGTCTTGACCATGTCTACGTGCCTAAATGCATTGAGTTGCTGCCATGTGATTGGCTGATGAGAAATTTATGTTAATGAGCAGTTGGACAGGTGTACCTAATAAAGTGCTTGGTGAGTGTAAATGTGATGCATTAACCAGATGTTGGACCTTTCTGATGGATGTCCATATTGGATTGTATTATTGGCTTGAGTTGATCACAATTTGTAATTTTCTGCCTGTCCGCCTGCTGTTTGAGGATTGACTAGTTATTAATGGGATTAGGATCTAGGAAGTTGTCTTGCCACGAATCCAAAATCTCAACATCATAATTTCCAAGCCACTTTGTTACTCTCTGTCTCTTGACATGCTGATCCATCACGCTGGAAAATGCATAGATCATCACCAAATTGCTCCTGGATTGTTGAGAATTGCTGTTGGGAGACCTTTTGATATCGTACTTTATGCATGGCAGTGTTGTGAGTGAACCAACTTCAAACCATGTGTGAGTATTTATTTACAAATAAAATCCTTCCTTTCTTGTGAACATAATCTTACTGCTAAACTCTAAACTTGCACTTCTGCAAGTGATTTTTCTGGTATGTACATTGTAGACACTCCAGAGCTGCATGCTTGGCTGACTTTGTCAAGTCTCTATTTATTTGGCGTAAAGAGTAACATGTGTCGGTCAAAAAATTTGTCTTTGGTCTATGACTAATCCTGACAAAATCCTCATCTGTTCAGGAATTACAGGGGGGTAATTTGCAAGGTAGGTTAGGCTGTGTCAGTTGATGTTGATCTGATATTTGTTGATGACAGTTGCATATATTACGAAGGTAATTTAAACAAGGTGAAGCTGTATTTCAGTTTTATGCTCCTAAAATCTGGAACAGTCCTCCAGAAGATGTGAGACAGGCCTCAAGTCTGACAGTGTTCAGATCCAGGCTGAAAACAGTTCTGTTTAGCTGTGCATGTGACAACTGAGAGGATTTTATCTGCACTCTTCATTTTACATTCATTTTCAATTTAATTGATTAATGATTTTTTTATGTGTTTGTCTTCTAATTTTATCTATCTGTAAAGCACTTTAAATTGCCCTGTCTATGAACTGTACTCTACAAATAAACTTGCCTTACAAAGGGATTCTTAGAATGTTAAGCAAAGCTTTTTTTAAATTCTTCAGTGTATTTCATTAAGCAGCTGAAGGTGTAAAGTCAGATTTTTTTTTCTTTGTTTTTTTTTTTCAATTAAGCACTGTGGTACTACTGCAACAATTTAGTTTAAGTAAGACTATTTATAATAAGTTTAATATTCTGTACGACTTAGTGAATCTTGGCAGTCTGGACACTGTCCTGCCTGTACTTCAGATCTATCTTTGGTAGTTCTGTTTCAGATTTATTGAAAATGTGTAAGAGGACACAGAAGACACAGATAAGCTAACTGTTGAGTAGGTAAAATGTTGTATTTACAAGCATGGAAATAGATTTGATTTTATTCTCTGATGGGAGAATTAACATCCTCAATTCACAAAATGAAGCAAAATTAATGCAACAAAATGGTAAATACAACTCTTTCCATACTTTTTTTAATGAGTGTATGGTTGACCTGAAATTCTACATTTGTTTTTTTTGTTGTTATTGTATTTTTGTCAATTTTCTACAAACAGTGGCGTTATTTATGGAATACACTGGAAACCCTTTTTTTCCACTTGTGTCCGTTAAATAATGGTTCAAACAAAATAAACTACAAGTTAAGTTAAGTTAAGTTTTTTTTTATGTTATAGAAAACTTCCCAATTTCTTTGGAAATGCAGTTTGTATCAAACTCTTTATAAGCCTCACATAAATGATAAAAAAAAATAATGGAGGTTTGGGTTTTTGTTTTTTTTTTTGTTCTTTTTAAGTCTCACATATGAACACCTCTCAGTCTTTGTGGTCAGAGTGCCTTATGTTTGTTACTTATGCTGAAGAGACATGGGTGGAGTGGAGCAGTTGTGCACTACTCATAAAGTGAACAGTAGGGAGCAGTAGCAGAATGGTGACAATGTTGCAATAGCTTTTGTTTCATCAGGAAGCTCCCAGACAACTTAGCAAAAGTCAGTGTGTTTGTAAGCCAATGCTGTCAATATTCAAAGAAGCAACCTTGTGTATCTGCAAAACTGCTGTCCTCTCCTAACTGCCTCTGTTTTTTTTTCCCTATGTTGCTATGTCAACATAAAACAGATTGTTAGGTTCTTATGTATGTGCAACTTCATTAGATTGTATCTGAACAACAGCCACAGTAATAACTGCAATTGACAACAAAAATGAAAGTGGGGTACTTTTTGCTAAGTTGAGTTTGACATTAAGAACACTTCACCTTGTAGAAAATCAAAGAAGCAGATTTTATGAACACTCCAAAACTGTACTCTAAAATACTTGTTTGCATTCAGGAGTTAAACATTAAATAGTTTCAAACTTAAATTTATCATGTCTAAATGTATTAATTTGTACCACACATGCCAAGTTTCTTTTTTTCTTACACCAATTCCAAGGTATTATGACTTTTTTTTTTAAGTCAACGTGCATTTTGTCTTTGATAAATTGCCCAATGGCTTTTCTGTTTGAATCAGGGCAAGTGCATCAGTGGCAAAAAGCCATGAGCCTCTATCAGTACAGCTGCTTCTTTTATTGTCTGTGTCTACTGGCGACTACGAGAGTTTAATGCATCCGCTGTTACCATGGAATCAAAACGGTTATGCAAGGTTTTTCAGAAGTCCTTCCTGTTCCCAGCTGTCATTTATTAACCGAAGACTGTGTGTTTGTATGCGGGAGTGTGTGTATGTGTGGACAAACTAAATGAATGATTCAGCTTAAAGCAGTAAAACAAAGCAAAGCAAAGCATGAATTAAAACAAAGTCAATCACTCACCAGGCACACATAGACAGAAATACACACACTCGTCTCGGGGTGCATTGAAGCATCTAGGCAGGGCGTGTGAAGAGTATAAATAGCTCTGCATCCTCACTGATGCTATTTTTAACCCAGGAGTCGTGACTGACTTAACCAAGGACAAGACGGAGAAGTAACAGGCACAGAACAGTACTGTACTAGACTGTTCAACAGACAACTGAGTTCTGGCTTAGTCATGAATAAATAAACGTTTGTCAAAACATAACTCTCTCCCTTTGTCAGCCTGCCTCTACCTTTAGCTGACTCTCATCTCTCTTTGTCAGCACTGAATGCAAGCCTCTTGCGGTCATATCTCTTTGTTTCATTCTCTGGGGTGCTCTGGAATACCGTCATCCTTTCTGATCATACCTTATGCTTCATTTTTGTGTTATTTTCTATTGAAGACCCACTGAGATTTAGTCAACTGTAGAACTAGGCTGTTCATTTTCCAAGGCCTGCAAATATAGATGGTGCAGTATTTAACAAATAAAAAAGAACAAAAACAAAAAGAAAAAGAAAAAACCCATGTATATTTAACATAGAACAGTGTAACACAAGGTAACTTGACATGTTGAGCTACATCCAGCCTACGTATGGAGCTGGTAGCCTCCATGCGTAGGCTACCAGCTCCATACGTAGGCTGGATGTATGGAGGACAAAGGTCGTCGTTGCAGCCAGCACAGGTTTGAGTACCAGCCTGTGGGCCTCAGGTCATCCCCCTCTCCCTGCCCCATTACCTGTTTGTCTCCACTTTCAAGTAAAGGCCTCTGGTGCTTACAAAGCTGTAGAGAAAGTAATCAAACGATGTCCTTGCTTTGAGCAAGTTTGCATTACCGTTTTATCGAAGTTCAACTAAAATGCTAAGCTAAACTGAAAGGATTTTTTTTTCAGTGTTCACTATGAAAATTCACTGTGGTGGATTGAGTCAGCAGGCAAAATCAGTCAGGTCAGTCCCATGATTTTAAGGTTTAATTAATGTGATAAGACAGACGAATTTTTCCACACCTGTAATTTCTCTTTTCTTTAATAGCATTACACTATGTGTGTAGTGATGTGAGCATAATTAAAAATAATTACACGGTTGTAATTGTGAAGTTGTACCGTACTAATAGTATCATCATTAATTTACTGATTGTTTTCTCTTGATTTAGAGATAGAAAGTTATGTCCAAAAGAAACCATGTCACACTGATTGCTTTGCTGGCAAAAAAAAAAAAAGCAAGATATAAGAAATAGCAGTGAATTCACACATTTACAAAACCTTGGAACCATTATAAAAAGTAATTTGTAATTATAACCTCAAATGAGAAAAGAGGTGGGACTATATGGAAAATCCAGATAAAAAAAAATCAATACATAAATAAAAAAAGATGGAGTGACTCTAATTCTAGTTTGACTTTTACTTCTTTACAGACATGAACCCCAGATATTTCTCTCTTTTTTTCTTTTCAAATGATGGTGGAGCGGCAACTTGTTTGCTAATATACATCCATTTTTGCATTTCGGAGCTGCATTACATCCACAAAAAAGTTAACCTAAAGCTCTTATAATGGCTGCCACTCCTTCTCACAACATGAAGGGCCTGATCATCCTGCCAGATCTCCTAAAGCCGCTATTTAGGGATAGCAAGCAGCGGGAGGGGTGTTCCCCCCATAAAGAATACAATCTTCCACCTTCCTAAACCCTCTATCCCACCTGCGGTACCCACTGCATTATGCATAGAAGTGGTTATAGCGTTCCACCTGTTAAACCAATCAGTGCATCAGTAGCCATTGCCTTTAAGAGCAGGTTGCACTACCCGCAAACCGCTATCCACAAACAGCTATGGAACGTCTTCTCATCCAGATTGGAGCAGCTCTCGTGCGCAGCTCGTCTGGGACTCTGCTGTGGAGCTTCCTCCTCTTCCTTCCTTCCTCCTCTTCCTCTGCACTGATATATACATATAAATATTTATACACAGACAATTCCTATCAGCTACCTGAAAGTCCCAGATAGTTGGTCCCAGTAAACACACTCTGGTCGTCTATGGTTTAACTGGCGTGCAAGCCGTTTAAGACAATCTCTGCCATTTTCTCAGGGGTTCAAGTGAGGCCCTGATCACAGTTTTTATACAAAAGTTAATTTGAGATGTTGAGCTGTTTGTGCACGTGCACATGTGACCAGGTGGACACACATTAATGCCATTTGAACACGCTCTTGTACGCGCTTGCCACACCTACAATGTGAGTAAGGGAGTCGGCATAACGGGTAGCGGTTCTGGGGAGCGGAAGATTGCATCAGCGGATAGCGGAGGTTTCTAAACCCGCAATTTGCGAGTAGCGGCTAGTGGGAACGATCGGGGCCGAAGTGTTTTAGTTGTTATTTCATCCCATTTCTTCTTTCAAACATGTCTTAAGGAGTGTAACATTACATGATCATCTTTGTTACATTTTTGTTCCAAAATTCAGGTCGTAACTGCGGATAAGTTAGTCCAGTGCCCGCACCTTCTTCCTCAGCCATGTCTGTGTCTGCAGAATGTGGTTTACATTGGCTTGATAAACAAAATGCATTGGCCCCCTGGAAAAGGCAGCATGTGTTGATCTAAAATCTCTATGTACTTTTCTGCATTGATGCAGCCATCACAGAAGTGTGTATTACCTTTTCCATGTGCAGTGATGCACATCCATACCATCACAGACCCCGGCTTTTGGAGTTGTTGCTGCTAGCAGTCTGGATAACTATTTTTGTCATTTGGTCTGGAGCACACAGTGTCTGTCCATCTGAAAAAGATCAGGAGTACTAATTTCTCTGCCCACCTCACATTTCCACAGTGTGACTGTCGGTCTCACGAGATCCAGAACTTACACATGTATTTGGACAATATTAACATAAAGCTACTTTGTTGCACACAACATTTTTAACTGGGATTTGTGAATGTAGCTCCATACTGCATTGCTTTATGAAGGTTTCTCCAAGAAATGCCTTGTCTATGTGGTTATAATATTTATTCATGAAAGGTTGGGCTTAATTCAGTGCTGAATCTGAGATTGGAGAACATGGCTGTCCTGCACAGCTTTGCACTCTTCCTCTGTCCTGCACTCTTACACTTCCCCTGATTCCTTTGTTTAATGATATTATGCACTGTAGATGAGAAAAAAAAATCCCTTTCAATCTTTGAGGGACCTTTACTTCTTTGAAAAACTCTTCAGTGTTTTTCTCATGCATGTGTTGATCCTTTTCCCATCAGCAGACTCAGCAGAGTTGATATATACACTATCAATATCACTATCAATCATATACACAAGGGCGTAACCATGGTATAGACATTGGGGGGGTCCAAATGAGAGCCCTCCCCCAGAATTTTTTTTAAAGGAGCATTTCCCACAGTTCTGTGATTTTTATTTATTGACCATCTGAAATCACATTTAAAGGAATAGTCTGCAATTTCTCTGAGATAGTAGCGAATTACATGCCTAAAACATGTTGATGTAAATATTGTGATTGGAACGACAAAAAGTCCATAGCACACGATGGACTTTTAATTCCAAGTGAATTTGTATTTTGTTGATTTGTCTCAAAATGAATGTCTGCACATTTACACTGAAACGTTTAATGTGAATGAAATCATAGATTTGTACAAAGAATTAAATGTAAAATATTGATGTTAATTGAATATATATACACAGAATTTATTCATTTGACATTAAAAAAAATAGTGTGGCCTGTCCTTACACAATCCCTCTCCCTGTCTCTCTGTGCTGCCTGCATTATGACCAGATATTATTATTGTACCAGAAGAATAACTGACTCTGAGGAAATTTTTATTTAGAATATTCTGCTTTTCTTACTAGTTTTATATAATGCTGACACGTAGGCTTAGGTTAAAACAAATGTCATCAAGCTGTTGAGTCTTGTATTCCAGTGTCTCACCTGATCATCCATGTTTTCAGAGACTGTCCCTGTCTGGCCTGTTCTTACAGCATCCCTCTCCCTGTCTCTCTGTGCTGCCTGCATTATGACCAGATATTATTATTGGACCAGAAGAACAATAACTGACCCTGAGGATCTTTTTAATTTGATACGTTGAATATTTTGCTTGTATTACTAGCGTTACACACACACATACACACGACACACGGAGAGAGAAAACAGCAGCACACACGGAAGACACATCATATCATATAATACAGTCTCTTCACCTCAAGCTAGCTAGCTCAACTAACAAACGGAGCCCTTTTTAACGAGTTAAATATTTCAAATTAATTTAAAATTTAACACACTCAGTATGACAACATCACTCCTCTTTAGCTATCTAGTTGCTTACTGTCTGAAAAAACTTTGTATGTCCTGTTTTTTCTGCTTTTTGGGTAAAGACATTGCTCCCTCCTTTCTTTCACATTCAACGCTCTCTATTGTTTCCTCTGTCGGAGCCGGCGCTTCAAACCGAGAGCCGTTAAATGGGCGCAACCAAGTGTACAACTGGGAGGGGGTGGTCACACACTTTAGTGTTCCTTATAAACGGAAATAAATTGATCGGTAAATATTCGGAAATAACAAGAGACGGACTGTTGAGCCAGGTTTCATAAAAGGAGGAAATATTTAACATATTTACATATAATATTGGGGGGGACAGATTGGTATTTTCCCAGTATTGGGGGGGGCACGACCCCCCCAAAGAATGCGTGGTTATGCCCATGCATATACACACTTATATACTTCATATCCAACCCAACTATCAGCCACCATTCTACCGGGGCAAATTTTACTCTTAATCTGTAAAATATTCAGTCAGTGAATAAATGCCTGGTTTAGCATGTAAACAGTCAGGAGACTTACCACTCTATAAAAGAACAAGTTTCCTTTTTAGGGAAGCTTTGCCAGCCCTTTTACTGTCAGTAGTTGTTGTTGTGTTTGTAGGTCTTTCTGTCTTTACTTTTTCCTTTAACAGTTTGATTGGGTTGAGATTAGTTATTGTTTCAACCATTACAGATTATTCTATCTTTTCTTTAGTTTTAAAATATCTTTAGTTGTTTTGTATGTTTTGAGTCAGTCTGTACTGTGAAACATGAAACTGTGAAAAAGGACTCGTGTCTCACTTGGCTCAGTGTGAGCAGACAGAATATTCTATACACTTGATAGTTCATCCAACTGCATTTATAATTTCTCAGATCATCAGTAGTGACTCAATGCCATTGGCAGCCATGCCTGTCAATGCCATGACCAAGTGGCCACATGTTTTTCTGATGAAGTTGTATCCTCCCACTCATGGATTGTTCTGAGACTTCTCCTTGCAACATGAGTCATGATGTGACTTACTACTTATTTTTTTCAGGGTTGTCCGGACACAGAAATATGATCATCAAATCGGAATTATGTCACATCTGTATCTGGTCCTTGTTCAGATTTATATCTGATATGTGGCTTTGAAACCTCAGTGAGAAAGGTTAAATCTTAATATATGCGACCTCTTGCGTATGTGCATGCGCTGAGCGCTGAAGTAATCAAACTGCACCGGCAGCATTGCAAGAATCCATCAGCAGTGATAGAAGCAACAGTAGAGCTTGATCCTTTCACATATACAGCTAAATGTCACCTCTAACATTGTTGTGATCACTTCCATTCTGAACTGTTTGTGTCCTGCCGCTATCATATCAACTGCCTCAGTGTGGTCTCACAAATGTGACATTTTCTGTTGTTATTGACACAACTGTGAACCATTTCAGAGGGCCGTCACGTTGAAATGAAAGTCTGATCACTTGTAGTTTCATGTCAACTTTTAAATCAGATCGTTTCCAAGTCAGAAGTGTCCCTGCATTAGATAATGGGATTGGTGCTGTCTCCAAAGACCTGCTCTTTTCTCTTGAGAGAATTTTTGGACCTTTATGACCTGTTCTTCAGGTCTGTGACTAGGTTTTACTGCACTTTGTAGTGAACCTATATATTGAAAGGAAGGTTTAAAGGGCTCCTTTACCACAGAAACAAACCCCTCATTCACCCTCCACTGATGTTTTCTATAGAAATGTACCAAGATAATTCTTAAATATTTAATTTCCAAACGTTTCCTTATCCCCCTGATGTGTTCAAAGCAGCCTCTTCCAAATGCTAACACCAAACTTTAATTATTTGTGGACTTTCTGTGTGTTCAACTATTGAGGAGATTGTTATGAAATATAAACATCATTGTTTCTAATATTATTTCTGATATTATGTTCTGGCCATGATCATTTAATTATGTCTGGGTTTCTCCAGTTTCTCTCCCTATGTGGACACCTGCAAGTTATTATTCCCAAGTGCCTCATAAGTTTGTCTAGTATACTAGTACTCATATTCTGTGTCATTCTGCATCGACTGCTGAGGTGTAAGGTGTGACCCCTTAGTATGCAAATGGATATTAAAATTCACTGAATTCCAGTCATAGCCAAGTCTTGTTATTTAAGTTTATCCTCAGTCTTACTCAGATACTTTTGTCACCAAGTGGTTAAAAATAAATAAACGGAGAGAGATTATTTTCCGCAATGGAAATTATCATGAAATAGTCCACATCTGATCAATGAAAAAAAAAAAAAGACCACAGTTCCCTTAAAATTCCCCCAAAACTTCCTTTGATTTGAATTTGAATGTGAATATCCTCAAATTAAAGTGATTTGCCATAACTTTTGACCTGTGCTTATCTTGTAGTTATAATCTTAATAATGCCATAGTGGTTGGTCATAATGTTTGGTAAAGAATTAAAACAAGTTTGCATCGGTTTAAAGAAGGTTATGCCTGACAATCATAAAATGTTATAAAACATTACCACATTTGGGTTAATAGAAATCACTGGAGGAAAAGAGCTGAACAGCACAGCATGTCCTGAAACTGGAAGTGACTACTGAATTCATCCCGCAACATGATATACTGCAACTCCATGTCACATTTTTTTACAGAATGTTTTAAGGCTTCATCACGTCAGTTTACGATTAAAGATATTAACTGGAAAACCATGATAATATAAAAAAAAAAACTAGAATTTCAGTATGAAGGTGAATCTGTTGAAATCAAAGCAAGTACATTGCTTATAAACAGAAACAATACAGGAGGTTCTTGCTCAGAGTAAAATCATGTGTGCAACACTGTTTATGCATGACTTGTATGAATGCCTGGGAACGTGCACTTAGCCTTTGCTCAATCTACTTTAACTGCAGAGGTGATTATGTCTCAGCATGGTAGGTCACGGGCTGTACTGTAAATAAACTGTGTCCTGCTGAGGTGTTGATTGCCACATGTGATCAACTGTTATTACTGTTAACTAACCTCAAACTCAAAAACCCCAAAACTGTAACTCTTCAGGTCGCCTGGTTGGACATTTTACATATTGTAGATCATCCCTCTCAGATGTGAAATATTTGACCTGAATCATGTCACTCGCCTCCTTCGAGCCCAGAACTGGCATTTATCCACAGTGACAAACGTCTCGCCAGTTTTGGCAAACAACAGAGCAGAGTACCAGTGAGGGGAGGTGGGTATGTTCACACTGGGACAACTAGTTAGTATGACTGTTTTTTTTTTTGTTTGTTTTTAGTGGGTACACAGTATACTCTCATACAATTAAAATACATGTATTAATATTTTTGATTTCAATTCACTTTAATCTCAGTTCAGTAACACTTTCTTCAAAGATTCATTATAGATGGTTATTGCTTTGGGCAGGAAGCATCTCCTGTAGTGGTCTGTGTTGCAGCAGATCTGAAGAAGCCTCTGACTGAAGACACTCTGTTGTTGAATCACTGTGTTGTGAAGAGCATGTTCAGGGTTGTCCGATATGTTTTTCATTTTATGAAGTATCTGTCTTTGCACAATCAGCTCCAGAGGCTCCAGAACAGTTCCCAGAACAGAACCAGGCTTCTTTATTAGTTTCTTTATCACTGGCTCTGATGCTGCTCCCCCAGCAGATGACAGCAGATGAGATTGCACTCTGCACAACAGACATATAGAAGACATGTAACATCTTGCTGCAAACACTGAAGGACCTAAGAGTGCTCAAGAAGTAAAGCCCCCTCTGTCCCTTCTTGTAGACAGCATCAGTGTTGCATCTCCAGCCCAGTCTGTTGTCCAGGTGAACGCCATGGCATTTATACTCCTCCAGTACCTCATACTTCTTCTTCTAAGATGGAAATATCGTTGGAATTCCTGGTCCTCCTAAAGTCTGTAGTCTTGTTTACATTCCAGATGACATGATTGATACCTACTTGCACCACATACAAAGACAAGACAACGACTATATAAACTGCAGTATTTCTACGTGAACAGATTCACTGTGTGAATACATTGTAACACTCCAAAATACCAACTCTCCTCATGGTGTTTTTGATTCTTAGAAAGGTAATAAGTTTCTGTCTAAAAGAAATTTTTCTACTCCTGGATTTAGAATTTCCAGCGAGTAACTGAAGTCAAAAAAAGAAGATGAGAAATGATTCACATTAACAGCCTGTGATATAAACAAGGTACACAAATCTTTTTTTTTTTTCCCTTGGTCACTCAGATATTCAGTTGATGATGTCCATGAAGTTGCAGTATTGTTAGAGCCTTGGAGTAAATTAGTAGTGGGTGACGTGCATGTGAGTGAACTTAGCAAGGCCAGCCTTAAAGATCAAACTGAGGTCTCTTCTCTTCCTTCATTTATGTCGATGGTGTGCACAGCCAACACCTTTGTACAGCAGGGACTTCACTGTAGTATAAACAGACCAGTGATCAGGGAGTCTTTCAGAATCACAGAGCTGGAAACAAAAGGCTTGTTTGGGAGAAAGGAACTTTAACAGAAAATGAAAAGCAAAATAAAAAGAGACTTAAGGAATATGTTTTCATGTGACAGAGACAGTGAAATTGTGTTAAGATGAAATCAAGAGAATCAGGTCTTGTGTGCTTTGTGTGCTGGTTGTCCTTTTTTGTTGTTGTTTGTTACTTGTTACAGCAGGAAGCAGGAAATGGATAAACAGCTATCCTCTGCTATCATACACCACTTTCTTCTTGCAAGCAGTTGAATGTCCAGCCGGGCAGAGGAAAAGTTGTGGAATGATAATCTAGGTATGCAAGTGAATATTGATATAAGTGAAAGTGAATGTGTGTGTATATATATATATATATATATATATATATATATATATATATATATATATATATATATATATATATATATATCTATTAGGGCTGGGCAACGATTAAAAATTTTAATCACAATTAATCGCATTGTATACGCCAAATCAAATAATAAATTCAAAAGCAGTGTAAAATGCACTTTTATTTAAATGTTCTGGTGCCATATGAACTAAAGTGTCATAACATTTGTTGTTCAAACACTTTTAACATCAGCACTTGTCAGTAACACATATTTAGTGTAAATCTCATCTTAAAAAATGTAAAATAAAATAAAGCTTATTGCCACTGCCAAGGCATTAATGTCACCCTGTTTTTATAAAAAAAAAAAAAAAAAGTCTACAAACAAAATCCACCAAAATGATTGTGGCTCAGCACAATCATAACATTTAAACAGGCAATTTCTGAGGTAACAATAGAAACTTTTAACGGGGAATTCAACTTGGCAGTTGTTACAAATAACCTTGTTTCTGTCAAATCCTCCATCTGAGAGAACTTTAAAATAAAAATGTCCATGTTAAAGTTCAGTAACTTTACCAATCCATGTATCATTCATTCTTTCCATTTTCAATTGTCAATCAAAAAAATAAAAAAATTAAAAATTAAAAAAGTGACATTTTATTAATGTTTCTCGTTTTTAAATCTAACACAAAAAAAACACTGTTTTTTTTATATTTCAAGTTTAGACTTGAATCAAAAATATGAAATTAAAAAACTTGTTTTATATTAGAGGACTGGACTTTCTGTTGTCATTACACATCTGTGCCACTAGATGGAGCCACACTGATGTAACCAGTAAGAGAATAGCACGACAGTGAACACATGGAGCAGATCTGATGTAACATGGAGGAATGACGTGAACGTTTTACTGCAGTCCAGATTTTTTTTCAGACAAAAGTGTTAATATTGCTACCTGAGTTGCTACCGGAACTGAATTTCCTTATGTTTACTGTTTACTGGTTCCGCAGCAGCCACTTTTTAAAACAAAAGCATGTGAGCAACATGCGTTAATGCGCAATAAAATAAATGTCGGCGGTAATAAATTAATGAGTTAACATGATAATAACGCGTTAACTTGCCCAGCCCTATATATATCCATCCATTATCTATACTCATTTCATCCTCCGAAGGGTCACGGGGATCTGCTGGAGCCTATCCCAGCCATCTACGGGCGAAAGGCAGGGGTACACCCTGGACAGGTCGCCAGTCCATCGCAGGGCCACATGCAGACAAACAAACACTCACACTCGTACTCACTCCTACGGGCAATTCAGAACCACCAATCAACCTGACATGCATCCCTGATATATATATATATATATATATATATATATATATATATATATATATATATATATATATATATATATATATATATATTGTACAGATCAACTTGGCATATACTGTTTATACTATGGCTGTTAAAAGAACACTGAGGTTCTTCTGAACCCAACTGATATGCCCTTTGCAATGTGGTACGAGGCCCTTTGCTATGGTAATTGGTCACTACAACTAGAGTGAGAGCTTGGTTTGCCTTGCTGGCACTAAGTTTGACTTATTTCCTGTGGGTGTTGGAGGATGAGGTAAGGATATTAGTCATATCAGAGGACTTGCTACTTCTCTGCATCAAAAGTAGAAAGATAAAGTGCTTTGGGCATCTATTCGGGATGCTTTCCAGACACCTCCCAAGATAGCAATACACTGTTTTCTGTAGGCTGTGGTGGAAAGCAAATTCTGATAACTCCAACTTTCTGATATATTTGGCCTAGTTTATTATTTCTGACTGCAACATCAGACTCAACACATGCAGCAAAACTGAAAATAAGGTTCCAGCAGTCTTACAGAGAGGTTAAATCAATAAATCTTTTGATTTTTTTTTTTGTACCTTAGTTATTGCTGGTGTGTTTCAGAGCTGCCACGTGAGATGTTATGGTCAGTAGTGTCTATCTGTAAGGAAAAATGAGCTATGATCATCCTGCAGCACAGCACTTTCTTTGAACTCTGCAGTACAGTGCTGTCTTTGAAAATTAGGGTGTGCATCAATTTGTTTCATTTCCTTCAATGGCATAAAGACCCAAAGCTCATATACACAAAAACTGCAGTTTTTTTGAAGCCAGAGTGAATGGGAATTAAGCATCTTCCCATTGCCCATTGTCAGTTTTAGTGAGCTTGAGAAAATGTTCTTTAAGTATGTAGTACCTAGAGTGTCACTAATAATTAATTGGGAATACAATATTTTACATATTTTATGCTGGGGATAGGATAGGGGTTAATAGCTGGTGATTGGTGAAAGCATGCTTTGAGATTAATATTGTAGTCCTCATTTTTCCTGCAGAGCTGGTATAAATATGACTGATCACTCCCTGCTCTGAAACACACTGTATCAGGTTGGCCTGTTCTACATATGTGTTTATGAACTGAATGTCGATGGTTTGCAATGTAAGTGAAAGTTCGATGTGGGCTAATTGCATCAGCATGTCCTATGAACTATAATAATATGGCAAGGTATTCTTTAAATGAATATTTGAACATTCACTATCATGTCACTTTAGATGAAGTCCAGTTGGCTGCACCTCATGGTGGTTCAGGTTACATCACCATGACATGTTCTCATGACAGAGAGGAAAATAGTTTGGAGGAAGTAGAATACATCATTTAACAGCTGCCTGCCTGCTGCAACATCATTCTAGAGTAACCTAGCAACCAGTTTAGTGAAGGACCCTCATGGAAAAATATTAGCTACTTTACTTGTCGATATTGTTTCATAACGTTTGTCTTTGTTCTTAAATACATGTGTACCCTGTGCAACCTTTATAACATGTCGTAACGTCTGTGTAAGGACTGTGAAAAGCTTTTACAGAGAAACGACGAGGATGAATGGTTGCCAGACACAGGAAGATGTTGGGGGTGTGGAGTAACTTTCTCTGTTTATTGAGCTGAATTTCCAGAGCTCTCTTCCTCTCGCTACGGTGAGTAGGGAGGAATTCTGTGCATAGCTCAAATAAAGGACGCACCCTCGCTGCAAAAGTGATTTCTTTTAGCCCACAGGTTCGCTCAGGCGAAGCCTCAGTTCCAGCTGGTGATCTCTGAGGAGCGTGTGAGTGGGTGTGTCTGTTAGCTTGCTGGGATAAAAGATGAGTCTTGTAGAAATTAAGGTGCCGGCTCAGTCCTGCAGGGAAGATCAATATCAACCATACATTCATTTCTAATTACCATGCCAATGGTTACAAAGGATCTCCGTCTTTCTTCTTCCCGCCCTTTTGCTCTCCTTTACCACCTCTCTTCAGTCTTTTTTTTACAGTCCTCCACAGTTTTCCCATCACTCCTTTTGTCTTTTGTCAAATGTTTTCCTGTCTTTCTATGAATTTGATTTTTTTTTTCATTTATTTGTGCAAAGAGAATTTCAATACGATTATCTCTGTGCAGCACATTATTGAGAAACCAATACAGTATATTAACATTGGAGTCTTTCCTGTTTTATGCCTGTATACTTTATGTGTGCATTTGTGAAATAAAATCTTTCTCTCCTGTCCTTCTGAATTAAGGTAAAATACGCCACTGTGATCTGTTTCCTCTGTGGTCTTCCCAACTCTCCACAGACTCCACAACCTCTCAATAATGGCAGTACAGCCATAGTGCGAATTACAGGGGGGTTTGGGGGGGTTTGACCCCCCCAATTACAACTTCGACCCCCCTAAAGAAGGGACAAATTGTCATTTTTGTAATCTCTAGAAAATGTTGACCCCCCCAATTGTCATTGTATAATTCGCACTCTGAGTACAGCTTGTTTTATTACAGTATTAGACTCATCAAGACTCTCTTCTTCTTCTCTCTCTCTGTTCTGTCAGTGCTGAGTATAGGAGAAGGAGGTTTCTGGGAAGGCACAGTCAAAGGGAGGACAGGCTGGTTCCCAGCAGACTGTGTGGAAGAAGTTCAAATGAGGCAGTATGACCCACGGCTTGGTAAGACATCTAGAGGCACACTGACACAAACCCATGAGAGTAATCTGTGCCATGATGCTGCTGCACTCAAACCAGGTTTGATCTCAATGTTTCCACCAAACATTTTGTCAAAGCTACACTATATTGCCAAAAGTATTCGCTCACCTGCCTCGACTCACATATGAGCTTTAGTGACATCCCATTCCTAGTCAATATGACATTAGTCCACCCTTTGCAGCTAGAACAGCTTCAACTCTTCTGGGAAGGCTGTCCATGAGGTTTAGGAGTGTGTTTATGGGGATTTCCCACCGTTCTTCCTGAAGTGCATTTGTGAGGTCACACACTGATGTTGGCTGAGAAGGCCTGGCTCTCAGTCTCCGCTCTAATTCATCCCAAAGGTGTTCTATTGGGTCGAGGTCAGGACTCTGTGCAGGCCAGTCAAGTTCATCCACACCAGACTCTGCCATCCATGTCTTTATGGAGCTTGCTTTGTGCACTGGTGCACAGTCATGTTGGAAGAGGAAGGTTCCAGCTCCAAACTGTTCCCACAAAGTTGGGAGGATGGAATTGTCCAAAATGTCTTGGTTTGCTGAAGCATTCAGAGTTCCTTTCACTGGAACTAAGGGGCCAAGCCCAGCTCCTGAAAAACAACCCCACACCATAATCCCCCCTCCACCAAACTTTACACTTGGATCAATGCAGTCAGACAAGTACTGTTCTCCTGGCAACCACCAAACCCAGACTCTTCCATCAGATTTCCAGATGGAGAAGTGTGATTCTGCACTCCAGAGAACGTTCCACCACTGCTCTAGAGTCCAGTGGTGGTGTGCTTTACACCACTGGATCTGACACTTTGCATCGCACTTGGTGATGTATGGCTTGGATGCAGCTGCTCGACCATGGAAACCCATTCATGAAGCTCTCTGCACTGTTGTTGAGCTAATCTGAAGGCTCACATTAAGTTTGGAACTCTGTAGTGACTGACTCTACAGAAGGTTAGCACGATGCGTGCATCCGCTGACCCCGCTCCATCAGTTTACGAGTCCTACCACTTCGTGGCTGAGTTGCTGTCGTTCCCAAACACTTCCATTTCCTTATAATACAGCTGACAGTTGACTGTGGAATATTTAGGAGCGAGGAAATTTCATGACTGGATTTGTTGCACAGGTATCATCCTATCACAGTTCCACGCTGGAATTCACTGAGCTCCTGAGAGCGACCTATTCTTTCACAAATGTTTGTAAAAACAGATTGCATACCTAGGTGCTTAATTTTATACACCTGTGGCCATGAAAGTGATTGGAACACCTGATTCTGATAATTTGGATGGGTGACCAAATACTTTGGCAATAAAGTATATTTCCTTCTTATTGAATGAAGGCCTATATCTTTCTCTCACATACGTTATATTCGAAGATGTACTTTTATATCTCCAGTGGTTTAATCTCTGATTAACTGTAAATAATCAAAAACTGAAGATCAAAAAGTTCACTCTTAATTAATTGTGAGTTGTTTTTAACTCTCGAAGGCTTGAATCAAGGCAACCAAACTTCTTTTTCTTTGTTCTTGAAGATGGTTCACCTTCCATCCAGAAGACGTTGTTAATCCATGAATTGAACTGACAAAACTTAAGCACCTTCAAGAACAAGAAAAAGAAGTGTAGTTGCCCTGATTCAAGCCTTTGAGTATTACAATGATCTGGATCACTGAGAATCTACACCAGCATGTTACCTGCCTAAACCAATCAGACATGTGACTGCCAGTAATGTGTCAAAGTGTCAGTTGGAGGATGATGTTTCCTTTATAACTTAACCGTGTCTAAGATGGAGGGGGCTACCCCCCTAGGGATAGATGTATGGGCTGTGTTGATCTGCACTTGGAATTTAGAGGACCAATTTGCATATTCTGATTGCAAGAATTGAAAGTCATTTTGAAAGAAACAAAAACAAAATGCAGAATCTCCAAGTATGTCTTCTCTTTCAAAGCTTTTATTTTCTGCTTAATCAATCATTCACTTCTTAAAATGACAACTTTACTGCCTGGAAACTGGGTTAATTCCCATTTAAGTCAATGTTGAACCTTTGAAAGTCAGGAAGAGCATAAAATAGAACCTTTAAGTATATATAAAGCCTACTTTATGCTTTGGCATAAATCCAACAGTGTCTGTGAACCATGGCAGGATCCCTGCACTGTAAAGCTATGGTGTACCCTGATGTGCACCCCTCCCAAAGGTTACCACTGGTTGCGTCAAACTGCACTGCAACAAATGTGATCGGTGGGTTTGGTAACATGGGTCTTCTTCTTCAGACTTAGACTTTCTTTATTGCCATTGCACAAAAAAACACGGTTGTGAGGTTTTTTTTTTTACAATGAAATGTCCTTGCTTGGCTTCTGGAGTACAACGATGTTGGGATTGGAGGTAGAATGAATGGGACGAGGTACGATAAATAAAATAAATAGGATTAAAAAATTAAAATATATATATATATATATATATATATATATATATATATATATATTACACTGAAAAGTATTGTAAAAAAGTTTTGTATTGTAATATATTTACAGTATAAAGAGCACGGTGGAGATTGTATTTGTAGTTGAGATTTGTATTTCTGCTTCATTTTCTTTCTCTTTTTTTTTGTTATTTTCAAGCAGGGTAGTAAGATAGATGCAAATCAGTGCACATCCTGTGTTGGGTCACATCTTTTCTTTCTTTTTTTTTCCCCCACACTTAGTGTGTCCACCTCCAACTTACATAAGATATGCTTTATTTGCTCTGTTGCTATGTCTGACTCACACATAAAGGGAGCAAACAAAAGGAAGCTCAGCACTGCGGGCTACAGCGCTGCACAAAAGAACCCGCACCACCACCTAGGATTTAGTGCTGTAATCACAGTGCGACACAAAGACAATAAACACCGATGTTGGTCCTACATTTAGGCTATGAAGGTGATTGCTATCCAGAAGCATAAATCAGGATTAAGAATAATTTCTTTTATTCAGATAATTATCCAACTTCTGTTTGTGTTGCAAAAGGCCAAAACTTATTGAACGAAAAGTTTTATACATAAAACAATAAAAAATGAAAATAATTTCCTCATAATTTAACATGAATAATGTATTTTGTACACATTGTCATGCCTGATGCAAATTCTGGACAGCCCTGCACAATGTACTGTACTACATGGCAATTCTGACACTAAGGGCCCGACCTTCCGCCAAATCTCCTAAAGCCACTATTAAGGGATAGCAGGTAGCGGGAGAGGCGTTCCCCCGCAAAGAACGCAATCTTCCACCTCCCTAAACCCTAAACCTTGCGCTACCCGCAACCTGCTACCCTCAACCTGCTACCGCTATGGAGCGTCTTTTCATCCAGATAGGAGCAGCTCTCATGCACAGCTCATCTGGGACTCTGCTGTAGAGCTTCCTCCTCTTCCTTCCTCCTCCTCCTCTGCACTGATATATACATTAAAATATTTTTACACAGACAATTTCTATCGGCTACCTGAAAGTCCCAGATAGTTGGTGCGTTTCCGGTAAACACGCTCAGGCAGAGCCGCGGGAACATATTCTCAGCAGAGTGCTGAGAGGCTGTGCGTCTTGCTGGTGTTTTTTTTTGTTTTGTTTTGTTTTTTTTTGCACTAGTGGGAAGTATCATAGAGAATGAGACGAGCTCGAACTGCGCCTCTGTATATGCCCGCCACTGCACCACCAGGGCGGCCCAGCTGATGTGTTTTTTAAAATACTGCAGAATAAATCATTGGATGAGCAGTTCTGCTTGTCAGGGGTGAAGAGATTTGTGATACCATTGAGCCAGAGGAACAGGTATGATGACATCTACTTTCTACCACTGAGCGCATCTTGGGTGCTCCAAGTGCAAGGAGAGGGCCAGTGCACGAAGGGATACGCGCGCAGTACAAGAAACTCCACAACAGTGTTCTGGAAAACCTTATCTGCCAGTTACAGAACCAATTTAAAGAACACGAACAATTAATGTTCCTGTCCCTCCTCGACCACCAGCAGTTTCATACATATCGGAAATAAATTCCCGCATCCAAACTTTTCCAGCTTGACACCAGAGCCACAGAGCTCTATTTGATGATCTGACCTGTTTAAAAACAGAAGTAACTGTGATGTAGGCCATGACGGACTTTGAAGGGAAATGTCCCAAAGATCTCCAAGTTTCCGACAGCAAACATCTGAATGAGATCATGCCACAGCTGTACAGACTGACGTGTCTGGCCGTGACTATTCCCACATCC
Source organism: Hirundichthys speculiger (assembly GCA_018398805.1). Taxonomy (NCBI): domain Eukaryota; kingdom Metazoa; phylum Chordata; class Actinopteri; order Beloniformes; family Exocoetidae; genus Hirundichthys; species Hirundichthys speculiger. The sequence goes on along the minus strand of JAGFBZ010001610.1, from coordinate 1,894,532 downwards.
AACACAACTGCTGACCAGACATCCTCTGCCCTCAAGAGAATAAAAACATATGCAAGTAATACGGTGATGTGTAATCGAGGAGTAGAGCCGTTTGTGCAGGTCCACATGTGACCAGGTGGACGCACATTTATGCCATTTGGACGCGTTCTTTTATGCGCCAAAATGCAGGTTGCACTTTCCGCAAACTCTGTATCTTGCGATTGCGGGTAGTGGGTGGTCTGACCACCCACTACCCTAAACCCTTGATCGCAAGATACCGAGTTTGCAGAAATTGCAAGAGACAAGCCCATTGCCACATCTACAATGTGAGTAAGGGAGTCAGCATAACGGGTAGCGGCTTTAGGGAAGCGGAAGATTGCATTAGCGGTTAGTGGAGGTTCCTAAACCCGCAGTTTGCAGGTTGCGGGTAGCAGCTAGCGGTCAGGGGGAGGTGTACAATTGAGGCCTAAATTTGTATAATTACCAATATATTTTTTTCCTGTCACATCCAAAGTGTATTTGTTGAAGAATACTAACCACAAGCAATGCAGTACTGCACATGCTTCATGCTTCATGCTTTCTCCTTTCTGCTTTGGTAGCTTACATTTGCCTCTCATGCTCACTCTCCTGAGTTTTCCCACCAAGCTTTTAGGGGCACTTAATTAGAATCAAATTAAATGCAGGTGCACTGGAAAGATCAAACACTTAATTTTGTGTACAGAACATGTAGATAGAGTGTGCAATGGAAGATATTTTACAAGGATTGTATCAGCAAACAGCCAAAAAGGAAATTCTCTTAAGTCAGTGGTTCTCAAACTTTTAATACTGCATACCACCTGAGAAACTGTTGAGCTCTCCGAGTACCACCATGATGACCAATTTTAAAATATAGCCATATATGCCTTCTCCATTAGCTTTAAACACTCAGGAGAGATGTTTATTCTTTATTGTGATTATTTATTACCTGAATTGTTACCTTACTGAATCAGACATTTACAACTCTGTCCAACAATTGTCACATACTCATACTCTCATACAGAGCAAAATAAACACACTCATAAGTTGCATATTCAGTTGCAGTGCAGATGTAACAAATATTTTTTTAAAGACAATTTTAATGATCTCAAGCTACACATTTCATTTGAAACGTTGTATTTATAATGCATTGTATGTTTCTGAATTTTTTTAAGTGAAAATGTGGAAAAAATGTGGAAAGTCATGACGTACGCCGTGTACCACCAATGGTACGCGTACCACAGTTTGCACACCACTGCTCTATGTGGAAAAAATACATTTAAAATTTGTCGTCTCTTGTGTCGTCTCTTGTGTGTCTCTGAACTTAATAGTTTTGTATTAGAAAAAGAAAGCTCTTTGGGAATATATCTGTATATACTGTACAGAGTATGTCCAACAGTAGGAACTTGGTTCAAAACAAGTCAGAGCAAATCCTTTACTGAGAATCAGATCTTTTTTATTTCAATACTTAGTGTTTCCACCTTCATTTTTGATAACAGGCTCCATTCCACCTCCACACTGAGTCTACCAGGTTTCTGAATATCTATCTGTGGTTTAGCTGCTCTTTTCTGGAGGTTTTTTGGCTTGCTTTGTCTTTTAGTATCAAAATACCCCAAAGGTGTTCTAAGTGATGACACCACTTAGTTTCTCAGGTTGTAATTTTATTCTCTTCTTCTTGAAACAGCTTATGATCAGGAGTCTGAAAGCATGTGTGTTGCAAAGAAAAAAATATATTTAAAAAAAAAAAATCCAATCTGAGCTCAGGAATTTATACTGGTGTCATCCGACCAAATTATGTGCTTCCAATATTCATCAAACAGTTGTTTATGTTCTTTTTTATTTCTTTTTATTTCTTTTTTTTTTTTTCAAAAACTGAAAGCCATTTGCAGAGGTTAACAATTATGGAGAGTTGTTTTTGCAAGGAGTGCACTATCTGTAAAGTCACTTAAGGAAACTTTTGATTATTATGATTTTTTATCATTGCCCAGTAATAAAAAAGTTATATATTTCACTCAGGTGGCATATTGCACACAGCAAATTTGTACATCCCCATAAAGATTTGTCACCAATCCTTGATTTTTGTAGAAAAATAGCATATGGCTTGCCACCAAAATGAACTGTTGTTGCAATAAGGTGACTCATTTCATACACGATCATACACAGAAATGACTTTAATATAAATAAAAACATGCACCAACTCTGGTGGTCACTGCTAATTTTAGCATGGTTTTGCTTACCATGATAACTAAATCATCCATCCTACTATAACAAATATGTAGATATTCTGACCCCTGAAAGAGCTCAAAATCTCAGAGAAGTAGAATGGCTCATCTTGTTTAAGTGTGGTCTTGGGGAAACAACTAATGCAACACATACACTGAAATTATTAAACTCCATGCAGCATCATAAACAAATATTAAAACCATCTGGCCATATTTTGGCATAGCTTAGCACTGCACTGTACATGTGTTTGAAATAAGACAAGGTCTTTTTTTTCTGTGGTAAAAATCATCCTGCCCCTTGTGTGTTTGTGAGCCATTCTCCCAGGCCTATTTCTGGACCAGATGGGGCATTTTCCCAGTTCAAAGCATTGTTGAAGGATTGAGGTTACCACAGTGTGACGAGATGGGAAAGGACGGAATCTATAAATACTCCATTTAAATGCATTGTGAGAAAAATATAGGGAAAGGTGGAAAAAGAAGGGCCAGATAGCAAGGGGAAAGGGCCAGATAGCAAAGGAGATGAATGGTGGCGCATACTCTAAGAGACAGCAAAGTGGAGATGGCAGACCATGTCTTTCAATAAAGTAGAGAGAAAAGGAGAGAGAGGAAGGGAGATGATTCTGATAATGATGGCCGCTTACTCATAAAATGTGAAAGACTGAACCTTCAGATAACTGTTTTTTCCCAGTCCATCCTCCAAGACACTGTTTATTCTTCTTCTTATTATTATTATTATTATTATTGTTGTTGTTGTTGTTGTTGTTGTTGATAATAATAATAATGATAATAATAATAATTGTTGTTGTTGTTATTATTAATGAACAAAGACTGAAAAGCTGGGAAAGAAAGACAATTTGAACAGGACAGACAGAAATGCATTGACTGGCAGTACAGAGAAACAGAGAATAAAAAGAAAAAGAATGGAAGTGGGTGACCATGTGAAAGGGGCAGTTTGAAGCATCACTGGAAGAGAGTTATCTCTCTGCATGGCCAGAGCTGCACATGGCCAGCAGTTCATCTTCAGTCAGTGCTTTAGGGGACAAAGGGAGGAAGGTGAGAAAAAAGGCAAAGTTTAGTTGTCAAAAATAAGAAAAGTTACTGGTGAACTACAAACTACAGTGATCCCTTGCCATTTCACACTTTAAGTTCTGCGGTTTTAGTTATTCGCGGATTTTTCAGAAAAATATAATATAATAAAAAAATCATGAAAAAAATTGCGGAAACATCACTGGATGTTGTGCGCGTTCTCTCACAGCAAAGAAATGTTATGAGTCAGCCCGGCCCCTTTAAGAAGGTGCCTTATGGGTAATGGAGTGTGTGTGTGTCGTGGGATGGCTGAACAAAAACAGGGTTAGATGAAAAGTGTAGTGAGTATAAACAGCAGCCCAGCGTGTATAGATTTGCATTCTCTGTTAACCGACAGGAGCCGAACAATACAACCTGTGTGATGTTACAAGTTCCTGCAGTGCCAGAATAAAGTGCTCGTTCCATGCAGAGAAAACCGGACTGTTTCTTTTGATGTTGTTAGCGTGTTAGCCGGTAATTACGAGCCAAAAATAGCACAATTCCAGCGCTTTCTTTACTACGGTTCGGAGACCAGAGGCTGTGAAGACCACAGTTGAGCCTTTGTTTTTTTTCGCTGCAGTGCCTTGCTACTTTTTTGCGGTTTTTAAACATATTTTGAACACATTATTTAGGCTTGGGGGGCTCCGGCTCCCTTTCGCGGATTTTGATTTTCGGGGGGGTCCCCATTAACTGCGAAAAATAAGGGATCACTGTATTAGTAGTAGGTGAACTACTACTACTATGAAACGTCGGCTTTAAAGAGAGTGGAAATGCTGCCATCTGGAGAATTGGAACACTAACTACAATGCCGGGCTGCCACAACTATCTCACGCACTGAGCTGCCATCTGCTGGACATGGTCGTAAGTACGGGTTGTCAAAACTCGAATACTGAGTGTATTACATTCCAATTCTGGATGCCAAATATGTCCATCACTTCCTCATCACCTCTGTTTCCTTCCCCAACATGCTCATTAAAGCAAAAGGTTCAACACCGATTTAAAAAAATTAAGATTTTTAACTTTGGAGCTAAGCTCAAGTGTGTTTTCCATTATGGAGAATCCACCAATACCCGTTACTAAGCATTTTGTTTTTGCTTCCAAAATTTCTTCAAAGAAGACAAAAGTTTTTGTCTCCAACATATATGACAGGGTGAAAGATGTTGAAAATATAGTATTGATAACATGTCAACATGATGAAAACGTGTGTGTCTGACCAACTGCAGGACATGAGACTATTTGTTCGGCCCATCAGTAAGCCTTCAGGAATTTGACCAGTAAAAAACAATTTGTGATTCTCTGTTTTTGTTGTTCTAAAATAATTACAGGGCTGCAGGAGTTATGCTGGGTGCAAAGCTACTCTATGCACACCAAAAATTAAAAAGTTAGCATAAAATGGCCACCTTCAGGTTTAAAAAATACTGCTTGACTGACAGTCAGGAATAGTTTTCTTACATCTGCACTATATGTGGCGTTGACACGATGCTTAGTTGGTACTAATTGGCCCAAAGTGTGCCAGGAAAATATCCCCCACACCATTACACCACCACCACCACCAACCTGAACTGTTGATACAAGGCAGGATGGATCCATGCTTTCAAGTTGTTGACGCTAAATTCTGACTCTACCATCTGAATGTCACAGCAGAAATCGAGACTCATCAGACCAGGCAACATTTTTCCAATTTTCTATCATCCAGTTTTGGTGAGCCTTGTGTGAATTGTAGCCTCAGTTTCTTGTTCTTTGATGACAGTAGTAGCACCTGGTGTGGTCTTCTGTTGCTGTAGCCCATCCGCCTCAAGGTTCGATGTGTTGTGTGTTCACAGATGCTTCTTCTGCATACCTCAGTTGTAACGAGTGGTTATTTGAGTTACAGTTGCCTTTCTATCAGCTCGAACCAGTCTGGCTTTTCTCCTCTGACCTCTGGCATCAACAAGGCATTTGTGTCCACAGAACTGCTGCTCACTGGACATTTTCTCTTTTTCGTACCATTCTCTGTAAACCCTAGAGATGGTTCTGTGTGAAAATCCCAGTAGATCAACAGTTTCTGAAATACTCAGACCAGCGTGTCTGGCACTAACAACCATGCCACGTTCAAAGTCACTTAAATCACCTTTCTTCTCCATTCTGATGCTGGTTTGAACTGCAGCAGATCGTCTTGACCATGTCTACATGCCTAAATCCATTGAGTTGCTGCCATGTGATTGGTCTGATGAGAAATTTGCGTTAAAGAGCAGGTGGACAGGTGTACCTAATAAAGTGGCCGATGAGTGTATTCACTCAGTACACATGCTTCTGGCCTGTATCTGGGGGTTAATAGTAGATGTTTACTTGTGGTAATGGAGGACATAATGATTTGAGTATGAACTGCTGCTCCCTTTCTAATGATGCAAACAAATTGTGATGCCACTGATTTTCAGCTATGACACTGTTTATCTATTATCTACAATCTGTTGGGATAACATTGCCCTCTAGCAAATGACAACCCCACTCCATATTCTGTTATCTTTCAGCAAGATACTGCTGTGCTACTCCCAAATACAAAAATTCTTCCTCATGGCAAATAAAACAGCAGATATAATTTCCATTGTACCAGCATAATTTTCTTCTTTTTCTTTTTTTTTTAGGTGTCCTTCAATGCCAAATGCCCTAAAAAGCTGTACACCCTTTCACAGCATTAAAAAGCAGATTTTTTTTTTTCCATTGGTGGGATAAACAAAGCTTCTAATTTTAGTAGTTTTTCACCTTTACAGCAAACATAGAAAGTTTTATTTTTGTGCTCATTTACTCCGCTCATTTGCTCTCCTCACATCGCGGCACAGTTGAATGACTCACAGCCGCATGAATCAGCCCAGTCAGATCCAGCCTCAGCTATTTTTAGCTTGCCCATTAAGAAGTTTTGGAGTGTGTCTGCACTCCCCTGGAATGCCTAAGCATCTGTGTTGCTGCAGCAGCCAAGACTGACAAGAACAGAGCATTTTAGAGGGGAGGGATAGCAGAGAAAGGTGAGCAGTGATAAGGAGATGGTGCAATGGATTGACAGGAGATTCCACAGGAAGTTAACTGGTCACAACAGTGGAAAAATTGTAACAATAATCTAAAATGCAAGCACACTATATATTTCTGTTACCACGATAGATATATGTGATTATCTGAGCATGTGAATGGACAAAATAAAAAGAAAACACTATTTAGCAATGCACTATAATTCTTTTCAACATCTTGATGCAGTGTCTCCATAAAATACTGACAGTAAAAGCTACACAATGTACTGATACAACTATAAATATGATTTAGCTTACTTTATGTTGCTGAAATATCAGTAGTGTGGAGATATGTATGCCATTGTGTTAAATCAGAACAAGACAAGGACAAGATTTCCTGCCTGGATGGACTGCCTATGATTGCTGTGTTAACTTGATGACAGTTTGTCAAAGGAACAGTCAGACTATATGATGTGAAATTCTATATTTTCACAGTCTCATTCTGAGCAGATTTGCTAGGATGCGATCCAAATCACCATATTACACTAAGAAGAGACCGACCATCCTACTGGCACGTTGTGTCTGTCTCTGGTTTATAAGTACCCGGTGTCTCGCATCAGTCATTCTTCCTTTCTTATCTATGAACATCATTTGAGCATTCCTGATTTTGAAGTATCCATTGAAATCTTTGTGGAATAGTCTATCAAAGTGGGTTTTCCTCATGTAATTTTTATTTTTTTTTGTCAAGAAAATAATTTTTGTCAAATTTGTTTTTTTTTTTGTGGTGGACCCTCTCACTTTCATTAACTGAAGCTAGCACATCAGGTGAGCTTGTCTGCTGATACAAGCAGTTGAAGCTTCATGTTAGCAGTTATGGCTTCTTGTGGTTTCTCTCAGAAAACACAGGTGGCACAAGTGCTAAAGCTGTCATGTCCCGTGGGTTGGCAATCTCTGGCAGAGATGCTCATTCCCTCTGTGTCACATGAATAGGTGAGAAGCATGCTGAGTCATTTTTGATCAAGTTATGCAAACATTCCACTTATGCCAGGCCAAGCATCACCTGTGGGAGGTGGCAGCAACAGAAAACAACCCCAGACAAGTCTTCACACTTTGAAATTTAGTCATATTTTGTGGCCATCATTTTACAACTAGGTGCACAGCATCTTTATCGTACTTTCCTACGTTATGAAACACCCACATTGAAGTAAGAATCAGTCCATGTGTATGTAGTCATGTATCTCATCTGAATGAGAGCGAGACTGAAGAGAGTAAACACAAGCCCCTCATTACCATAACAATACTGTGTTGGGTCAAAACTTCTCGGCTTATCTACCAATGTGCAGTCAGTAAGCACCCTCTCGGTCGCGTTTTCCCAGCTAGACTCAAAAGCATTAAAGTATCAGTTTTTCACCTCTGCATTAATTGGATAGAACCTAGACAGAGCTGTAGCACATCTGAGAGCAGCATTTAAAAGAAATTAAACAATTAATTTTAAAATATTCAGCACATTTAACCTCATTGCGAAGGAAGAGCTGCCTCTCACTTCATGAATGGGTCGCATTAAATAGTGACACGATTTGTCGAGTAATTAGCTAAACTAGCTGACATGTAACTTGATAAAATATTGTATTAGCATAATTGCTGATATATGCTTTGGTAATAGAGTGAAAATTGAATGACTATTGAACAGCTTTTTATCTTCCAAAGTGTGTTCTCATAAACCATTGGTTCAATGTATAATATCTATTTATTGTGATTTTATAATCCTATCATTTGGTAGTAATATATTCAAGAAAGAAAACATGGAAGTGTTCTGTAAATGTTCAGGATCACTGGAATTGGTATTGGTATGACCACCATGACTGTGGATGCCATTCTCCCTTATGTGTCCTCTTCCATCCCTCAGTGGAAGAGGACACACAGCTGTCGGCAGGGGTTACAGACTTTGGTCCGCTTCACAGAGCTAAATTTCTCCTCCTATGAAGAGAGAGCGAGGGGAGGGAGTTATGGGTTTCTGCTTTAACACTCAATATTTCTTCAGCCCTGAAAATATAGGATTGTGCCCTCAGTCGTCCCTCCACATCTCCAGAAATCCAAATTCATTTTGCTGACACACAGTGGTCTTTTCCGATCTATTCAAGCAGGTGACGGGTTCCACATTAATAGGATTACTCTTCGAGATGCTGCTAAGGAAGTCAGATTCTCACCGCGCCTAGATGTAAGGCTTTATCTCTATCTCTATCTTTACTTTCTATCACAGAGATGTGTACCATATGTAGTACAGGTTTTTGTGAACAAAAAAGTACAGCTGTCGATGTCTCTTAAAAAATTACATTTTATTTTCTGCCAGTTAGATTATAACAGTGAATTTTTAGTTTTGATCAACATAGTTTAAGTTGATAATTGAAAAATTATTTCAGAACGACATCAAATTTAAGACAACAATAACAGACACAAAATAAGAACTGCACACCTGCATTTAATTATCTCACATACATATATATATATATATATATATATATATATATATATATATATATATATATATATATATATATATATATATATATATATATATATATATATATATATATAAAGCTTATGACCACTGCCAGGGCATTAAAGTAAGCCTGTTTTTATAAAAAATAAAGAAAACTCTACAAACAAAATTCAACAAAATGATTGTGGGTCAGCACAATCATAACATTAAAACAGGCAATTTCTGATGTAACAGCAGAAACTTTTAACGGGGAGTTCAACTTGGCAGTGGTTACAAATAACCTTGTTTCAGTCAAATCCTCCGTCTGGGAGAACTTTAAAATGAAAATATCCATGTTAGAGTTCAGTTAATTTACCAATCCATGTATCATATATTCTTTCCACTTTCAATTGTCAATCCAAAAAAAAAAGGGACATTTTATTATGTTTTTTGTTTTTTAATCTAACACAAAAAAATGAAAAAAAATGCCTGTTTTTTTCATATTTCAATTTTAGACTTGAATCAAAAATACGAAATGAAAAAATGGGCCACAGGACTGAATTTGTTTTATAATAGAGGACTGGACGTTTTGTTGCAGTCCAGAATGTTTGTTTTCAAACAGAATTGTTTATATTGCTACCTGAATTGCTACCCGAACTGTAAGTACACATTTTACACCATGTGAGATTTGAATTTAGATATTTCCAGATTGAATGAGCGAAACGTTTTGTTGCAGTCCAGAATTTTTGTTTTCAAACAGAATTGTTTATATTGCTACCTGAATTGCTACCCGAACTGTAAAGTACACAGATTTTTACCACTCTCCATGTCTGTTTTAGCTTTTCTGCATGTTTTTCCGTCAATTCTCTTCCAGTTCCGCAGCAGCCAGTAACAGAATTTTCAAAACAAAAGCATGTGAACAACATGCATTAATGCACGATAAAATAAATGTCGGCGTTAATAAATTAATGCGTTAATGCGATAATAACGACGTTTACTTGCCCACCCCTTATATATATATATATATATATATATATATATATATATATATATATATATATATATATATATATATATGATTCTCTGACTATTATAAGACGAACCCTATTTTTCAAATATCATTTTGAGAAAATAAAAATATGATGAAGGCAATAAGGTTATTCATAAAACAATTTTTTTTTATTGTAAAATTACTATAGAAAAAACTCCCACAGAGATAACATTCTGCTGTATTGTTAAACATTTTAATGATTTCATCTTTTTTAGGAAGTATGGCACCATATTTTGGTGTCAGATTTCCATGTTATTTAAGATCAAGGTGCGGTACTATTTTAGAAAAATGTGTTCTCTTCAAATTTGAGAATATGACAAAATAAGCTACAACGATGTAGTTCAATAATTATATTATGGGTGCAACGGTACAGGTGGCTCACGGTACGGTCCGTACCGTGGTTTTTGTGTCACGGTTTCAGTACAGATTCAGACCACCTGCTACCGTAAACAAGCGATCGCAAGATACCGAGTTTGCGGAAAGCGCAACTTGCATGTCAGCGCGTAAAAGAGCGCAACCAAATGGAATAAATGTGCAGCTGTGGCAGCTCTCATTCAGATGTTCTGCTGTGGAGGAAACCAAGGAGATCTCTGTATCTGGTGTCAAGCTGGAAAAGGTTAGATGCGGGAATTTATTTCCGATATGTCTGAAACTGTTGGTGGTCGAGGAGGGACAGGAACATTAATTGTTCGTGATCTTTCAATGCGCATCCAACGATTCGTTCTGCAGTATTTTAAAAAGCACATCAGCTGCGCCAAGATGCACTACTGGTAACAACTGGATCTTACGCAGGTAAGATCCAGGTTTAGGAAGGTGAAAGATTGCGTTCTGTTAATTGTTAACTGTTTTCACTCCCTCGCCTGTGTATCTGAACCTCTCCTGTTTCAGGTCAGTGCAAAAACCAAATGCTCCCACACCGGTAATTAAAAGAAATTTTTCCTCATTTCTCCTCCACCGCTGGCCATGCCTGCTTGTTTTTTTTTTTTTCTTTTTCTGCGTCTATGACCTGCAGCCAACCGGCCAAAGTGTGATCGGCTGGTCACTGTGAGTGAGCGGAGGCGAGTGGACATTGAGATGCAGTGTTGTTGCCTAAAAGGCACGCACGCTCACGTGCAAGTCAAATGCAAAGTGAATGGAACATAAATACCATAGGACACGTGTCCCGTGTCACGTGTCCCATGCAGGTCGTACCCAACCGTACCGTATTTTACCGAGTACCATTGCATCCCTATATATATATATATATATATATATATATATATATATATATATATATATATATATATATATATATATATATATATATATGGTGTGCATGTTCTCCCCGTGCTTGTGTGGATTTCCTTTCGGGTACTCCGGCTTCCTCTCACAGTCCAAAGACATGCATGTCAGGTTAATTGGTGGTTCTAAATTGCCCATTGGAGTGATTGTGTGTGTGCATGGTTGTCTGTCTACATGTGGCCCTGTGATGGAGAGGCGACCTGTCCAGGGTGTACCCCTGCCTTTCGGCCAAAAAGTCCCCATTACAGTCGCCTGTTATCTGACCCACTACTGGTATAATATCAATTCACCTCCTTTACCAACTTTTTAAAAGATTTTTTTGCAGCCCAAAGGTGCAAAAACTCTTGTATATTAACAAATGAAATTAGATTTATGAGGGAACAGGACATATTCTGTAATCCATACTTTTTTGGATCATGACACATTTCATGAAATAGACGGTTGGACTTAAAAGATTCACCTGCTAAAGTGTCAGATGACCGTTACGGAGTATTCTGCAGATTACTGAGCCATAAGCTCCACACCCCAATCTTCCATGTTGTTGCACATAGTAGGTGTTGCCTGTCACACACACACACAAAAAAGAAAGTCTTCCCAGTAAAGTAAAGTCTTGTTAGGCTAGTGCAAGTCTGTATGGCTGAACAGCTTCTGGAATGATGCATTCACTTGACCAGGACAAAGAAAAAAAAAAGAAAAGGAAAAAAAGTATTTCTAAGAGCCTGATTTCCTGGTTAACAGCTATAGCTGGTCAAGCTAAGAATCATCCAAAGGATATTGATGTCTAATGAGTAAATACATATTTAGATTTCAGTGAACTGAGTTTATTCAGCCAGGGTTTCAGCATGTTTGTGTGACAGAAGTGGATTTGCCAGAGGTGTTTCGTCAGGACCATGGACACATGTCAGACACAACAGAATGATGATAGAAATAGCTAAAAATGGGCTCCCCTGTTGGTGCAATGGCAGCCCATATACAAAGCCTATAGTCCTCAATGCAGCGGTTGTGGGTTCAACTCCCGGCCCATGCTGGGACCCTCTGTTGTGTGTCTTCCCTGTTCTCTCTCTGTCTCCTTTCCTGTCTGTCTTCACTGTTAATAAAGGCCACTAGTGCCAAAATTTAAAAAAGCTGAAATTAACCTAATTTATTCATCTAATTATAGAAATAGTATTATATGATAATTACACAACATCAGAATTCAGTTCAGATTTGCTTTTTTTTTCTTTCTTTCTTTCTTTTTTTTTTTTTTTTTGCTGGAGCGCATTGACTCATAACTTACTTATATTCATGTTAAGTGGAAATTGTCACATATCTTGGCCTAAACACCCCACAAACAAAGGAAGAAAAACATCAATGCTATGCCCCAAGTCTATAGGTTAGTGCAGACCTCCAAACTTCATGTGGCCTGCAGATTAGCTCAACAACAGTGCAGAGAGAGCTTCATGAATAGGTTTCCATGGTTGAGCAGCTGCATCCAAGCCAGACATCACCAAGTACAATGCAAAGCGTCAGATGCAGTGGCGTAACGTACCCCACCACTGGACTCTAGAGCAATGGAGGAACGTTCTCTGGAATGACAAATCCCCCATCTCCATCTGGCAATCTGATGGAAGAGTCTGGGTTTGGTGGTTTCCAGGAGAACGGTACTTGTCTGACTACATTGTGCCAAGTGTAAAGTTTGGTGGAGGGGGGATTATGGTGTGGGCTTGTTTTTCAGGAGCTGGGCTTGGCCCCTTAGTTCCAGTGAAAGGAACTCTGAATGCTTCAGCAGATCAAGACATTTTGGACAATTCCATCCTCCCAACTTTGTGGGAACAGTTTGGAGCAGGATCCTTCCTCTTCCAACATGACTGTACACCAGTGCACAAAGCAAGGTCCATAAAGACATGGATGGCAGAGTCTGGTGTGGATGAACTTGACTGGCCTGCACATAGTCCTGACCTCAACCCAATAGAAGAGCTTTTGGATAAATTAGAGCAGAGACTGAGAACCAGGCCAAGCCTCCTGTGGCCTGGGTTAAGGTCAGACTCCTGCGAAAACTTCTTCTGTTGGCAAACAGGTACATTCTGTTTCAGTGGATTAAACCCAGATCACCTACTATTCATCCCTGGTTTGGGGAAACGTTTAAGGTTTACAGATGGAGTGTTTGACTTTTGAAGGGAAATGAATTTGTTTTTGATAAGATGTGGGCACCCTTGACTATTTCCCTAGTCATGTGCGTGTCTTAGCACTCAGCTGGACCTCCACTGTAAACTGACATCCTACATGTTCCTACATCTTATTTGTTAACGCTGATGAAAACCTTCGATCAGAGGAAAATGGGCAATCGATGCTAGCCAGAGGCACTCAATAATTACGTCTGATGTACTCACAGGAGCATCAAACATTAATGAATGTCTGGTGTGTCAGATATCTTTGGCTGCTGGAAACTCTACCTTTGAGCATGAGGTGTGGTCACCATGAGAAAGAGAGAGCCATTAATCATGGAGGGGATGCTGTCTTCAACAATGTTGTTTCCCTTTTTTCATTCCTATTCTGAACAAATCATTGCACAAACAGCTTGCAAAGCTTGTTTTTTCTCTTGGTCCATTTTCCAATAAAACATTCCTGTGTCAGATGTGGTTTTGCATCATTTCACATGTCACTTCTCACGTGAGTTTTATGAACAATGCATTTTATAACTCTGTGGACAAAACATGATTTGGAGACTAGGTACAGTTGTTGGGTGACTGAGTCATTGTCAGATCAAACAGTGTGTGTGAACACATGTCGCCAATCAGTCGTGTAGTATGATCACAGTGACTTCAAGACTTTCAATAACAAGGTAGCAGGTTACCATGGCAATCTACCAATGTTGAAAGGCATGCAGATAGCACTGGCAGCTTAAAACCATTAAAAAAAAAAAAAAAAAAATCACAGCACTCTATCTACTCTGAGTCCTCTGGAACTTGATTGCTGAGCTACAGTTCAGATGAAGCTCTGAACATTATGGGTGAAATTTATGAATGCAGCTGTCTGTATAACAGAGTTAACTCTAGGCTAAATCTTGTTGCAATTCTAAGCATACCTGGGATAATGAGTGATAAACAAGCTGATAATATATTTTGCACTTGTAGCCATTGCTTGTGTTACCTCACATTAGTGATTCCCAAAGTGTGGGCCGCGGCCCCCTTGTGGGCCATCGCGGTACTGCAGGTGGGCCGTGAGAGGTCATTAAAATTAAACAAATATGTTTTAAATCCTCAATCTTTTTTAAATATGTTTTTAATTACTGAGAAATATTAACAACATGATTTAAAAACATTAAGAAGTAACAAAACAAACCAGTTAAGGGTTATTCTACCGTCATCTTAACTTAATATGACAAGTGTCGACCTTATTTGTTGACCCCTTACATTAATATCAGAACATAGCTTCTAGTCCTGAATGTTGATCACAGTTGTGATTAAAGGTTTCGGTGGGCCGCGGAGATTTTTCGCATTTCAAGTTGGGCCTTGGTATTCTGAAGTTTGGGAATGGCTGCCTCACATCATATGCTGGGTCAAATAGAGGTCCTACCAAAGCATTCTGAAAGATTAACAGAATATGGGAAAACTTACAGCACTTAGCACTTAGCAGTGGTTTTAACTTGGAACTCACTCAGCAACATTTTGAAGTGTAGGCAGGTCCCTTTTGGCTCATGATCCAACCCAAAACAGGCAGATTTGTTGATGCTTTAATCAGAGCAGCCTCTTAATGAGAGAGCCATTGTGTTTTATCTCTGTGATTAAATCCTGCTGAGAAACGGGAAACAATTCTGTATGAATGAAATGAATGAAAGATGAAAAAACTTAATAAAACATGGAAAGAATAAGTCAAAGCTGAGTGTCAATGCTAAAACAAAAAACTTTGTGGGGGGGGAGACAAAATAATGCTATCATATAGGTTTGAATGAGTCCTGTTGTAATGGTTTTACTTCTTTCATTTGATGAATAGATTAAATTGTAAGTTTGAAATATGGTCTTTAGAAGTACTGTTCTTTGATGAAATATGTAGTTGAAGTCAAGGAAATCAGCTTCTGATGAGTAATTCTTCTTATTAAGATTTTATTAAGATAGATGCCTGGGCATCTATTCTGCTGCTGTCAGGTTTTTTTTTTTTTTTAGTTTATCTATTTATTTTTAATATTTGCATGCAGTTGTTAGTGACAGTGTACAAAAACAATGGATGCTATTCAAATTTGTCTTACGTAATCTTAGGATTTTAAATTGCCTGGGTACTTTTACACCATTTCACAGTGAGTAAATTATTGCCCTTCAAGAAGGACGGATAGAGGATTCCTCCGTAGATGTCATGGACGTTATCAGCATTTATTTCTGTTACTCCCTTGCTACTGTTGTGGAATTAAGTATGCACATCACATACAGTTCATATTTGGTCACAGAGTGTAGCTTTGAAGGGGAGAATATCAATGTCATTGTCAGGATGAAATGTTTCCATAGATGTTGTTGGAGTAGTGGGTCAGATGACAAGCCTCACCAGCAGCTATTAGGGTGACCAAGTTTCAGTTCACATTCAACCCACTGAAGCCATCCTTGTCTTGGAAGGTCACTTTAATGTCTACACTCAATAGCTGTTGTGGTTAAATGTGTAATGGAGCATGCTTAGAGTTGCAGTCAGGAGAAGTTTAGAAGCTTGGTTTTCTACCAGCTTTGTGGTGGTGTGGCACGCACGTCTCAGGTGTGGACTGAGCTGCAGCTGTGCGCTCTCTGGATTGTTCTTAGCTTTCAAGAGTTTTCCAAATTCTATCAATGTTTTGTTAATAGTTTAATACCTAAAACTTTTTTCACATGTGTATTGATATTAATATAATAATCTGATTTGTGTGTGAAAATTTTGCATATTTGCACTTATATGGTCACACTTTAAATTCTTTGGTATTATTTGTGATAGTTCAGTTATATCAGTTATATTTTATTTGGTATTTTTTTCAATCTGTAAATTCACTTTTGCCTTATTTATATTGGGTAAGCCAAAAAAGAAAAAAACAAAGGATAAAAAACAGTAATACATTTTCTTAGTCAACTTCTTATCTAGATGCATATGTAGTTCCAAGCAGTCATTGTGAGTTGTTCGTCAGTAAGTGCCTTTCCAGTACTCATGTGTAATACTACAGAACGAGCCTGCAAATGCTGACAAATTAGACCATTGCATGTGCATGCAAATGGATAAGCTTTTATTCACCTCTATGTCTATGCACCCACTGACACTTAACTTATTGCATATATTCTGTGTGGAGTCAGCAGATAGATTAGCATAGCCAACTAATCCATCTTATTAGAATGAAAGAGAGAGTGGGGTGGGGAGGTGGTGGGGGTAATAAAGCACAGGTTGGGAGACATGTCTTCGGTTTTAAAGTTTAGCTGAGTCAGTGTAATACACAGGCAGAACAAGAAGAGTCCTGCCATATTACCCTGTAAAGAACTGTCTGCACAAAGTGTCATAAAGTGACATATATCAAAGTGTGAGTCGGTGTGTGAATGTTGTGTTTGTTTGTTCAAGTTTGTGAGAGTGATGGCCACTATCTGTACCTTTCATCAGAAGTCACTCAAGTGTGTTGAGCACATCTTTCTCTCTCTCTCTCTAGAAGACAGATCCATATCAAATCATAATAGATAGCAATACTTTATGAACAATGAATCAAAGCTGAAGCAGGTCTGACAATGGCGCAGAGACATATCACATCTGACAGGGCATTAGAGGACAGCAGGTCACATGCACACGCATGTGTGCATGTGCTTGCACAAAAAAAGCAAGCATATGCACGTCTAACCAGTTTACTGCAAGTC
Organism: Hirundichthys speculiger; assembly: GCA_018398805.1. NCBI lineage: Eukaryota > Metazoa > Chordata > Actinopteri > Beloniformes > Exocoetidae > Hirundichthys > Hirundichthys speculiger. Next base: position 1,877,634 of record JAGFBZ010001610.1, on the reverse strand, counting down.
AGCTCTATTTTACAGTGTCATGGCTGCTTTGTACGCTACTCACCTGCAGTTCTTTCAACTATTGTGTGGGTGCAGTTTATCGGATCACTTTGCTACATAAACTCTGCCACGGCCATAGTTTGACGATCATGCTTCACTGTTGTGCAGTAGGGCAAGTGATAATTTGAAAGCATATGTAGGGTTAGGGAAAGGCTCAGACTATATTTGTATCTTTTATAGAGCATTATTTTAATTTTTCATTTGGGTAGGAATTCAGTACAGTAAAAAGAAAACAAAGCAGTGCTTGACAGCTCAAAATTCATTTAAAAATTAACAATGAAAAAATAAGGGTATGAACCATCACATGTTTGCTTTTATTTTTAGTAAACATTTAAACAAAAAGTCACCAGCAATCACAATGACTTGGTTCAGTTCATTTCGAAGATACACTCTCTCTAGCTTTCCTACTTTTTTATTTTTGTGTCTTGACCTTGACCTCAGAAATGTGTTATGATGAGAATCACAGTGTTTAAAGATCTTTTCATGTATTTTCTTCTTGTTATCTAAAGAATGAAAGAATTATTCAAGGCTTCTTCCTCTTTGACAGACCTGATGTATTTATAGTAGTTGGTCTCTGCCTCTGACAAAACAACAAACTCCATCCAGGCTCTTTAACGAACAAACTCATTTGGAAGGAGAGGAAGAGGAGTAGGAAGGCAGAGATATGAAATATATACTAGAGTTGTTTGCTCAAGGCTGAAACAGAATTGAACATTGAGGCTTGAGACAGTGACATACTTTTGTCGCTTCTTATCCAATTTATTTCACTCTCATGAGGAAGAAAACTGAAAGAGCCTTTGACTTTGAATAGATGCTTACACAAAATGGACGTTTCAGAAGTTCTTTAATTGTCTTCTTAGTGATTCATGCTAGAGGATGGAGATGTAAAGGGTGGAGAGACAACATTTGTCAAAGTATGAGAAGAACCTGAGAGGATATAGTTGGAAAAAAATGGACTGGTGTCCAGTTATGGTGTCAGATCTGCCTGTGATGTGTAGCAGGATAGATGGAGTGGTGGCAGCTGTGAAAGCAGACCCAACCAACTCCACATTTCATCATCTATACTGGGGTAAGTCCAAGTTCAGGCTGACCACATGCTTCATACTATTAAAAATGTAATATTAAAGTCACATTGAATCAAACCCAAGATGACACAATTTTGTAAATGTGTGAAACTTGCAATGCGACTCTGCACACTATCCAACTGACTCTACTTTACTACATTATGCTAAGTGTTCTAGCACGAAGTCTGGAACAAAGAAAATACATATCAAAACATACGATTATTTGACAATTTGTCCATTTTATAAAAAAGATTTTTAAAGTGGAAAAGTTAAAGTTGTTTCGTGTTTCTGCGGTCATCTTCACCATATCCTTCTCTAAAACTGGAAAGATATTTCTGGTTGCTTTATTGAACATTTTTTACATTCCTACTGATAGATATTTATGGCAGATTTTATCTGCCATATTCAAAAGAAGAAGAAATGATGATGATGCATAACTTAATACACACACACTATATATATATATATATATATATATATATGTGTGTGTGTGGGGGGGGGGGGGGGGGGGGGGGGGGGGGGGGGGGGGGGGGGGGGATTTTGGTTTTTTTGGTTTCATCTGAGAGCACCTTCTTTCACATGTTTGGTGCGTCTCCCAGGTGGCTTCAGACTTTTTATGGATATCTTTGAGAAATGACTTTCTTCTTGCCACTCTTCCATAAAGGCCAGATTTGTGCAGTGTAAGACTGATTGTTGTCCTCTGGACAGACTCTCCCACCTCAGCTGAAGATCAGTTCATCCAGAGTGATCATGGACCTCTTGGCTGCATCTCTGATCAGTTCTCTCCTTGTTCCTGATGAAAGTTTAGAGGGACTTGGTAGAGCTGATATTCCTTCCATTTCAATATGATTGCTTGCACAGTGCTTCTTGAGATGTTTAAAGCTTGGGAAATCTTTTTGTAGCCAAATCCAGCTTTAAACTTCTCCACATCAGTATCTAGGACCTGCCTGGTGTGTTTCTTGGTCTACATGATGCTCTCTGCGCTTTAAACAGAACCCAGGGACTATCACAGAGCAGGTGCATTTATATGGAGACTTGATTACACACAGGTGGATTCTATTGATCATCATCAGTCATTCAGGACAACATTGGATCATTCAGAGATCCTCACTGAACGTCTGGAGTCAGTTTGCTGCACTGAAAGTTGTGCGCCCCACTTTTCAGTTTATTTGTTAAAAAAGTTTAAAATATCCAATAAACTTTGCTCCACTTCACGATTGTGTCCCATTTGTTGTCGATTCTTGACAAAAAATGAAAATTTTATATCTTTATGTTTGAACCGGAAATGTGGCAAAAGGTTGAAAAGTTCAAGGGAGCCGAATTACTTTCGCAAGGCACTGTGTGTGTATGTGTGTGTGTGTGTGTGTGTGTGTGTGTGTATATACATATATATATATATATATATATATATATATATATATATATATATATATATATTTGGGGCTTTTGCGTGTCATGTAAACTTCTGGTTTTTAATCAAACTCGCACTGACAAGGGAAGTGTTGATTTAGATGGAGGTAAGGACAAAACAGGGAGGAATGTTGAAAAGCTGAACCTCACATGAAATTCCAGGCTATGTTCCCATCAATTCGGCAAGGAACAGATCAACACTGACTGCAAGACAAGTGGTGATCCTGTCTACTTCTGTTGGAATAACTGGAGGAAGCCATAGCAGAGAGAAAGACGCGTGACTGCAAAGCCCTGGATGAGTGTGAGTTCTGCCCCCTTACACATCATATTCCACAGTAGTCAGGTTGTTCCTATTAACCACAAATTTGTAATTGAAAGAACATTCTTGTCATGAAAGACAAATGGGTTGATCACAAAAATTGGGATTGTGTTAGAAAAATATATATAAAGGTATTGTCCCATTCAGGAGAAGTTAAGTCAACTTGTGCGATTGAATACTGTTTTAGAACTCCAAACCATTCACTTCATTTCCTTGAATTCCTGCTGCGTGTAGAACAGATAAAGTTTAAATTGATTCAGAGTCTGCTTTTAGTGTCTCTTTTGTATTGAGTTTTATTTTTCTTCAGTGTCTTTATTCTCACAGTGTCATATAAGGAATATAACTAATTTCGTCCACCAATGAAAAAGGAGAAGCCACATTTTATTTAAATCTAATTCATAAAGGTTTAGCGTAAGAAGCAAGATAACAGGAACATGAAGACACTCGTCTGTCCTCTGTGTTGTGTGGAGGTTGGTTTGCCTTCTATCAACCTGCACACTGCAGCCACTCTCAGTTAGACATCGGGCAAATTGTGTGACAGCACAAAGGGGAAATCGAGAAAAGATGACTTTGCCTTACCATTCCCCTACCGCCTACAGGCATCTCTTGCAGGCTGTGTGGCTGTGTGTTTTGGTCATTTCACCAAAAACTCCAGCATTGTTCTGATTAATTTACACACTATTTTAGTATTCAGAGTGTAAAGAGCCTTGTGGACTTTCCCTGTACATAGTTTGCCATCCTTTGAGATGGCGTATGATATGAGCTAGGAGACAGACTGAGACCAAAAGAGAAGGAAAGAGGTGATGCATGGGTGTTTACAAGGAGGGAATTAAAAAGTCAATGAGGCTCACCTGATAAGTGATTGTGTTGTGCTAATGTGTGTGCATGTTTGTGCAAAGCTCTTATCAGTACTACAACCACATAGGTCTAGGTTTACTGTTTGTCTCTGTTAGGTTGTGTTTTCTTTCGTGTGTGTGTGTGCTCAAGTGTTTGTGATGTGACTCTTGTGTCCTTCAGACAAGGACAGTGGAGGAGTAACAATTTATTCTGAATGGAGGACCGCTGTGGGCTAAAGAAGAGGCATATGTGGCAGAACTCTCAGAAATATAGCTTGTTCACAGAGCTTGGCACATGGCTTGACATGCTAAATGTGCATTAATTTCCATTCCACAACCACTTGTTATAAGGGGTGAAATTTGACCGCAATGGCCCCAATTTACTTTCCGGAAAAGATTCTTAGACGGGATGTTATTCCGGTAAGAAAAGAGAGCAAATGGCTCTCCAAAACCAGTAGCACTTTCAACAGGAAAACACATAACAGTATACCATCTTAAACACATCATTCTCTCTCCATTAACCACTTTAAGGTTGAACCAAATGACCTAAATTTACCGAGTCCATGTAGCCATCTTTTATTACAGCAAGTTAAAGTGAGTGTTAGCTTCTCTGGCTTCCAGTTAAATGGGACTCTGGCAGTTAGGTTTTTTTCCAATAACTTCCAAGCAGTGTTTTTAATGCCACTACTTTATGACAAGAATTACTTGTATTTTTGCTTGATCCCAAGTAACGGTTTGACTTCGAGGGATCTCTTGTAACAATAATCGCTTTACAGCTCCACGTCAACAAAGATGAAACTAATTTCTCAACTAACTGACAGAGCTACAGAGGACACCATGGAAGAGCTGACGAAGAAACTCTAGAAAGTGACAGCGAAAGAAAAAGAGACACTGACCAAGCAAGAAACCAAACAAGGATAAATCTCAGACAGCATCTGAAAAGAGACTTTACCTCCATCCCTATAGGGGGACCCTCTTAGTTGAAAATTGGAGGGGTTTCTTTATGTCATTTTGGCCTTTGAAAAAAAGACCTAAAAAGAGTCAAAAGGAACTTTTGCATTTACATAAGTGGGTTTGTTTAGATGAGTTAGATGGAAGTTTCTTACTTCCATTATTTGAATAATCTCAATAATCAATAAAGAAATGTTTTGAGCTTCAGGTTTTCTCCACCTTCTGAATCTATTTTTGCATCAATATCACTGTATTATATGTCAAATATTTAACTATTTAACAGTATGCCGTGTTCACATATTTCAATTACAAGACTTCAGTTCACTTTTTAAGTGTATATCAATGATATACATTAAAGGTTTTAGAAAATTAAGTAAGACATGAGTTACGACATGAGTTAAGAAAGTAGGGGACTGGCTTTGCTCATCATTCATTAATTATTCATCATTGAAATAGACCAAATGAACCAATCTGCAAAAAGCGCTAAGTGCCAGCGAACTGACCCAGTGAAAGTTGTTTTGACCTGGTGTTGTGAATGCATTGCTTCTTCCTTGCGAGTGGCCTTTCAGCCCATGGAGGTGCAGGACTTGATGGATAATAACTCTCTCCTACCAGCTTCGGCCGGCACCTTCACGAGGTGTTTTGCTTTTGTTCTGGGGTTGATACGTACATTTTCGCACCAAACACATTCAAAGCATGTTCATCAATCCCATGGTGTTTACACATAATCATGAACGTGGAACCTTTAGGCATCTGGAAATTGTACCAAAAGGGTAAAACAGACTTGCAGAGGTCCACAATTCTCTTTTACTGATATCTTGGCTGATCTCTTTTGATTTTCCCATGATGTAGCACAAGGAGGCAGCGTGTTTGAGGTGTGTGTTAAAATACATTCACAGGTGTGCCTGCAGTTAACTCAACTGTTGTCAGTTAACCTATCAGAAGCTTCCAAAGTCATGACATCATCATCTGGGCTTTCTCAAATTGTATAAAGGCATTGTAATTTTAGTGTATGTAAACTTCTGACTTATAAAGTAATAAAAAAAAAAAGATCTCTCTCATTATTCTGGCATTTAGAAAATGGAAATAATTTTGGTGATCCTAACTGTCCTAAAACAAAAAATTAGTCTGATTTTAATGTTAGACAGTGAGGGGGAGGGGAATTGTCTTTTTATACATTGTATGTAAACTAGTTTCAACTGTAGATATAAAATGTCTATATCTATTGTGCCATTCAAAAGATACTTTCATTTTGCCAGAATTTTACTATTCAATTTTTTATGCACTTTATATTGTTTATTTTTTTCTGAGAACTGTAGCACATTATTTTGATGAAAATGCCATTCTCTCTCAATTTTAGTTATTAAAGTGCATTTTGAGGCCAGCTCCTAATGTACACTCTCAGGCAGTTGTAGCTCAAATTGTACTCTTAAGAACTGACCTTCCTGCCTTCCTCTTCTTCTTTCTTCTCTCTGAACATTATGCCTCTTTTTTCTTGTTCTTGCAGTGTTGTCTGAACAGTTTGAATGAAAGAAAAAAAAAGAAAGGAAAAGAAAACTATTTTTTTCATCTGATCATAAGAAGTCCAACCAGCAAAACCTGGTCTGAATCAAAATGACATTTATTCAATATGAATAATTTAAATGTATGTATAACGTATAAAAGCTAGATTGTAATAATAGTAGTAGCCTCCTTACAGTGAATGCCCTTTGCCTTGTCTTGTTTCCAGGTTTGTGTGAGTGTGTGTGCATGCGTGTGCGTGCGTGTGTGTGTGCGTGTGTGTTAGAGTGATAAATGAAAGTAGACTTGAGGTTATCTGTGCTATCAGGATCCTGCCTTCAGATGCTCTTGGGCTATACAAAATACATGACAGTCGTGAGGAATGAGCTGCATTTCACACTTTTAGACTGCATCTAGTATCACATGGAGATACACATACTCACATGTGTTATAAAGTCACTAATGCCACAATACAAACTATAGTGATTGCGTTTCCATTTTCACGTTCATACTCCCAAAATGAGCCAAAATTTGGCTGATTTGATTTTATTTAATCAATTAAGCTATAAGAAAATGAAACTTATTGAGCATACATGTATGGATTTCTATTTTCCTCTGATCCCAACTAACTGTTGATAACAACATAAATTACTATGCCATTTACCAGTATGTTTATCTTTAGACTCATCATTACTTAGGCTGTCTCATATGCTCTGCAGTACTGTGTGCAGTTTATGCAATTATATACTAAAAGGTGCTCCCTTGTGGCATCATAGAACACTATAGAAACCTATCTGAATGGAGAGAATGGATAATTATGCAATTTATATTTCAGGCATTCAGATGGACACCCGCTCGTCCCAACATAGATCTTTTGTGTGTGCAGTTTGTGGGGTGGTGGAAGAGAAAAGCCAGGCATTTCTAATCATGCTGAAATAAATTAATGTAAGAATCTGAAGGACTGAATTTCACACTGCATTGCTAGAGAATAGAAAAACTGTGCACGGGTAAACACGACTATAATGAGAGGGCAGATGAAGAAAATGAGAAGATAGGTGAGAGAGGGAGAACAGGCTTCATGAGCGATGGAAGTTTCTTTAAGTGAAATAATGAACTAGGGCACACTGATGAATCACAATTTTTGCCCTTCTTTTGAGTCACAAAGGCTGAATTAATGCAACTGTCACAGCTTAGGTTATTCTGGACCTGGATCATCCATGCATAAAGTCACATGGCTAAAGTAGATCTAAGGAATCCTCAATCTCAAAGCCTGCCTCTTTATGCTAATAATTTTCCTTTTCCTTGTGAACCACAGAAATCACAAATATTACTGTATTGGACCAAATATAGGATGACTGTGATTATAAGATGGCCCCCTAGTTTTCAAATATCATTTTTGGAAAATAAAAATATGATGAAAACAATAAGGTTATTCATAAAAAATACTTCTTATTGTACTTACTTGTATTTACTTGTACTTGTACTTACTTACTTGTACTTTTTATTGTATTTACTATAGAAAAAAATCACACTGAGATAACATTCTGCTGTATTGTTAAACATTTTAATGATTTCATCTTTTTTAGGAAGTATGGTACCATACTTAAGGTAAGGTATGTTCCAGGTTTCCATGTTATTTAAGATTAAGGCATAGTACTATTTAATAAACTTTATTCTCTTGAAATCTGGGACTATGACTCAGTGAATAAGCAACAACCATGTAGTTCAATATCTGCATTAATGATGTCAATAACTGCATAACCATCAAAGTTGAGTTATATTCAGTTTCAAGAACAACATTAATAATTCAGTCTGTAAAAAACAAAATTCTGGACTACAACAAAACTTTCGAACCCCTTTGCTCGGTCGGTCACGTGATCCTTCATTTTACATCAGATCCTGCTCGCATGAGTTCACTGTGATGCTCTATTCGCTTCTTGGTTACTTCGGTGCGGCTCCATCTAGTGGCTCAGGTGTGTAATGACAACAGAAAAGTCTAGACCTCGATCATAAGATGACCCCATTTTTGAGAATATGATTTCCAGAATGAAATATCTTCCTATATTTGGGCCAGTTTGGTACTTCGTGTTTGATGCCTTGAAGGTCATATTGCACATAGTTTGACCTGTAATGACCTGTAATTTACTCCTCTTTTGCTCATTCGTTTTACATTGCTTTTACTGAAAATGTTCTACTTTCAGCTTTCACCCCTGACACTGTCGTGCTTAGTTTAAGTCTAAGTGCATGTTTTTCTTCTATAACCTTCCCATTTTTTTTTACTTGTTCTTAAATTTTCGAAAAGTTTTTAAATTTTAGAAACAGCTGTCTGCTAACAGCTGACAGCATTTGCCACACGTTGTTTAAAGCAACCCCCTCAAAGGAGATTTAAAACATTTTAAAAGATTCATGCAGGTATTTCTTCTAGAAGTGAAAATAACAAGGTAATTCAATATTCAATGTCCTCATTTCCTTTTCTTGAACTTGACCTGAAAAAAAAGAAGAAAAAAACTGCCACTAGATATAGCAATTTGATTTAATTGCTTTTGATGTATGCGGGACGCAGTCAGCACATTCAGCCGTTAAATAAAGATGTTCAGGGTGGAAAGATGTTTTCTGTCATTGCCCATGACCTGGATGACTCTCAGTCATCCAGGTCATGGTGACTCTTAGTTTGAATCAAGGCAACTGGACTTCTTCATCTTTATTCTTGAAGATGTTTCAGCTTCCATCCAGAAGGCCTGGAACTGACAAAGCTTCCTGGATTGTGGATTGTTGTAACTTTTGGCAGATTCTAGAGTAGTAGCGCTTTTCTTTTTAAATGTAATTATAGTAATGACAACAGATGGACCATCACGTGAATTGGACCTCATAAAATTTTAGTTCTCATTCTTTTGGTCCCAGTCTAGAGCCTTGTGCTTATATGTTGCCTCTATTAGGTAGCGCACTGTGAAATATCACTTACCTGGGCAAAGGGGGGTGTGAATAAGTTTTAAGACATTTACATGGCACCATGCTGTAAATCTCACTTCCTACTGTCACAAACTCCCCCAATTAAGAGTTTCTGTGTGTCCTGAAAGGGCCATGTGGTGCTCGGTCAGCACATTACTGTTTTGTGAGGATTTAGGCACACGTGTACCAACATGCACACAATATTAACCAGCCTCTAGCACCTCATACATGCATTTAGAGAGAATATTGAGGAGGAAAACAAATGCAATTATGAAATCATTTAACAGTTTAAAAAGCAAAGAATAACTGTGGAGCAATTATACCCTGGTAGGTTATGATAAATGAAGCATGCTAATGATAATTACTTCTCTCTCGTAGCTTAATTTCTCTCACTTACTGAATTACAGTAGATTATTGCTGACATTTTTCCACTAACATACTAAGAACTGGGGCAGAGACACTCTTGAAGTATTTGGCATTTTGTGAGCTTGAATAGTCACCAAAATAACAAGTGAAATAGCGGTTTATTTTTTTTCTATCTAGTTCCCAAATTAGTGCATTCCGAGGATTTTTATTCTATAAATTGTAAGATTAAAAAAAAAAAAAAAAAAAACGGAAAATGATTGCCTGGCCTTGCTTTACTTTTAAACAACGAGCCTCCAGTAATAGACAATCTTTTAACCATTTAACCCTCCTGATATAAGATAGTGTATAAACATTTACTCCTTTTCCCTTCAGACCTTACAACAGACTGAGGGGGACTATGCCAGACTTTGAGGTCGTGGTGTATTTTGTTAGATTAAAAGGCATTTGATCTGTTTTACAGAGACTCGGGAGGACCGCAATAAGAGACTGTTCAGACACTACACCGTGGGATCTTACGACAACTTCGCCTCATACAGGTACAGCCTCTGTCTTGGGCTGCAGTCATTTACATACTATGCTGCACACACTCTGATGGTCATGTCACAGACCGCTTCCTCTTTCTCTAAGAGGGTTAATAAAGTCCATGTAAAAAGGTGGTGAAGTGCAGTGAAGCTGCTGCCATCTAAAGGAATGAAGCTGCCAGTGCACTATGTTCAGATTCAAAAATGCAGAATGAAATTATGTCACCTGAGTTTTCATCTGTATGCATTTGTGCTCTGTTCAGACAGATGATTGATCTTTACTCTACATGGCTGTGTAAGGGCACGACAATGTTAGTATCCAAAATCTTTTTACTCAATTTGTTAGAGTTTTTTGGTTTTAAGAGTGAATGTTTCTAAATAAGGTATGTTGGACACTATAATAGTAAGCTGTGTGAGGTTACGTAACGTGCAGTCGTACTGTGATGGCGTATTTTGTCAGTTTGAGACACAAAGTTGGTCACAGTGCTCAGACAAAGTATGGCTTCCTTTACCTTGATCTGGCTTTTTGAAAATATCAGAATCTTTACTTTTTAGACAGTCACGTTTATCAGACTTTATGTAATGTGTACATAATGTATTTTTGTTATGAAGTGACAGGTAGTCACTATAATCAGATATGGAATAGTTAATAAGTGCCAAATAAATAAGTAATTTGTTGTTGCTCTCCAGAGGCTCCAAAATAACAAATATATGACTACTGCTTGAAATCACAGCAGGTTACAGCTACAACAGAAAGGTTTTCCAGGCATATCACACACATCCAACATAATCATCCCTGAATACTTATATAAGAGTTTTTTGGGTTTTTTTTTTTTTTAAGTTTTGTAGGTGGATTCTGAACAGGGCATTAATGCAGCAGTTTAGGGCATAAAGCAGGAATGAAAGTAAACAGGATAAAAGGGTTAGGACAGGCTCACAGTTGCTCAGTGAGCCTTAACCTGCACAATTTTCTGTGCATAATAATTAGTACAAAAGTGAATAGATAGCTTTTTATGAAACCAAACTTTTAACCTCCCCCTCCTGCAGAAAGGTTGGTCATGGGTCTCCTGGCTGCGGCAGCAGGAGCTCTGTATTCCCTTGGTAAGTTTCAGAGAGTGGAGTGTTTTAAATTACATAATGAACTGCGACCATCGATGGAGATGAACATCAGTACTCTATGTTTGCCTCAGATTAGAGGGAGGATGGATGAGAATAATGAGACTCTACATTTACCGCACAAATCCAAAGCAGGAAATGTTGAGAGGATGTATAAATGCAAATAAATTAAAAAGATTTTTTAAGTGATTTTTACATTTACTTTTTTTTTTTTGCTTTTGTCAGCCGCATGTTGTTTGTTAATATATATCTCTTTTTTTTCATTTCATTTCACGCCTGCAGCACATTTTGATTGGTAAAAGGACAATTAAGTTTTTGTCAGAAGGGAAATGTATTCATTATTATTATTATTATTATTATTATTATTATTATTAGAAAGAATAAAGATCACTAAAGTATTTAAAAGTAACACTCCTCAAGGAAAGATTGGAATAGATGTGCTTTTCTGTAATTTTACAATGCAGCATATACCTAAATAATTCCTTGAATCGCCTAAGCTTGGCTCCCATGATTTCTTATCCCAGCAGACAGCACTGCATAAAGAAATGTCATTTGTCAGTAGCTGATGTAACCACATGGCCAAGGGATTACCTTGGGAAAGTTTTGTCAAGCACTAGATTGCAGAGCCACATTTACAAATTCGTTATGTTAACCTTGTCCAGAAGCAGCGGTGACATGTCTGGGTTCTAAAACATCTGGGACATCTACTGTGGTCAGACAAATCACGATTCCAGTTTTTTTTTTGTTTTGTTTTGTTTTGTTTTTTGAGGAAGGGCTGCAAGAGCTCTGGACCAAAAGCGAAAAGGACCAGCCAGATATCAGAAACAAGTCTGAAAGCCATGCTTGGTATAGTCCAGTGTTGGTATGGGGCTTGTACCAGTGCCCTTGGCAAAGGTTATTGACACCTCTGTGATGGCAGCAATGCAAAACCACATTCTACACACAAATGCAGAGGAGGACGAGATGGGCAGAAGGTATTGGATTGGCCTGCCTGCAGTCAGAGAAATTGAAATGAAAAATTGAATAACAACAACCCTGAAAAATTTCATAAGATGTGAGTGCAGGAAAAATACAGAAAAAAACAAATACTTCACTGCCTGGTAATGCTCGAAGCATTTACTATATTTGGAATGTGCTGCAGGGCTGTAATGCAAAAATTGATATATACAGACAAATGAAATAACATTGGTTCATAATGTCTGCAAAGAAAAGTCAAAGCAAATGTAAGAATCACTACATTTGTATTTTCCATATCATACCATTTTATTCTGATTTGAGGTTGTACTGAACTTGTTGCACTTGTGAAGGTGTTCAGGGTGGAAACTGAACACTGCAGCCCCCCCTCACTCTAGTAAGCCTGAAAGATATGCCACTTCTATATTCATGTATTTATTTATGGACCATTGCTCATTTTCAGGGACATAGAAGAGTTTATGGACTCTGTTAGGCATTAGACATCGTTCAAATTATTATTATTTTTTAAGTGAAAAACTAAACCACATAGTTCCTATGTGACTGTTCCTTATAGCTGGTTTGATGACAGGGACTGGTAGCAGCATTAGTTTTTGCACATAACAGACCTTAACACTGATATTTGCTTTGCTGTTTAAGACTGCTGTACTAACACCGCTTTTGGCTCAAAGGCTTTTTGACAAGTGTGGGCTTGAAATAATTTCACTGAAATGCACAGGTCAACATCAGCTACCAGCCTCCACCTCTGATCACTTGGCAAAATCAGTCAGTAATGAACCGCTTTGCTTACTTCTGCATCCTATTTCCTCTGCCATCAGTCAGAGCACAATAATGAGTATGAGCCATCTCTGTCAGTTTCCTTCACAATATCCCGCAACACTTTTCTTAGCTGAAGGATCAGCCAGGAGATTGATTCTCTCTCAGGATTTATCCTGGTGATACTTCAATCCTGAGAATCACTTTCGACTTCTCTGTCTCTCACACACTGGCTTTCACTTGTCCTTGCACTGCTTTTGCGTGTGTGTGTGTGTGCGCGCGCGTGTGTGTGTGTGTTAGAGAATGTGTGTGATCTGTGTCACTACAGCTCCTGGAAATCCTGACCTGTGGGGTCTTGCTTGGTTAACTTGATTAAAAAAAGGAAGTAAAGGCGTGTGTGCTCACCCGTATGTGAGCATGTGTGCCTCCATCTCCTCCCACTTCTCAACCCCCAACCAGTCGACCTTCTTCACTCCACTGCCCTCTCCCTCTCCCCTCTCTCTTTGTGTGCGTGAGAATGTTGCTGGATTCATATCTTCTGTCCCTCTGCTCTTTCCGTAACAGTGACTACATCATAGAGGAGAAGAATGCCGTTTTACACAAGAAAGAGAACGAGGGGTTTGGTTTTGTCCTGCGGGGAGCCAAAGGTGAGCCATATACACGCAGACACACACCGCTGTCAAAACACTCACAAGCACGGCCTCTGTGTTTTCAAGGTTTTTGCTGTTTTGGTTTCATAAGTTAGAAGATGATCTGAGTCACTGAGTTCAGCTCAGTTGGTATTGTGACTGTTTGAGTCAACAACAAACCAGCTCTGGTCAACATTCAGCTTATTTACTCAGACGCGCTCAGGCGTGTGCATGTGTGTGTTTGTGTGTGACAGAGTGAGAGAGAAAGAAAGGGAGAACATGTTGCCCCTCTCTTGGCGTCATCCTTGGGTGAGCTGTCAACTAGCTGTCCCATCTGTTCCTCACACATGGCGTCGAATTTTAGTGGAAAACACTTGCTTTCCCCTCTTTTATTCCTCTCCTTTTTCTTTGAGCTATCTATCCTCATTTTTGTTCCTCCTTGCTCTTCTGTGGCCTTCCTGTCCATCATCCTCTCCAAATACTGTCACACCTTCTGGTTTTTAATCAAAATTGATGTTCAATTCCTCTCCATCACTGCAAATTCATGATACTCACGCACGTGCCAGCTCCCTGCTCGGGCTAGTTACCATGGCAACCTTCTCTACGGCCGCTTGCCGGGAGTCTGAGTGTGCTTTACTGCTCCATCACTCACTTACACGAGTCTTGGCTCACCCCACTCTCTTTTTCAGTCTGTCTTTTCCTCCCCAGTAGCCTTAAACACATGCACTGCAGTTCACTTAGTGGTCCTCTGAGATCTCTCATGTGTCAGTGCTTCAGTTGGATTCACTCCCAGATTAAATGGAGTTTGTGATGCTGCAATCACTTAACAAAGTAGCCCTGTGGACTGTATGTGTGCATGTAGATTTTTGGGAGGCTGTTTTCTTTTTTGCAAGAGCAAGCATGTTTTTATTTTTTGTTTTTTTTTTTTTTTTAAACAAAAGTTGACACAGCAATAACAGTTGTTTTAGATGCAGCATACAGCACCAGTGTGCTACCAGCATTCCTGCTTAATATACCCACGATGCCTTTGGTCAGTTGTCTAGAACTGAACATGGTGCAGATGTATTCATGAGGTCATTTTGGACAAATTAAAAGGGAGATTTTGATTTAAAAATAATAATAATAATAATATTGATGGCCTAATAATAATGATGTCCAAGGTGAATGACTAAAACATTCAACCTGAGACTTTGTTTAAAAATTGCTTAAGCAACCCAAGGGTTTTCTTGGAAACATAAAGTCCACAGAAGCCCTTTATTTTGGAGGTTAAAACAACTTTCTGTAATCACATTATACAGTTATACTGACTTTGCTCTCATATTTATTTACTTAAATTATTATAATTTAGGTTCATGTAAGTTTAATATTGATGCAACATTCCAGGCCTGAAAGGTAAAAGCAGGCATGTCACAAAAGGTCATAGTGGGTTAAATAAGCAGCCAACTTTTTCCAGATATTCTTTGCAGTATTTCTTTCTTTCTCTCTGTTTGTAATCTTTTGCCGTCACTGTTGATCTCACTTATATTTGTAGCAAAACTGAACAAATAGAAGTTACAGATCTTACTTTACTGCTCTGGGTGTGTTTAAAACCTCAGTGTTTGTTCTTAGCTGAGACTCCTATTGAAGAGTTCACCCCCACCCCGGCGTTCCCCGCCCTTCAGTATCTGGAGTCTGTGGACGTGGAGGGAGTGGCCTGGAGGGCTGGTCTTAGGACGGGGGACTTCCTTATCGAGGTAACTAAGGAGACAGTTCTTTACTTGTGTCTTCGTTTGTATCTTAATCACAGTTGAACAAGCTGGTGATGTCCTTGAACACAGAAGTAAAACAATCACAGAGCTCTTCACACTCTGCATAGAGCAGTGATCTTCAATCCACTTTCCTGCATGTTTAGTTGTTCCTGTCCTCCAGCACACCTGGCTCAAATTAATAGATCATTATGACTAGTGCAGACCTTGATGACAAGCTATTGGTGATCCAATCATGTGTGTTGGAGCAGAAAAAAACATCTAAAATATGTAGGTCAGTAGGTCCTAAGGACCTGGACTGAAGGAGACTGGCATCAACCATTAAATTGAATTGCATACTCATAGCTAATCCAGATAGCTTTTTTTTTTTTTGTTTATTAATAAGCTGAAACTCCATAAAATTCTATGTGAATGTGAAGTTTGATCATGTGATGTGGGCTTTTTAATGTCAGCATCACAGTAAAACAAATCAAGGTTGCTAATGTTGTAGTTCTGTTTCTGTGTTGTTTTGTTGTCCCGCCAGGTAAATGGGGTGAATGTGGTGAAGGTGGGCCATAAACAGGTGGTTTCTTTGATCCGGCAAGGGGGCAGCAGGCTGCTGATGAAGGTTGTTTCTGTCACACGCAAACCTGAGTCTGAAGAAGTTGTTCGAAAGAAAGGTAAAGATGAGAAGCATGGAATGTACTCGTCTGTGCCGTACTTCTTAAAAGAATGACCTGCTATCATTTATATATTGTTATAGTACAACATGTTCCAATATAATCTTAAAGGTTAAAGCACTATTACATACTGTTACATTCATGTCTAGTTTGTCTAAGGACTGAGTCGCTCATCATTCACCTTAGTCGTTCCTTTAAATAAACCATGTTTTTCTGAGTAAATGGCAATGGCTTAATTAATGCATCCTGCGAGTTATTTTGCTTGAGACATGTAATTCCGTCTTGAACCTTACCATGGAATAGGAACATCTGAGTTGTAATAGTGTGCATATGGAGATAGGTGTGTTTTCACTGTCTTTGTGATTTCCACCACTTTCTCCTGCTGTAAATTCATGTAGTTTCCATGTCAACCACAGCTCACAATTACTCAGCTCCCACACAGTCCTGGCCAAATGACCTGCATACTCGACAGTTGTGTGTTTTGTGTGTGTGTGCATGTTTGAATACATGATGCAGTGGTTCTCATCCCTTCTTTATGTTTATTGAGTTACAAGGACAGTGATAAATGCATTTGACCCAGTTCCATTGGGACATTGCTCCATTAACTATGTCCTCCTGCTTTTCTATCCATCTGTCCTTGTTTGACAGAGTGGTGATCATAGACATTAAGGGGGCCCAGACTACATGTTAGGTCAATTTTGATTCTACTGAGGCTGTGGATTTGCGCAAGTACGGTTGTTTGTCTGTCCTATAAGCCCTGTGATGGACTAACGGCCTGTCCAATGTTTACTGGGCCTGTCAACCTTGCCAGCTGGGACTCCAGGATTGTATCCATTTGCACACTCTAGCCCTTGCAAGAAGATCAAATGGATATAGAGAAGATGCATGTTAAATAGATATCATTTGTCCCCTTCTGTTCACCTGTCTTTTGTTTCTGGCGAGCAGGAAGGTGTGCTTCTTCTTTAACTTTGCTGACAGTAGCATTCAACATTGTATGCACAGTATGGCAGTCACTTAGGGAATCTGTGGGTCCAGCTGCAAATCACTTCCATAGAACAATATCTGAATGTGATACTGAGGACATCTTATAGAGAATCTTGTGTAACAGAGAACAGGAGATAAAGCACTGTGGAGTGGTGCCTGGGTAAACCACACAGAGAGACAGAATATGATACAAAAAGTGAAAATCTGTGTTTTATTGACTCCACATTGATAACAAAAGATTTTGGACTATCCTTATGCTGATATGAATAGTATACTGTATGTATTTGGATATATCTACACGGTTTAAGGAAAGAGTATAAAGCAATGTACGAAAAGAACACAAAACAAGAAATCTACACTAAAAGGGACAAAGGTCCCCGCTATGTCTAGCTGAACCAATCCAGATATGAGAGTTCTCACATACACCTCCTCTGGCCAATTCAGAGCTTCATTAAATGTATGAAAACAGCTAGGGATGCACGATAACTGTTTTTTTTTCAAATCATACCGATAACTTTCAGCTCCTAAAGGCCGATACCAATAACACACATATATACCTAAGATCATTACATCAATACTATGAACAAAACCAAAAACAATTTTGCCTTTTAATTAACAGATATTTATTTTTTCCAATGAAAAACTATTGGCAAGCCTCTTAAACATTTTTTGTAGTGCTTGCTCAAACAAACCATTTTGATATAAGAGCCATCAGAATGCTCCATAAGGCAGGTTTCCAGGACCATACCAACCAGTTATTTATAAACCTCTGCCTACTAAAACTCCCAGATCTGGTAGAATTTCAAACAGCACAGCTGATGTATAAACAAACAAGGAACAAACAACTACCAGATAATATCCAGAAACTTTTTACAGAGGGGGGGTTATAATTACAGGGACTAACTTCAGGTCCAGGAGTGTCCGAACAACCATGAAGAGAATATGCACTTCAGTCAGTGGTGTGAAGGTTTGGAATAAACTTAGCCAAGAACTGAAGCAATGTCCAAGCATGAGTGTGTTTAAGAAAAGGCTCAGACTGATGATTTTCAACAAGTACAGGGATGATGATCTGAGGTGAACCTGAATGGGATGTCTGTAAATAGCTTGTACAGATTGGTATGATTGTGTATTTTTGTGTGAGTGTGTGTGTGTGGTGCATTGGGAGATAGTTGGATCTCCTTTGCTTTTCTTGGTCCTTCTGTGTTGTGGTCTGGCACTGTGGCTGTTTGGGTCTGGTTTCCCTCAGTGGTCCACAATTGTGCCCTTGGTTGGGTGCGGCTATGAGGGTCTTTGTGGACCTTCGGGGGGTTTTGTATAGGGCACTGCATTGGCATGGGTGTTCAGACCCTTGGTAGCGGTGTTGGGGGATTTTGCTCGGGTGCCTCCCATCACTCTTCATCACTGCTGAGATGTCTCCACTGGATGGCGGGGGTTCCCCCCTACTGGGGCAGGGTTGGGTGGGCACCCTCAACCTGCCCCAGCAGGGGGGCTTCCGCTGTGGGGTGGGGGGGTATTAGGGGCTTTCGAAGGGGGGTGAGTGGTGCCTGGCAGGTTCATGGGTATTGCTGTCGGGGGTCTGGGTGCTTGTGTTGATGTGGTGTCTTGTGTGGTCCAACCGAGTTGGGGACCCTCTTGGTTCTGCTCTTCGCCATCATTGTTGGGGGCTGGTGGGGTGGACTGGGCTCAAGTGGGTTTGGTGTCAGAGTGCAGTATAGTGGGATGGGGGTATCTGGGTGCTCTTGGGGTGCACTATGTGTGTGGGTGTGGACTGTGCAGGGTGAAGTATATGTAGTATGTACTGTAGAGTGAATGTGTGTATCAGTATGTATGTATGTAGTTAGATGTCATTGTCTATTTGGATATGAAATTACAACTAAAGTTTAGCATTAGGCCTCAAAACCAGATAAATTTTAAGGGTAATCATGGAACATTGGAAAATGGGTAGGATTAAATAGGTTTTATTTCTTCCTACCCCTTTTCAGACATGTTAAACCAGATATGTGTTATGCATATTGGTATATATATGTATGTATGTGTATGTATATAGATAGGTGTGTATACATTAGGTATACATTTTGATTTTTTTATTTCTTCTTTTTGGGGGGAATATGTCAATTTAATATTTAGATTTATTTACAAGAGGTTCTATATGTTTCAAAATTATGGTTATGCACATGTGTCGGTGTATATTGATTTATGCATTTATTTATTTATTTATTTATTTTCAGATACATACAGTCATGGAAAAAATTATTAGACCACCCTTGTTTTCTTCAGTTTCTTGTTCATTTTAATGCCTGGTACAACTAAAGGTACATTTGTTTGGAAAAACATAACGATAACCACAAAGATTATTCATAAGAATTTTATTTAAGAGCTGATATCTTACTATTTTCCACGGTTTTCTTGATTATAACCTAAATCACTTAAGTTTTTACATCAATAGCTATGGCGATGTACTGCCAAAAACACTGCTTTTATGCATTCAGTGTTTTCTTTTCTGTCTGTTTTAGTCACATGATGACGTTTAGTGGTACCAGGTATTAAAATGAACAAGAAAGTGAAGAAAAAATGGTGGTCTAATAATTTTTTCCATGACTGTAGATTCATGATAGTATTAAAATTGTTATGCTTTAAAAGATTGTTTCGACATGTCTGGAATGAATCAATAAAATGAATGAATGAATGAATGAATGAATGAATGAATGAATTAATGAATGAATAAAAGTGTTGTTCCTTTAAGAAATAAAGAAAAGTTCAACCCTTCATTTGTTGAAACAAGCATCAGCCAGTGCTTGCCAATGAAATCATACTTGGGGGTGGGACTGTGTCAAAGCGCCCAGCTTACAGATGCACCGAACAGAAATAAATGTTATTGGTATGACAAAGAAACAGGCATTGCTGCAACACTCCTGTGTGAGGGCACGGTTACTCTGCCAGCTACTGGTCTGACATACATACACCAGTGTTTTCAATCATTTTTGCAGATCTACGTGCATGAGGGTTGATCTTACTCCATCGTCATATGAACATGGAACCTTTCAATAATGTAAAGGGACCATTTTTGTGTAAGTTTGACTTGACTTTGGCTTTTAAGAATAGTGTCTTCAGTTGTCATAATTAAAGTTATACAGTATTTTGGAATATTTATCAGTTCTTTTGTGTGGATTTGGATGAAAAGATCAATGCAAAATTCTTCTCTCCTGTTCAAACTTTTCCTAAACATCCTTTTTGCATCCTAAACTGTTGCAAACATCATTTGCAGCTGCTCAGCTCCTTCAGTGACACAAGCTCA
This sequence comes from Hirundichthys speculiger, assembly GCA_018398805.1. NCBI lineage: Eukaryota > Metazoa > Chordata > Actinopteri > Beloniformes > Exocoetidae > Hirundichthys > Hirundichthys speculiger. The sequence goes on along the minus strand of JAGFBZ010001610.1, from coordinate 1,857,523 downwards.
GCATATTGTGCTTCACATTTACACAAATGCATGGACACATGCTGACACACGCAGACTCAAGCAAACACACATTCTCTGCACCATGCGTGGCCTCACTACTGCCACCGTTGCCATGGTGACTACACTGCATGTTTGAATTAAGCATTACATTACAGCAACAGCAACAGCAACACTCTCTCTCTATCGGAGTCTGTCTCAGTTCTCTCTTTCTCCACCTCCTCCATCTCCTCTGCTCACTGCTTCTGTAACCACAATGAGCAGGCTGCTGAAGAAATGAAGATGTTTGAAATGGACATTACCCGGGATGGCGTATGTACACTAGATGCGCAGCTGCAGACGACAGTATGATAGTTATGCTCTAATAAGGCACTGGGGCATCTCTGGGATTTAGAGAGCCATCGCTCCACAGTGGTGCATTGACTTTTAGCTGGTCGATCTCAGACAGAGTGAGCTGATCCATTTCTCTTGTGGGTTATTGTCAGGAAACTTGGCTTGGTTATAGCATGTAGATACCTCTGCTGACTGTGGCTTTATGCTCATTGCATGGCATTCTGCTGTTACTGCTGATTTTAACGTGCGGAAACACATGGCAGTATTTTTCGGATTAAATTCCTAATTAATAATTCAAACCATTTCATCTGTAGCCCGTAATTTTGCTATTTGTTTTTGAAGCAAACATTTTGTAGATAGGATTTTCTGCTTTAACTGGGACAGCAGCAGCCTATTTGCCTTGTGTGTACACTAGGACTGGAAAACCCACGAGCTTTGGGAATGCAAAATCTGCAGTGCATAATTTTCCTCAGCCATTAAATTTAATGTAAACATTTTTGTCTGTTGGCCCCTGTGTCATTATGTCCTCAATCAAGGAGTTTTCTATGTGGGAGGATGTGCATGTGTAAACCAAAGTGTTTTTGCATCTCTGTCTGATGCACATCTGCAAAATTCCAGACAGAATAATTCTAAGATGGATGAGTTTTTCCTTCTATGTTCCACACACCTTTTACTCACTCATCCTATTCTGACAGAGAAATTATGTTGTTCTGTGAGTAATTTGAGGATTCAGAGAGCTAGGGAGGTGACAGAGAAGACTGGCCTGTTCATTTACTGCCAGTGGGCTTCTCAGAGTGATATTCTTGCAGCACAAAGATTATAACTGAGTCTTGAGGAGAGATTGATGAAGTAAGAAGCCATCAAACAAAGAGAGAGCAAACATGAAGAAGATGGGCTTCGACCGTGGCTTGAACAAGATCTTGACTAAGTATGAGGCATCCAGTTCATCTGAATTTGACCAAATCAAATCAATGAAGACAGGATGGGCTGGCCGTCTGGGGGATGCCAAGAAGGCACTGAGTCGCAAAGTCAAAGGATTTTCATTCCCCTCAACTTCATCCTCAACACTTTTCTCCACAGCTCCCCCTCCACCTAAGAGAGCTCCCAGCACGACCCTGACGCTGCGCTCCAAGTCCATGACCGCCGAGCTGGAGGAACTGGGTGAGTGCCAAACAGCTGGTACACAAACATCACTCTCTTCCTCCTTTTCTGTCATAATTCTGCATCTGCTTCATCGTTGCCGGTAAAACTTAGCATATCTCCTAATTTTAGAAGAGTCACTTGTGTTGGCTTGTTCTTGTCATTTTCCCTCCTCTGCTGACGCTATCCTTTTCCCACAAAGCTTCTGCTCGGAGGAAAAGAGGAGGTGAGTCTGAGGCATAGAACAGGCACTTATCTGGGCGTCATAATTATCTATTACTGCTGTGTCAATATAAGCAGTGTTGATTATATGAAAAATGAGAACAGATGGACTCTTTTCTGCCATTGTCTATATTTTTTTCCCCAACTGTCTCTTTTAACTTTTTTTCTACTAGAAGCCACCTAGAAAAAAAACCAAGATTGAGATAGTTATTTTGTACCATATCAAAATGCACGATTTCACACTTGAATGTGTAGCTACATTTCAAAGATGCCTTTACATTGTATCTTGTGACATCCGTGTCAGACATAAAGACACATTTCCATGGTCTTACATCCCATAATTTAGTTCTGGCTCATCATCTTTTTAACAGAGAGACTAGATGAGATGTTGGCATCGCAGGAGTCTATGTTGCGTTCCCAGCCCTCAGAGGCAGATTACAGAGCAGCCACTGTCAAACAACGGCCTACCAGCAGGAGAATTACACCAGCAGAGATCAGCGTGAGTGCACCTACACACAACACATTTAAAGGCAGCACATGGCACAATGCTGGCAGACTCACAAACCCAAACTGACATGTAAACAACTGGACTTCACGACATGCAAGACAGCACACATTTATGCATGCACACCTTTCTGCTACTTTCTATTTACACCACAAATTTTTTATGGGTTTTTCTGAGGATGATTTCGTTATGTTAGAAAATCTCTTTATTTAGACAGTAAACCTTTGAGTTTTGTGTTGCAGTCACTGTTTGAGAGGCAAGGGATAACTCTCCATGGAGGTCTACATCCAGGGATCGAGAGAGGTCATATACCATTTCCAAAGGGCATGTCCAGGACCAAGTCTTTTGGTAAAACAGTCATTCATCCTGCACTTCTTCAAATAAAGTAAATGATGGTGAAATCATATCTGCAAACATAATTCAGAGAAAGTCTAGCCAGTATCAAAAATGCGTCAAAGAAGTCCAGTGATTCTTCAACAGCACATGTTGCTTTCAAGACCACATCTTTTCCAGAGACATCTATATATTTTTTATACATGACAATGGAAAACCACATTACAAACACATCTCTGTTGAAGAAGGGCATATGGGTACTGGGCTAGTCAGTCTGCTGTCTTAATCTGTCCTCAACAGCAATATGGGGAGATCTTTGATGGGAAATTCCAACATCAACCCCAAACCGTTGTACCTACTTACCTTCCACCCTTAGATAATTGTCATAATTATCAGAATTGCAGGAAGAATAAGGCAACACTTGGTACCCTCAAAACTCAAATATATTTTAATATCGTGAGTAGGAATGATAATATTATAAAAGTGGTAAAAGCTTTTCTAACTTTTTTAAAAAATATGTATCAGGCCTGAAATCAAAGAGTCAAATGAGATCAAGTTCATGAGAAAAGAGCTTTGCTGCACTATCAGCACAATTTGGGGTTCGGTGTCTTTTAGGTTGAGTTGAGGATGGTTAATAGAGTGTACCCAAGTATCGCAGAACATGACGTGTAAGGTGGCGGCACAAACTCATCCTGGGCTTTGCAGATTTGGGACTTTCCAGCATTTCCCTCTGTCGTTGCTTCCTATAGACTATGTGGTTATTATTTATTATTATGGTTATTAAAGTAGACAGGATCACCACTCATATAGCCATTAGCACTCATTTTTGCCTAATTGAAATGACGGGAAGATAGACTGGAATGTCTTGTGAGGTTCAGCACGTCAACATTCTTCCCCGTTTTTGTCCTTCCTCTCGTGCCAAATCAGTGTCTTCTGTCCTTTCTGCACAGAGTCACTTTTCATCCACTTCACGTCAGCCATGAAGATATAGATGTGTAGCTTCTTTGCTCTGAATCTATGTGATTTACACTCCGCAGCAATGTAGTTATGTTTGAAGGACATAAAATGATTGATCTGTATGGCTTGTTTTGGCTTCCTTTGCCGGAAGTATTTGTGTCCACAAAAAGACCCAAATGCAAAACTTTACTACTAACTAGCAGATAAAAATACCGCCATTTCTCAATACTCATGTGGCTTTTATTGTTAAATATCAGCAAATCAAAAATAGGTCAAATGACGTTATGATGTTCAAATATATTACTGTATATCTTCATTTTAGAGACACCTTTAACATTATTAAGTATGAAAGTCAACAGACTTCCAGATGGATTCATTCCACTAGATTAGTTGTGATGCATCTGAACCTTGTTGGCTGGTTTTAAAAAGTAAATAAGTAAATAAATAACTCTATGTCTTAGCTCATCATCAGGTGATCTGTGCTCTTCCTTCTCTGACCAGGTGCCACAGAGGAGGATCGACTGTCTGCCCTTGCAGGCGAGCACAGATTTCCCCGCAGTTCTTCTATGACAGACAGCCTTAGAGACCACTCACAGCCCCATCCTATCCCTCCACCTCCGCAAACAGCACCTCCTCCTCCCCCCTACTACCTAGACACTGGTCCTCCCTCCAGCATTCTGCCCCCCTCCTCCTCCATCCAGGACCCAGAGTCAGGGCCATGAGCCTGGCGCACGTTCCAGCTTTAAACCATCCTCCCTGGACCTGCCTTATGAGGCTGCTCAGCGCCAGGCCACACAAATTGAGAGACAGAAAAAAGCCCGCTCGATGATCATCCTTCAAGATTCCTCCCATCAACCAGTTGAACCTACAGAAATTCCTCGTCCTTCTGCTGCTACTCCACCTGAGCGAATCAAAAGAAGGGGCAGGGTTATTGACAACCCTTATGCAAATGTGGGTCAGTTCAGCATTGGACTGTACACACCTACCAAGCCACAAAGGAAAAAAAGTCCCCTCGTGAAACAACTACAGGTAGGTTTCATGTGAAGATGGGCCTCTAATCTTTTCTGCTTTCAAGCAAAAGAATCTAGCATTGACCATCCCTTTTTTTTTTGTTCTATCCACTGCAGGTAGAAGACGCACAAGAAAAAGCTAGTTTGGCCTTAGCTGCTGCCCACTCGCGAGAGAGCTCACCCTCAGGACGACACCCACATACCCATGGGCACACACACACCAGCCGTGCAGACTACTACCAGCAGCAGCTGATGGCTGAGCGAGAGCGCTTGCGTGCCCAAGGAGAGATATTGTTTCAGGGTAAGGGTCCCTTTGCTGCTGCAATTGCTGGAGCAGTGAAAGATAGAGAGCGTCGCTTAGAAGAACGGAGGAAATCCACTGTCTTCCTTTCAGTTGGAACAATGGAGGGGACATCAACAACCAGTCCTGATGCCCCCTCTCTGACTCAGTCTCATTCCATCGATGAACGGATGCTAACCCGAGAGCTGGGACAGCTTCCTCCCCCTGCCTTGGCTCTGAGCCCCTCACCTAGTGGGACCACCTTTATCCATCCACTTACAGGAAAGCCTCTTGACCCAAATTCACCACTGGCTCTTGCGCTGGCCGCAAGGGAGAGGGCACTTACCTCCCAGAGTCAGTCTCCAACTAGCAGCCCAGAGCCTCGGACTAAACAAGAGCGAGTAGGCCAGGGTGTAATGTTCACTGACACTCAGACCAAAGAGCCACTGCATGGGGATGGTGCAACTACATCTCCCCCTTTTTCCCCTAAAAGCGCCAAGGCAGTGGGATATGAAGTTGGATCCTCCCCTGCACCTATATTAGCTCCTCAGCCTACCAAACCACAGTGGGCCACATCAACGTCACCTGTATCATTCCGCCAAGAGATGGAAGCTAGAATTGAGGAAAGAAGGGAAGAAAAGCGACTAGAAGATAAAAAAAGTATGTTGATCAGCATTATGGATACATCACAGCAGAAGACCGCAGGGCTAATCATGGTTCATGCTACCAGTAATGGCCAGGCCATTGAGGTGGGTTCAGAACTTGAACAGTCACCTGTGCCTACATCCATGGAGCCCAGCAAATCACTGAGTCCACGGGCTAAATCTCCCAGTCCCACTGTGCCCCAAAACCAGCCTCAAACTCAGCGTCCTGCCAGTCCTGCCCAAGCAAAGAGTCTGGCTCAGGGAAGCTCAGAGGAGGATGTGGATCCGTACACAGTTACTCTGCCCCCTGCCATGTTATCCTCCAGTGATGAGGAAACAAGAGAGGAGTTACGAAAGATTGGAGTAGTTCCACCACCAGATGAGTTTGCAAATGGGCTGCTGGCACAGGCACAGGGGACACCAGTGTCCCTTGCTAAGCCTTCCACCTCTCCAGCCGTCCAAACAACACCAACATCACAAACTCCCTCAACTCCAACAACCCCAACTGTGACTCCCACCCAGCCTCAACCTCTCCAGCCCCCACCTCCACCCACTGCAGCAGCTGTCTCAGGGAAGCCCTCTGAACCTCTAGAGCCCCCACCGGTGGGCGAGTCTGGCTCTGCAGCTGACTCAGGCGTGGAGGAGGCCGACACACGCAGTTCCAGCGAGAGAGAGCGAGATCACCATCTCGAGACCACCAGCACCGTCTCCACAGTCTCCAGCATGTCCACATTGTCCTCAGAAAGCGGCGAGCCTGCCGACACTCACACCACGCACACCTCCTATGCTGACGGGCAGACTTTTGTGCTCGACAAGCCGCCAGTGCCTCCTAAACCCCGGCTCAAGTCCCAAGTTGGAGGCAGCAAAGGCCCTGTCACTTTCAGGGACCCTCTGCTGAAGCAGAGCTCTGACAGCGAGCTACTATCCCAGCAACAGGCTGCTGCCCTGGCTGCTGCTGCAGCTGGAGGAGCCGGGCTCCCCGCAGGTGGTTCTGCTTCAGTGACTGGTCTTGCCCCCACCAAGCGCTACCTCTTCCAGCGCAGGTCCAAGCTGTGGGGGGACCCCGTGGAGCCCCGAGGACCAGGGGTGGGCCTAGGTATTGGGAGTTTGGGCAATCTTGGTGGACTGGGACTTGGACTGGGCGTGGATGAGAGTACAAAACCATCTGTTATGGGAGAGCTCAGTTCACGGCTACAGCAGCTAAATAAAGACACAAGGTCACTGGGTGAGGAGCCGTTGGGATCATCACTTGACCCAGGGAGGAAGTCACCTGTAGCAGGTGCCAGGTAAGAGAATTCCATGCATAAATTTACTTAAGACTGTATATAATGCCGGGTACACACTGTACGATTCTTTTTTTAAAGATTAATGCAAGGCACATTGCATGACATGAAATGGGTAGATCATTAATTTACTGCATGTTGCACTGTGTGATTGTACATAGTTTTAATTGTGGCTACAATAGAAGTAAACTCAAGCATATTTCACACTCTAAACACAGCACCATCGCGTCATTGGCATGCGCCCATCTCAGGTTGCTGCCATAGTGCCAGTGAGTTGAAAGTTGCCGGTTGCTGTAGTAGTGTTCATGTGATCTGAAAATAAATTAAATAAAAGGACAAAGAAGGAAAAGTGTCTTCCTTCTGAATTTGAGGTCCACATTTTTCTTCATTGTTTTTAGCACTGTTGTTGGTAGGCTACTGTACTGTGCAGATGCGCTGAAGTTTAGGTCATTTTATAGTGCAGTCATATTGGTTGGTTTGCTGACAGAGATTCCCTCAAATCTCCTTAAATTTCTGATGCTGCTTGATATCTGTTGCTGCCACTTTTTGATCACAAGATGGTTATAGCTTTAATCTTTGTTCCTGTCTCATTGTGAGATGTACAATCACTGTTTAATGATGGCTGGTTTTTCGCACAATTGTGCATCTTTCATCTGAGACAGCCAAAATCATACAGTGTGTACCTGGCAAAACACTGAATGAGAGAACAAAAGGTTACAGTAAAATTTTGATTTCATGTTTCATTCTTAGGTTTAACTTATTATGACAGAGGGCAAGAGAAAATTCAAATTCCCCGCCCCAACAAGAAGGGACATACATTAGTTTATTAACACGTTACAATACCCCTAATTTACCTCAATGTCTTCTCTCAGTCTTCCTGCCGTATTTATATTATATATAAATAAATCTATAACCTGTTTGCTCTTAATTATTAAATAAATAGAAGTTGCTAGCCTTGTTTACTTTACATGATAGTAATCGTTTAACAGCATAGTTCATATGTGCTAAAAATGTCTTTGGGCCAAAGAATATATTTAGTCATCATCAATAAGGTATAGAAAAGAGGCTTCTTCAAACACAACAACTCCAGGATTATCTGAATTGTGTGAAACACGGGCATGTTTTGTCTCTTTATTTGTGGGATTGTTTTTTGTTTGTTTGTTTGTTTTGTTTTGTTTTACAACATACATCAAAGTACAATGAAATCCTCTATATTTCTGCAGATGTGAGGACACCGAAGAGAGTAAACCTTAAGGTTATAAGCCCTAGGGTAAACAAAGTTGTTTTCTTTTGGTTTTTTTATCTGTACTTTTCATAACAAGGTTATGAACTAAGCTCACTGAAATATAACAACACTCTTATGCATTTTGTTTCATGTGTTTTTGTGTTTTTTTTTTCTTTTGAGTATTATTTGTTACCTTGTTTGCATCATCTCAGTTCTTCGGTGCTACCCACGCAATCTTTCAGAGTAAGAATGATCGTACAATACCTTCAAGAAATTATTAGTTATAGGGATACAGTAGTTTACAGTTAATGGCTCAGGTCTTAGGTCAAAATGCTCCTTGTTTCCTCATTGTAACTGTCAAAAAGTTAGTATTATGCAATTGCTGTGTGTGTATATGCATGTAAAAAAGAAAGTGCATCCTCTATGGACTACTAAGGTAATATTAGGGCATAAGTATTAGGACATAATTAAAAAAAAATCACTTTGTCTTTACCAAAACTAGGTAAATACAACCTCTCATGGACAGCAAACCATGATATATTAAGCATGACTGGCCTCTCATATGTGATTCATCTGGGGAGTTCATGGTACGAGTGCACAAATATGTGGAGGAAGGTGTATATGCAATGTGGACATAACATGTACATGCATCAGTTCCTCAAGACAGGCATTTAATAACAATATAATTGTGTGGTTAAGAGAAACATTCAGAAACATGGGAGGGTTAAGCCAGTTTCTTCAGCCAGGGGTCGGCGCATCACAAGGCCTCTGCTTTTGGCTGCTACCCAATCCACACAGCACCCGACCTGTATGGACCCTTCTGCAGATGTTGAGCACACAAGAAGGTGAACTCATGTAGCTCATCAGGCCTAAAGGGCCGTGTATACTCTCGCGTCAATGTGTCGCCGTCAGCTTGTCGCAGAGATGCCATCGTCACTTTTGATTTATACTCGCGCGGTCTCCGCTATGTTATTCCACGCCACAACGCGAGAGCAACAATCACGAACGAGCTAAACTTACTAAACTTATCTCTTGCGTTTTTCCACTTCCTCACCGTCTCGGCCGTATCCAGACCCACATTCATCACTATCTCCCTCCATGAATTACTAGAATATGTGCTGTCTTTGTGGTGTGGAAAACCAGAATCGTACAGATGTGGGTACTTCCTCATTTCTTCAATGACGCGCTCTTTTCTATGCGGATGTAGAATTGACCAATCAGAGGCCTCCTTTCTCTCCTCTCTGCGACACTGTCTGAGTCAAGCTACAATTTTGGGGAGGCGCACCGGAGTTTCTGCATAGTGTCTGCATAGGGTGGGGGGGGCATCTCTTTGTCATCTGCGTAGGTGACGCAGAAGACCTGACGTTTGAGTATAAATCAGGCTTAAGCCTGGACGGACCCCATGGGTGAAGGCCCAGCAACCAGGCACTCGCTAACAAGCCCCTCCCCCAGACCTGGCTCAAGGGTGGGGCCCTGGTGACCCTAGTCCAGGTGAGGGGCATCGAGCTCTTGTTCTTGTATTTTCCTTAACGGTTATTCGAATTGCACTTCGTCTGACCCATCCACCAGGACCAATTTGCCTTGGGAGATTCTACCAGGGGCAAATGCCTCAGACCTCATAGCTCCTGGGATCATTTAAGTTTCTCAGGGTTTTGTTCATGAGAGAGGGAAGATGGAAGCGGGAATTTGGCAGGTGCAGTTTTTGCAGTAATGTAGGCTTTGCAAAGGTCTGATGTGGTATGGAGAGATTTGAGCCAAAAGGCCAGATCTTCAGTTTACTGGCTGATCTTTATTCCCACCCTCACCAGTGATCATGAACTGTGGGTCGTGACTGAAAGAATGAGATCACAAATATAATTGGCTGAAATGAGTTTTCACTGCAGGGTGGCTGGACTTTCCCTGAGAAATAGGGTGAGAAGTTCAGTCATCCGTGAGAAACTCAGAGTAAGTCCTTGCTCCTCCACATCGAGAGAAGCTAGTTGAGGTGGTTCGGGCATCTGCTTAGAATGAGCGCCTCCAGGGAGAGGTGTTTTGGGCATGTCCAACCATGAGAAGACCACGAGGCAGACCCAGGACACGCTGGAGAGATTATATCTGCTGGCCTCAGAACACCTTGTTGTCTCCCAGGAGAGCTGGAGAAGGTGGTCAGGGAGAGAGAGGTCTTGGCCCCTCTGCTTAGGCAGGTGCCTCCACGACCAGATTAAGAGGTCTGTATCTGACCAGAACAATTAGAAAAACCCACCGTGTCATTAGCATTGTCATCATATTCTCTGTGCTGTTCCCTATTGTGCTGATTCTCTGAGACCGCACATTTCAAGTAAACAAATGGGCACTTCATGTAACAATATGATGACATATGTACAATGAGCTGAATCACCACTGAGACGGGAGAAATGTGATTGCAAGCAGCATGGCAAATGGAGGGGAGGGTCAACTGTAAAACGTGGCTTGTGTGACTGCACCCTAAGTAAACCCTTAATGCTTTCAAGGGAATCAAAAGCAGAAGTAACAACCAGGTCCTGACAACCCTTAGCAATTGTGATCTATAAGAGCATGTCAGTGAGAAAGAACATGAGCAATGATCTTAAATAAGCTTTTCCATCAATCTGGGAAGAGTTATATGGCTATTTTCAAACAAATGAGTCTATCATTCATCAGAGAAAAAGATTAAATGAACAAAAAAAACATCCAAATCAGTTCATTCAAAAAACTTCCCAGGAGTGGAAATGTCAACAAGTTCACCCCAAAGACCGATAGCTTAATCTCAGATTCTACAGGATTAAGTTGTTGTCTGCTGTTAAATGTTAAAACTCATGACAGTACAATTAGAAATAGACTACATGGGTATAGCGTGTTTGGAAGACTTGAGTACAAAGCCTCTCTTGTCTAAAAAGAACAAAGTTGTATCTGACAAGCCTCAAGACTTCTTGTGACTTAATGTAATCTGGACAGAAAAGACCAAAATGGAGATGTTTGGCTATAAAGCATAGCACAAAGGTCTCATATCAACTTTGTGGTATGATCATGACTGGTGTTTGTTTATAGCTATAGAACCTGAGCACCTTCTAGTCATTGAGCTAATCATGAGCTCCTTCGCAACTCCAAGTATTCTGGAGCCAAATACATGGCCATCTGTCTGACAGCTAAAGCACCGCAAAGTGTGGGTCATGTAACAGGACAGAGATACCCAGCACAGCAGTTAATATACGACAACAAATCTGAAAATGAAAGGATCAAGATGTTTCAATTAAAGCAAATAACAGCATGGGCTAATATGCCATGTGTCATTGTCCATCTGAGGTTTGTCTTATATCATTTTAAGGATGGGATGATTTTATATTCTGAAATCTATAACCTTAAAACTGAGTGTTGGGTTTAGAGTGTTAAATTTCCATGCGACTTCATGTATGTGTGGAATTTTATGTATAAGATTATCTGCTGATGCAAACAAGGTAACAGGGCTTGAGGCATGTTCTTCCTGAAATACTTTACTCATCTCTTACTTGTTGTCATGTTCAAATTCTAACCTATGACCCTGCTAGTAGTCAGCCTGTTCCAAAGTCCTCGTTCAAATAGTTCAGTGCAGCCTCATATCCCCAGCCCTTTGCAGAAATCAGTGATATGAACTTGATGAGACCAGAAACTAGTTTTCTTGTTATCACTAATCCCCACTTTGAGTAATTATTGATGACATCACATTGAAGGATGTTTTTTCAGAAGTATTTGAACGTGGCTCAACTATAATGGTGTGTTATGTTAAGGTGATTCTCCCATCATCTTTGCATCAACAGCTTTGCCAATGACAAAAGAACACAACCAAGTTCTAGCCATGTCAGAGGTTTGGTGACGTGAAGTAACCGTCAAAGAAAACTGTTTTTTGATCTTGTTAGGATTTGCTTTAGTTGTGTAACCAGTTGTAGTCTAGTTGTGCTTTTATGGCTTGAAGGGTTCTAATCTAAGTTCTAATGACTGAAAGGTGAGTCCTCTCTTGGTTTTGGTCGGTGTCAGTGTAAAGTGTCAATTCAGGACGACTTTCAGTCCTCACATCAGTAGGAGGAGTGCATTTAAATTCACAAATCAAACTTTTGTGTCAGGTTTTTCTATTTTAATCCATCTATCAGAAGTGGGACAGATAATCATCTTTGTACAATAGAAAAGGGATTGTATTCAAAGTTTATGCAGTTCTGTAATAGTGTTGACTCTTGGAAATATGTTGTAACTGTTGACCTAAACCAAAGTAGTTTTGTAATTGCAAAAGTCTTGTGCTATTCCTGTTTTATTCTCTACTATAGTTTGGGTTTGGAATCAACTCATTCCAAAACATGAAAATAACCTGTCTTATAATGTGCCAGCCCTTGTGCCATCAGAATGGCTGTGACCCATCAAAGCATGATCACAGCAACCCTTGGCTTCTCTTGTGGTTTCTGGCACTTGGGTGTTGGCATCTTTGGATCTTTTGGGTCCTATGAGGTTTGGGATGAGGCCTTTCAGGATGCAGCTAGTTCTGGCACATTGCATGGATGCTTGATCTCTTTTGTGTGCGTGCGTGTGTGTGTGTGTTCCTGGAGTCATCCCCCAGCAGTCTTTGCAGTCTGGCAGGGCTCACAGTCCTGTGGGCGGAAGTTGCAGAACTTTGCATTGAGATGAGGTGATACTTGATCACTGAAGGGAATCATAAAGTTGACAAACTTCAGCCATCAATAACTGATGTGTCCTACAGGGACACTTGTGGATAAAAATGGTGACTGTGACATCAAAATGCAACCTATCATTCAGCATCCAGCTTTGATTGGACTCACCCTCCCACCATTTCCGTTCTGAGAGTTTATTGCCTATGGCTGTGACAAAGATGATCATGCACACCATTATTCCCCTCATAGTGTCTTTCTGCACCTGCATGTATTTCTACTCACCGACTGGAGTTTTTTTACATACAGCACAGGCATGCAAGCACTCTTCATTAGGATGTTCTTCCATCATTTATCCCTTCCATTATGTGCCCAGTTTAAACTCCTCCAAAATCACACTGCTATATTTTTTTGTCTTTCTTGTATCCACCTGCTGTGTATGATAGCTTTGAGTGATTCAAAAATGTGTGTTTCTCATTTAACTATAATTTGTTTTCTTTGGTTTCTGTTCCTCTTTGTTTATGTAAATTGAATAATTTTCCAGTGTTTATGTTGAGGATGGCCGTAGTCCCTGACCATTATGTTTAGTGGACAATGGAAATCTTAAACCATACTAAAGCAGAACAGGATTCATATTTCTTGAAGAGTGAAAACATACTGTAAGGCACATACAAATGTCAGTATGTACTACTTTCATGTATGTGCAGGCAAAGACATTTTCTATAAAAACCATTTGACAGTAAATACAAAGTCAAGAGACATGTGCCTTCCTTTTATTTGTTCCTTTATGTGTTTTTTCTTTGTGCAGTGTTTTATATGTGAACAGTGTTCTCATTTCTCTCTCATGTCGCCTGATCAGACCTTCCAGCGCTGAAACCTACTCTGCTGTCTTTGTCATTCGAACACATCAGCAGCACAACACAACGAATGCCCACATGCACGCATATGTTCACGCACCTAAGGCTTGTCAGAGACAGCAGAGTTGGTTGAAGCTGATATTAAGTCTGGCTGGCAGGCTGCGTCTCATGGAGTGGTGCTAACATTCTCTCCCATTGCTCTTTCTCTGCTCCACCTTGCATGCTCCGCCCCGCTGCTCTGATCTGATTGGTCTAGAACTGCCTGTGCGCCCAGGAGGGCAGGACGACTGTGTAAGTGCGCATGGAGCTCATCTCATTATCTGTTGGCTCCCTGTTGTCTTATCTTTTTTTTTTTCCAGCTACCTTTGTTTCACTCTTTAGTCCATAGCAAAAGTTACAAACACATCAACTAGAGAGATAACTGTTGCTAAGATGCATGAATAATCCAAACAGCACTGCTGTAAGTCCTCTCTGCTTCTTGCTGCTTCCACCAAATTACATAATATCTCTCATGTTGACATTTATCCGTGTTTCTAACCTTTCTTTCTGTCATTAAATAAATACATCCGTAATATACAAAAAATTCATCTGAAAGACTGTTTCACAAGTTCTATTTTTTTGTTGTTGTTGTTGTTGTTGTTCGATGTTTGCACATAAAAATTTAGAAAGAAACATTTACTGGGCACATGAAAGAAACTGGAGTAACAGTTTTAACGGTTGTGCATCAGACAAACTGCTCTCCAGAGTAATTGCCAGTTTTTCATACCATTGTTCTTTCTCAGGCTACAGATGGTAAGAATGGGTTGCTTAATGGTTGGTATTCCCTCAAATGTTGTTGCACTAAGCTAAATTGAGTCTGAGCTGCACATCCAACACCAACACTTATCTGATTAAATAAAGCACAGCTCCAAAGAATGATATAACCTTGTGTGTCCCCATATAACAACAGTTTAAAGATATGATGGTTAATATCTGCTGTTTTAGTTTTTCATTATATGCCTTGGTAATATAGTGGCTTGTTTACATTTTTCAGAAATTAGAAGAATTTGTTGAAGTTCTACTTTTAGATCTGACTTCTGTGTCTGAAAGTAGCCGAGTGTGTGTATGTTTGAATGTTTTACTAAATCTGTCACACACATAAATATGAATTTAGTGCCAGTTAGTGCTAACTGCAGTTTTATTCTTCAACCAGAATTAATTGGTTTGTTTTTTGTAATTATCTATTTGTTTAGCGTTTGCAATAGTGAAGCATATCAAGGAGTCTTACTATGCAACTTAACAGGAAGCAAGATATTCATCAGAGGTGAAAGACTTTGAGTAACATCAGATAGCCAGCATGTAATAAACAGGTTTTTACATCTTTGAATTAAAATGGATCAATATCTGAACCTCAAACTTGCAGCTTGTCTAATGTGAAACTGGTTTTCCCTTTTCTAACAGTCATTAACCTCAATCTTAAAATGCCTTTAACTTTAAAATGATGAAAGGTATTTTTGCCTATAACTCAGTGCTTATTCTTTTTCTTCTACTTTACTTTCACTTTGTTCACATTCCTCTTTTTGTTTTCCTAAATGATTTTAGCATTTCTAAAATCATCTATGTCTGTGTCTCCAACAGACTTTTCAGCAGCTTAGGTGAGCTCCACACCATTTCTCAGCGAAGCTATGGATCCACATACACCATCCGCCCTGGCAGCCGTTACCCTGTCACCCGCCGCACCCCTAGCCCAAGCTCAGGTTCACCTGACCGAGGCGACCCCCTTGGACGGTTCTCAGGCTTCGGCCTGCTGACCTCACCAACCACACCACCCCAAACCATCCTCAAGTCCTCAAGCCTCAGCTTACCGCAGGAGCCTAAAGAGGTGCGCTTTGTAATGAGGAGCTCAAGCGCCCGTTCCCGCTCTCGCTCCCCATCACCCTCCCATTCCTCCGGGTTAGGCTCGCCGCTTTTGGCCCTACGACCCTTCCACCAAAAACCCCTTCATCTCTGGAACAAGTATGACGTTGGAGACTGGCTGGAGAGTATCAATCTGGGGGAGCACAGAGCAGGGTTTCAGGAACACGAGATCGAAGGCTCTCATCTCCCGGCTTTAACCAAGGATGACTTTGCAGAGCTGGGAGTGACACGAGTGGGACACCGCATGAACATCGAACGAGCACTAAAACAGCTGCTAGACAGCTGACCCCTGCCGTGAAATAGAGCAACAGATGGAGAGAAATGACAGAAGGACATAGAGCTGAAGAAAATGAGAGAAACAATAGGGGCCACTCCTCTTTTACTCCGGCTGCTTTTATGTTCAATATTAAAATGCTCACCTGTGGCCTTTAGCCACACTTTACGTTCCCATTAAGCATTAACACCCCTCGCTTGGCATTGCACTGAAGAGGATTCAATACATTCTTCTAACTCCAGTCAGTCCAGCTTGTCTGGCCTCACCTTCTTGCTTGCAGCCAAGTAGATACAACCTGAAAATGACATCTGCACATTATTTTATTTTATTATTTTGCTGAGTAGAATCACATGAACTCCAGTCATTTGAATTGTGAAAAATTTAAATTACATCCTTTGCAACACCCACATTTTTTCCACTGTATCCTCTCTACCTCTCTTCCCCCCCATGTATTAGGCCGCCGAAAGTCTTTTGCTGTTCGAGTAAAAGAGGAGGAGGAAGAATTTTTGTTCCAAACAGAGAGCTCAGTTGCCTTTCAAATTATTTATACAGAAATCAACAATGATGAACACAGTGCAATGGAAATAGTGCTGACACAGCTCTGAAAAAGTGTATCCTCTGTATACCTGTTGTTGTTTTTAAACTGAAGACTTTTGAGCCCAGAGGTGGAGCTCCACAAGGTAAACCACAGGAGAAAACCCCTCCGCCTTGGTACCAGGACTGTGCTATCTATTGTATTTGGAGAATGTTTAACCAACACTCGTGGCTTTTTTCATATTCAATATTTTGGTTTTCCAAAGGGAATATATATAAAAATATAAAGATATAAAATATATAGATATTATATAATAAAATATATGTATCTAAATATAGCTTTCAGAAGAAAAGACAATATTGCAGAGAAGTGTAATAAATGAATCTGCACCTGTTTTTGGTTTCTAGTCTAGAGAGCAGAGAGAAGTCTTTAAATCTATTTATTCCACTAATAGTTTACTCATTTCTACCAGTTATTTAAATATGCTTTTTTTTTTTTTAAGAAAAAAGTATATAGGTACAGAAATTAAATTTTTCGTCATGCGTATCCAACTTTCTGTATGGTCACCATTTCTTGAAGTGTAGCATGACACGTTGCATCATCTGTTGGACGATCTGTTGTTTGCGTTTTGTTTTCTTCTGGTCTTCCGCTGTACTAAAGGGCATCCTGTAATGTGAGGCTAAGACCCCAGCTGACACCCCATCCCCACTGTCTCAGCTACAGATCTCTCTGTCGTTAATAATATACTGTGAGGACCGCCAAATGAGCCAGCTGATTGGTTAAAGGGGGGCTCCTCATTGTAGGCCTCTTAATAACTCAGGGATGGAAGTTTGTGGAACTTGCATGAAGAGATTGGTGGCTGTTTTAATACTATTTATTTCATAATCTGAATACTATTAGCAAGTTAGTAAAATTTCCATCCCTGCAGCCCCAGATAATGTATCTCTGACCAGGTTGTACAAGGCCTGGTATCCAAACAGTCAGATAACCTTAATCTTTTTGCAAGGATCTGTAATGCCGCTGCGGGACATCTGTGTAGTTTCTCAGGCTGCGGGGATGGGAAAGCTTGTTTAAGGTCTTTAAAAAAAGAAAAAATAGAATCAGTATTTTACAACCTGACATGGCCGCTACTTCCCTTTATCTCTACCATTGTCTTTGTGAGTGAAATATCATAATAAATGGGGGCAGCCAGAACTCTTCAAATAAGACCCAGGTTGTAAAACTAAATTAAAGTGAATTTTCATACAAGTGTGAATCTACAATTGTACTCATGAGTAGCTTCTGCTGGCAGTGAGAACCAGTGAGTTTTATTCACGCAACAACAACAAAAAGTTAAAAAAAAAAAAAAAAAAACAAGATTTTGGCATAGCCATCCTCTGACAGTATGCCAGGAAATGTCTATTACCAACGAAAACCTCTGCTCATCAGAAGCATTCAGCCAGAATGCCAAGGCTCTTTCACTTGGCTAAAAAGTTGTGTGCACCTTTCCTTTATTTTAAGCTGAAAGCTTGGAAAAGCGGGTGGTGAAAATAAATCGCTATATCTGGGTTGTAGGAATAGCACTCACTGCCTCACTGTGACCTCACTGATTTCTTTACTTTTAACTCAAGTGTTACGTCCTCTGATTCATGTGAACCTTTCAGTTTCTATTGTTCTTTTGTTGTTGTTGTTGCTGATTTGTTACCCTCAGCCACTGTGGGTAGATTTTGTAGCGTGTGGAACATGATACTCAAATCCTTCACTCCTTTGAATTTTAGAGTGATGGTTAAAAAAAAAAGACAGAAAGACATTTTCTGTCCATTCTAAACATACCTACACTTGTAAAAAGAACAAACTACAAATATTTGCTTTTTTTTTTTAATTACAAGCAATGTATATATGATAGATTTCATATAAATTTTTGAAAAAGTATATAGATCTATATATGAATGTTTGGCATATATGCATAGTTAACCACCTGTGGAAAAGGTGAGCAGATTTTATTCTTTCTATGAACTCTTGAACTTTTGAACTCTGAACTATGAACTAGGGGATGATTTGCACAAAATAAGGTGACAAGGTGCTAGCATAAAGCCACCCATCGTCCAAGCGCATGCATGCATCTGGATTCTCTGAATCTCTCTGTGTGGTTGTTCCTCTCCACTGCGTGCGTATGGCTGCGTCTGTCTGTGTGCAAATGCTTTGTCCATTTCCATTTTTGTATCTCTGTTTTGGGAGAAAGACATTGAGATCCAACAGTGCGAGTACGGTTAAATGTGAGGGTTTGCATCTTTGGAGTTGGTCCACTATAGCCTTACTGTACCATCAGAGATTTCCGGCAGTGGCTGTGGCACACAAATACACAAAAAAAACACACAAACACACTAACAAAATGCACATATTCACACATCTTCATTTTTGAGATTAAATCTCATCGTTCTACATTCTTGTTTTGAACCAAGTGGCATCTTAAAAAAAAAAAAAAAAAAGTGGACTGCTCTGCCGAAGAGGGAGAGACGGACAGAGAGAGATAAGGATGGAGTTTTCATGAAAACACAGTCACATTTTATACTGCAAGTCAAAACTGAAACAGCTCACGTTGTAACTGTGTAGGTGCAGCTTATGCAGTGTCAGTCTTCTGTATAAACATTCTCAGATGGCATTTGCGCTCCCTACCCTCCACTCTGTCTGGCAGCACTCCTTTTTCCTTTTTCAGACCTTCAATTTCTGAGTTTTGGATGCGCTATATGAGGTGATCCAGTGAGGAACAAACAACACAACGGTAAAATGTGCCAAAAAGTAACTTAACTTTTAAATGTATATTTGTCTTTGCTTTAGGACTATCTTAGTTACGGCATTCTTATGCTGTTAGATAATATGACAATATGGTGCCATCTCCTGGAAATCTTGAGAACAACAGACATTTGTTAGATCCTTCTGCAGGTGGAAGTGCAGTCATTGTTATTACTTTGTAAAGAAGCAGGCTATATGTATGTCTCTATATATTTATGTATGTATAAATATATATATATAGCCTGTGTATATCTTCTTGCATTAATATTTCTCTTTAGATTTTGAGACATAGTAACACGATTGCTTGATTTGACTGATGAGGACTATTGTTCCCAGGTAGAAGTGAATGTGTAGAGTCTGATCTCAGACACAGGCTGGCCTGGTTAGAGGAATCAATGCTGTAGTGAACGTTGGTTGAATTCTTGCTTAGGTTTACTACAAATAAAAATGCAAATTGAGCAGTGTGTGACAGACATGCACATCATTGGGTCAATTAAGTTCAGTGAAGGGTTATCTTTCTTATTTATTAATCAACAAAGCACAATCTACAAAGTGTAGGAGGAGCAGTGTGACCTTTTTAAAAAACCCACTGGTATCCGGTGACCCACCGGAACCAGTGATCTTATCATCAAATTTTGTTTTTTTGTTGTTTTTGTTTGTTTTCTCGTTTTTTCTTTCATTGTTGGTTTTCTCCTAGTTTGCACTGTGAAGTTTAGAATGGTGGATGTATCACAGCAACGCCTCAGCCTTGTCTCACACATGAACTTCCCCTTATCAACAACCAGTGACCAGGCAACTGGTGACCTCCATGACTTCTCTCTCAACATAAGAGTATTAAATATCACTCAAAGTTTTAATACATGAAGACCTGAGCTAGAATACAAATCAACCAGAAGCTACCTAGTGTTCTTCATGCATCCAGAGTAAAGGGTGATAGTAAATATTGAGGCAAGATCTGAGATGTTGCCCAGGATATGTCTACCACAGAGATATATGTTTGTTATATTATGTAATAAATTTATTATTAAAACCCAAAGTGCGTCAGAATTTTTGTTACTGATTTAGCATCTCCCAAGAATAACAAATATTTCAGTGACTCAATACTTGATTAATTTCATTCATAAGTCATGTAATCTCCAAGAGACATGAAGTTAAACATAAATTATTTTTTCAACTTTTAAGTGAAGATTTGGTGTATTGCAGTGATGTGAAAAAGAAATTGCACTTTCTTTGAAATCTGAGCTTTTACCTTCTGGGGCAGAATTTTAAAAATATGATTTTTTTTTTAATGATTTGTTCGACATAAAATAAGCCAAAATGCAAAAGCATTGTGTGGGGGAAATAAAGGACACCCTTACTGCTTTCATAAAAATGAAAAGGATAAATAGCAGCCATGTGCTGTTGATAAATTGATTATTTGATTGTCAGCAGGTGTGAGCACCTCTATAGAAGCAAATGTTTTGGGAATTTGTTGGTCTGAAGAATTCAGGTATGTGTTAACACAATGCCAAGGAAGAAAGACATCAGCAAAGATCTTAGAGAAAGTTTTTGCTGTCCGGAAATTTAGGAAGGGTTATAAACCCATTTAAAAAACAATTTGGGGTAAACTGAGCACCTTGTAGGGATAGTGAACTCCTCTATACAATCATGGCCATAAGCTTTAACAGCGATCCAAACTTTGGTTTCAGCTGTCTTTGCTGCTTCAGTATTCTTACACCATGTTTTTCATATTCTTGTGGTGTACTGCAGAAGCATTTCATAAGATTTTAAAGGCTTTTATTGGCAAATACATGATATTTATTCATAAATAAATATTTACAGTGTCAACCCTTCTTTAAAACTTTGTGTCTGACACACTGGATATCAACTTCTGGGCAAAATCCTGACTGATGAAGACCCATTCTTGCCATAATCATACCCTGAGCTAATCTCGAAGCAGTTCAAATAGTACTTGAAACAAAATAACAAGTGACACACAAAATTTGATAAATGTTCACATTTCTGGAGAAGATATACAGTGGATAAAATAAGCACATCACTATTTCTTTCAGTAAATATATGTATTTCTAAAGGTGCTAGTGACATGAAACATTCACCAGATGTTGGTAACAATACATGCAATCCAGACATGCAAAGAAGTCTATCCGCAGATAGCCATAAATGATGTGTGATATGTTAAATGACACGGGGAAGAAGTATTGAACACATGAAGGAAAGGGAAATGCAAAAAGGCATGAAAAGCCAAGACACCAGCTGAAATCAATCAGTAATTAATAAAGTAATCCTGCCTCTTGTCAGTGAAAATTAACATTATCCAGTTCAGTTCCAACTGATGGCCAACTGATAAAAAGGTGTCTCGTTACCAAGGTGACCTTTGCAACCTTATTTTTGCAAAACATACCGATAGCACTAGTTACGGGAAGATTTCTAAACTTCATAATGTTCCAGTGAGTACTGCTGGTACCATAATCCGAAAGAGGAAAGGAAGATTATTTCAACATAAACCAGCCATGACCAGTTTGCTCTTCGCTAGATTTCTGACAGAAGATTGAAAAGAATTATCAGAAGACTTGTCCAAGAGCCCAGATACACAGATACACTTGTTACAAACAAAATTATAGTAATGCCATGACGTGTATGCATGCTCACAATGCAAGACTACATTGTTGAAGAAAAAGCATGTTGAAGGTTGTTTAAAGTTTGCTGCACAACATTTGGAGAAGCCTGTGAAGAACTGGGAGAATATTGTCTGGTCAAATGAGACCAAAACTGAACTCAAACCATGTTAAATGGTACTCCACTTCACCCCAAAAATGCCATACTAGCAGTGATGTTTGGAGGCGTCATGACATGCAGCTGTCTTTAAGTATACAGTACTGGCAAACTTAATATAATTGAAGGAAGAATAAATTGGAAAAATGTCCTAAGACATTCTTAATAAAAATCTGCTGCCATCTACCAGGATGACAAAGATGAAGCGAGCGTGGACATTTCAGCAAGACAATGATCCAAACACTCAGCCAAGGAAACTTTCAATTAGAAAGAAAATAAAGCAGCTTGAATGGCTCAGCCAATCACTTGACTTGCATCCAACTGAAAATCAATGTGAAGAACCAAAGATCAGAGTTCACAGAAGAGGCCCACAGAACCTTCAAGATCTGAAGACTGTGTGGAAGAATGGCCCAAAATAAAACCTGAGCAACACATGTGACTCTTTTCTCCATACAGGAGGCGTCTTGAAGTTGTCATTACCCACAAAGGCTTTTGTACAAAGAATGAAATACATTTCTGTAAGCGCATTTAATACTTTTTTCCTCATGTCATTTTCACATTACTACACATAAGTTCATTTTTGGACAGCTACGGTTTGATTTCTTAGCATGTGTGGATTGCAGGGGTTGTTACTAACATCTGCTGAATGGTTTCACATCAATAGCACCTTTTGAGATATACTTACTAAAAAAAATGGAGTCTCGAAGATTAAGAACACTTCTCAGTAACTTCCTGTTGGTTTACAAGTAATGACAAATCAAATTTTAACTACAGAAAACCTTAAAGATGACTTTCATGACTGGAGAGATGCTGCACAGTTATACTGTGCATGAAACACCTTCCAAATATGACCTTTACTGGAGAATTGTCTGGTAAACTTTTCCTGCATCATTCAGTTACACTAGTGTTGACCTGCCGTGTGCTCCCACTTTGTGCTGCGTATGAGTAGCTGTACTGTATTTAATAAAGTGCTGATGGATCAGCTGATTTATGCTGGATAACAGCAAGATCATGATAACAATTGGTTATATGGTATATTGAGTTTTCATTTTATACAATGCTGAAAAAAGAACAAAAAAAAACAGAATAACTAAATTTACATTGCAAAATGAATGCAACTAAAGCAGCTGCCTCCTGGCACTGCATGCAACACCACACCCAAACACTGAGAACAGCGGGAAATACAGTTTATAATTGCACATTCTCTTCGCTGTGTCAGTTTTCAATTCTTCACATTGTTATTACATAGAGTGGATTTTTCCACACTTCAGCAAATATGCCACCATTACAATGATAGGCATGTATTATAAAGTATGAGTGACAACGCGAAAACAAAAATAACCTCAAACAACACAAACTGTATGACACCTTCCAACAGAAGTGTCACAATCCAATAATTTAAATAGCAAAGATTACATGAGGACAAAATAACATCTCTGTTGCTGGTGAGTGAAAACCAGAGACTTCTGACACTGACTTAAAAGCAGGATAAATCCATCGGATGACATTGTGTGGGTGCAGATGCTCTTTTGCCAAAAAAAAACAAAACAAAAACCTTCAAACCAACTCTGGACTCTCCTGCTTTCACGTCATCATCATCATCGTCCTCTGAGTTCTCATCTTTCTTCTCCAAGTCAAAATTCTGTAACGGGGTGTGTAATAGAAATATGTCAGTGTCCACATGCTTACAAAATTACATGCCAGTTTCAGCAACATAAAGCAGATGATCAAATGCCTTTTCCACATTAAAAAAAGATATTACAAGTAATTTATGTTGGACACTGTGTTAAGGAGAATACTGATCCACACGTGCAGGTTTTCAGTTTAGAATCTTAAAGTATTCTATCAGCAAAATAATGAGTAGCACCTCCAATTCTTCCATCACTTCATCCATGAAGTCACTGGGGTTTTGCTTGTAGTCCACCGCTCTCTTGATCATCTCTCTGAACATCTAATTGCAATATTTACAGAAACAATAATCAGGAAACACTGAGTGTTTCAAGCAATTTACACAGGGCTGTTCGAATCCTGCAGTATCCTTATGCAATGACGTTAAGTGCTTAATTATAACTGAGAATAAAATGCAGTAATTAACAGGGATTACCATCATTAATATTGTGTAAAGGAAACATCATACTCAAACCTTAACTACATTGGTCCCATCAGCTGCTGAGACAAAGTAAAATGGAAGTCCATGTTTCTTCCCAAAGTTAAAGCTTCTCTGTGTCACTTTCAAGTCAGCTGCAGGTGGAGAAAAAAAAGAAACAAGGTGTTCACATGGATAAATCTGGAGTAACACTTGCTGTAATGAATTTAAAAAAAAAAAAACTCATCTATTCATATACAGTCCATAATGTCATCAAAAGACTCAGCAAATCTGAAGGAATCTCTGTCTTTAAGGAAATCAATATTTGGATCCTCTAGTACCACTGCACTGACAACAGGCATGATTCTGTAATGGAAATCACTGCATGGACTTAAGAACGCTTCAGGAAATCACTGTCTAAGACCACAGTTTGCCATCTGAAAATGTTATTACATTTCCTTTAATATTTTAAGACGAGTAATAACATCAAATAATAAAAACAACAGAACCCTAATAATAATAATAGAGCAGCCATTCCCAAACTTCAGAATACCAAGGCCCAATTTGAAATGGGAAAAATCTCCACAGCCCACCCAAACCTTTAATTACAACTGTGATCAACACTAGAAGCTATCATCCGATATTAATGAAAGGGGTCAACAAATAAGGTGACACTTGTTATATTAAGTTAAGATTTCAGTAAAATAACACTTAACTGGCTTATTTTCAATAATTATTAATGTTTTTTTAAACTATGACATGAATATTTTACAGTAGTTAAAAAACTATTTTAAAAAGATCGAAAATTTAAAACGTAG
Source organism: Hirundichthys speculiger (assembly GCA_018398805.1). NCBI lineage: Eukaryota > Metazoa > Chordata > Actinopteri > Beloniformes > Exocoetidae > Hirundichthys > Hirundichthys speculiger. Next base: position 1,832,956 of record JAGFBZ010001610.1, on the reverse strand, counting down.
AACAAATTAAAATTTGTTTAATTTTAATGACCTCTCACGGCCCACCTGTAGTACCACGATGGCCCACCAGGGGGCTGCGGCCCACACTTTGGGAATCACTGTAATAGAGCATTAATCCTTCAAAGCTCTATCATGCAACAAAGAAATCACATGTGGACATAATCCAGAAACAGAGCCATCTTCTCTAGGTAAAGTGGGAAATGGCCCTATGGTCAGATTAATCCATCCATTATCCAAACCCATTTAATCCTACGCAGGGTCAGTTGGAGCCAATCCCAGCTCTCTCTGGGTGGAAGGCAGGGGCACACCCTGGACAGGTCGCCAGTCCATTGCAGGGTCACATGTAGATGAACAACCACGCACACTCACAAAATTCACTCCTACGGGTAATTTAGAACCACCAAATGAACTAACATGCGTGTCTTTGGACTGTGGGAGGAAGCCTGGAGTACCTGAAGAAAACCCACGCAAGCACGGGTAGAACATGCAAACTCCACACAGAAAGGCCCCTGCTGAGGTTCAAACCAGGAACCTTCCTCCTGTGAGGCAACAGTAATAACCACCAAGCCACCATGCTGGCGACTGCAAATCTGCAAATGTTGAAAGATATTTACAAGTTTTTGTGCTATATATGCTCCCATCCAGACAACTTTTTTTTTTTTTGCAGAAAATACTTTGCATCTTCCAGAAAGATGCAATGGATTCCAGTATGCTAGACCAGATACTGCATCTATGGCAAATAAATGGCTTCATAATAATAGTTCGGGTGCTGAACGGGCCAGCCTGCAGTCCAGTCCTTTTGCCAGCTGAAAACATTTGGCACATCATAAAAGAATAAAAGACAACAAAATAACCAAGTAGTATTAAGCATCTTGAATCGTCCATCAGACAAAAATGCAACATCATTCTCCTCCAAAAACTTCAGCAGCTGTTTCAATTTACCATTCTAAACAGTGTCCCAACTTTTTCAGAACTGGGATTATATATCAATAGTGATGTGCTAAAAGATCCTTTTATTAGTTTATAAAATGTTAATGGTTTTTGCCCTTCTTATCTGTCTGAGTTGCTTGCACTTTATTAACCTCTTTAGTCTTCAGGTGGCAGATTTTAAATTATTCCGAGAGTGAGAACAAAGACATACGTTGGGGGGAGAACTGAGCTGTCATTGGAACTGTGAGTTTTCTAACTGAATTAATATTTGTCGACAAAGGCCTATTTAGATAACACTCGCCTTACATGATCAACTTGTTATTTGTCTGGTATGTTAATCACACTCCAATACTTGATGTCTTCTGCATGTTTTATTTAAACATTTTCTGATCTCAGCAGGATAAAGAATCACATTACAGAAACTTTAACCTTAACTTCTAACAAAAAGGGAAAGTCCAAAAAATGTATTACAAATTAAAATGATTCACACCTGTGCCCTCATATAAATGAGGGGAAAGTTAGCAGGCAATATGATACTTATATTGCTTGGTTTTTGAAAAAAAAAAAAAGCTGTAATTGTTTTGGTTTTTTTTTAGTTTTTATCATTGTTGACCGCACCAGCAGGCCAGGAGGACAATGTTAACATCTTAAATCTCATCATTTCAGTTAACAATTATTGCCTATTAAAATACCATTATAAAAATAACAACATTAAAAGATATACACCTACAGAATGCTGTTATTTTACATTTAGCCTACAGGTAAGTCCAAATGACTCGATACTCCACATTACAAAATCAAGTATTTTTCACACCTGGGAAAACAAGCAAAGGATATCTTTTAGTTCTTGAAATAAACACTGTGATTTTTTTCCTCCCTCTTCTCAGGTTTAATGTGGCAGAAAGATCACCAGCTCAGTTAGTAGACAGTTGTTTATGATCACCATGGTTACCACAACAGGCAAAGACAGCAGTAACCCTTCGGACCCCGGGGTCGAAATGGTGCGTTACCTTAACATTGGAAGTCGGAACTTGAAGCCCTGAACAACATAACCTCAGAACTGACCGCTTCCCAGTTTAAAAACTGGGACGTCATGGAACATGGAATTTTGAAAAAAAAAAAAAAAAAAAAAAAAAAAAACGTTGATAAAATAAAACGAAAACCCCTGGTTAATTGCTAGATTTCAATGCTTTTCCGACTTATATGATTCAAATTTATGAGTACAGCTGAATGGCACCATTAGTCGTAGCAGAAACGCTGATGCTATCAAATGGATACGGTGGTTCCAAATGGTTTTTAAAAGGACAACTCAAGACCTCTCTCTTTAACTTAGCCTTTAAATTACCTTTTGTGATTTTTAATTTTCGAGTTAATTACATTTAGAGTTTTAGCATTTAAATTCATATAATACATACTTATATTATTTGAACTCTGACTACATTTTCCCTTTTATTTATTCATTTTATTTTTATTCTTTTATTCTAATACTGTATTTTTAGAATGTCGTGGTTTAATTATTTAATTGCCTACTTATATGTTTTATATATTTTAATTAGTCATTCTTCAGTGTTTCCTCTCAGACTAAAGATGGCGTTGGATACATTCCTCCTCTGTTTTTGAAATTAGTGTTAGGGGTCTCGGTGTGTGTTGGTGAGTGTCTATATAATATGTGTATTCTGTTGCCTTCTGTTTTAAGTCTGTAAAGCACTTTGTGTTGCACAGGTTGTATGAAAAGTGCTACAAAAATAAAGTCTGATCTGATTTGCTGATTTGATTGATTTGATTTGATCATCTGATTTGATCACAAGAGGAGCACAGTGGCTTGGTGGTTAAGCACTGTTGCCTCACAGAAAGAAGGTTCCTGGTTCAAACCCCCAGTACAGGGGGGCTTTCTTTGGGATGAATGGATCTGTCACAAACAGACTCACCGTCAATTTTGTTGGCAACCACACAACAAGGTATCTCAGGTCTGTACTCTCTCAGCTCCTTATACCAGTTAGCTAAATTCTTATATGTGATCTTCCTTTGAACATCAAAAACCTGAGAAGGAAATAAAAGTTTTACAAATGAGTTCAGCTTCTTTTGCTGGCAGCATGACAATCCTTCACCTCCACTAATTAAAGTCATTTAACGCAATACTGCTGACTTCCTAGTCAACCAATAACCATTTTCTTCCCTTATTCAACTTATAGTAAATGATTAAAATGATACCTACATTTATGTACACACCCTTTTTATTCTAACAGAGTAGACAAAATGTTTTGTCTTTTTTTAATCAGAGAATTTTGAAAAATCACAGATCAGTTTATTTTGTCCTAAAGGTTTGTAGCAGCAAAGTATAAGCCAGGCTGCAACTCAAAGACACATGACAGACTGCCTTAAAACCAAAACGTGTATCTTACCATGATACATGCATGTGCTTTATGATAGTATGAGGGGTGCATGTTCTGAAACCTCTCCTGACCAGCAGTGTCCCAGAAATCTAGAGATCAAAAACAGGACAAATGTGGTGTGTGATGTTCACACAAGACTTTCAATGAGAACAGAGCAAGTCCAAGTCCAAGTACTTACCGACTGCTATTTTCTTGTTTCCTACAGTTGCTGTGTGTTTGTAGAGAGTCAACGCATAGGTTGACATCTGTTGGGGACGACTGCAGGAAGTGTTTAGGAATTTAAGCCATTTTAACAACAACCAACAAAAACTTTTTGCTTTGTTATTTTTAAGTCCTATTAAATAATTAAAGCTGCTTAAGGATACTAATCATCCATTAGAAACCTTTCCATCAGCCTGTAAGGGAAGGAAGAAACAGGCATTATCAACCTCCAAACCTGAAGAGGGTTCAAAGCTCCCGATAAAAGTTTGAATAAATACTCACTTTGATTTACCAACAGCACTGTCTCCCAGACAAATGATCTTCACTTGTTCGTCTGCATCGTATTTCTCTTGGTCCAGTTCAGCGATGTTGCCAACGTCGTCTGCCATCTTCCTTCTTTCCTTTGTAATTTACTGTATCGAGACCTGAGATCGATCAAGTGAAGCTTCAAACGGAGATCGCGACCAACAACGCGGTCGTTAGCTAGCTTCCCACCGGTTAGCTGATGTTAACATCGCGTGGTTCCGTTTTTTAATTACTTATTATACGAATTGGTCGATGTTCAGTTTAACAAATGGAATCTTTAGTCAAACCGACAACAGCGCGTGGTCCGTCAGTTGTTCCTTTTGTCCTGCTGCGGTCTACTGTGGGTATCTGTCTTTACTGTTAAACAGAGGAAGGCAGCGACTGCTCGTCACTAAGTGAAACCACCAACGGATTAGCTTGGACTGCTCCTGTCAGTAAATGACATTGATTGCGGCGTGTATTCTTTAACAGCTCAGAAAACAAGAGAAGATTCTCTTTCCTCATCCAGATTTACTTATAATAAGACGTTCATACGGGCGACGTCCCAGAAGATTTTCGTTTCTACGCAACGGGGACGCCTGCAGGACCTCAACTTTTGTTTCCTGTTGTCCTAACAGTTGCCTGTCTAAAACGCTCACCGATATATTTTTTTTAATGGGATTCTTGTTTCAGGGCAGGATCCCATTTTATGTATGTCCCTACTTGATTCGTTAAATCTATCGTTTTGCCACATTGTATAGTTTTGTATCGTATCATTGTTTCATGTTATATAGGGAGAATAAGTGATAGGATCATTTTAGTATTAGATAAGACTACTTCATTTATGGGGCGATACTGGATGAATTTTGGAATCTGATCCTGATACTTAAGATCAAAGTAAAAGTGCAAATGGGATCAGATTCAACTGATCAGATCAAATGCTGATTTTTACCAAAAAAAGACTTCTACCAACTATTGTGTATGCAATTGCTTTTTGTAAACCTAAAACCTTTAAAAAATACAGTCATGTGAAAAACAACATCAGTATCAGGATATAGTAATCATTTTAAAATCTATAATTTGGTCCTCACCAGCTTTTAAAACAAGGTAAATACAACCTCATATGAACGACAATATATAGTGTATTATATTGTGTCAATATTTATTAAACAAAACCTAAGCAAAAATGGAGATGATTTTCATGAAAAAAAGGGCATCCCATGAATCATTAACACATAAAAACATCTGTATCTGTAATCCCCTGACAATAACTTGAAACTCAAAATAATAATTTTCTACAGTATCAGTCTCTTACATCATTGTACAGGAATTTTAGCCCGCACACATTTGAATCTAAAATACTCTGGTACACATTCAAGATGCCCAGACTGAGGCAGCACAATAAGCTCAAATCATCACACCTCCACTACTGTGCTTGACAGATGGCACGAGGGGTTTGTGTTGATATGCTGCAGTTAGTTTGTCATCCAATGTAGTGTTCAGCATTTTGACCAAATATCTCCTCTATGATCTCTTCTGTTTAAATGACACCATAGTTTCTAGAACATTGTCCTTTATGTTTTTTTTTAAGTAATTTCATTCAGATGCATCTATATTCAAAAGCATTTGATTAGAAGAACCTGACAGATACTTACACTCCTAATCATTTTTAAGAATGTAAGGGAGCTTTACATGCACTCCTTGAGCATTTTGTCTTCGTTTTTATTATATAAATGATGACAGCAAATGTCATGCCTGAAATGCTCATTTTTTTTAATTGTATTTACCAAATTGAAAATACCTTTAAGAACCAAATTATTATATCATATTATGTCCTGCAAACAGAAAATCTTGATATTTAAAGAGTGTATCTTTTTCTTCATTCCTGAAAACTTTCCCTACCCATTGAAGCACTTATTCATTAATGCCATATAAATTCTTTAAACATTAGTGGAAAAAAAGGTTTGAGACCAGAGTAACCCATTTCTCATTCAATAACGAATAGGATTGAAGTAGGTATAGAAAGTAAATGAATAAATATAACTGTGCTTCAGACTAGTTAAGATTCTTGCTCATTTTCAAAACTGGCCAGAATATACTGTGACATCATAATATATGAACAATAAGTAATGGTTAAGGCAGTAGGATTTTATTTAAATGGCTTAAGCAGGTTGCTGTTCCAATTTATAGAAGACACCGGTTAGCCATTGTTAATCCGTATTTGTAAGGAGAGGTGCAATGTATTGTGAATGACGAAGTCCAAAGGAGAAACTTGGAGCTTTTGTTCTTGAGAAGGTTACCTGGAAGTGAAAGAAATATTGATAAACTAACCGAAGTGAAATATTTGAGGAATAACTGATCAAATAAAATGATGCCCACCCGCTCAGGATAGTGTGCTCCTGGACCTGGCTTGTCTGTGTCTTTATCAGGAGCAAAGTTGCGGCCTACCATGCTGTACTCTGGTGGTTTCTGCCTGTAAATGCCTGGGTCCACAACTTTATAAGCAGCTGGGCCTGGAGTCTGGAGAGGAAGTTACAGTACAGAGATCATCAGTACACCGGGAAGATTTGATCCTTTTGAATGACTATTTATGTTTACCTTATTCAAGTCCTCATGGAAGGTCCCAGTTTTATTGCGACCAGCAAGTGTATAGTTGGGTGCTGAAGGTCTGAGTACAGTTTTAGACCCCAGCATAGGGGGCAGAGTGTAGGCAGCTGGGCCTGAGCAACACATAAAGTTTGATGATGAACTTTCCAGTGTGAAACTCTTCATATTCACCCTGTATGCAGAGCAGACAGGTTACCTGGTGTATCGTTTTTACTCTCATCTTTGCTCTTCCCAGCGAGAGAATAAGCAGGAGCTGAGGGGAAGGTCGATCTTCCTGACTGTTCTGGGGCGTATTTGCCTGAGACCACCCCCCCCCAAAAAAAAAAAGTATATATAGACACTGGTGATAAGTATACTCTTTGTATATGACATCAGCACTATTCAGTTTTCATGTCCTACACAGTGTTAGAAAATGATTGCCTCACTGACCTGGTCCAGGGATTTGGAGCTTTTGTAGATCCTTGGGTCGACCGTGCAGTGAAAATGCAGGCACACCACTTCGGCCCTCCCTGGTGATGTTGGAGGGAATTAGATAGCTTGGTCCCGGGGAGCAGATAGTATCTGCATCCTTGTAACGTCCACCAAAGGAAAACGTTGGTGCTTTCCATTTAGTAGGATCATGTTGACAAGCACCTTTATCAAACAACAATGGCACACCGTTTTACTAACTGAATCAAATCATGATGCTGGTAAAGAAAAAAAGTTATTTATGATTTACCTGTGAGTCCAGGCAGTGCATACTTTGGCCCTGGACCAGTGTAGAGAGCAGCTATTGGCCCTCTGGGTTTGTGGGGTCTCCAGGTTCCAATCCAAGCTTCATCACTTGCCATTGTCTTCAAAGATTGATTGGCTTATATATCAAACAATAAATATAATGCTAAGATGCAATAACAAATTAATATGAGGCATAATGTGTGATTTTTAATCCATGCACTCAGGTGCATGTTTCAAATAACTGCATCTTTAAAAAAAATATACTGTAGCCAGTCAGATATACTGTAGCCACCTCACAGTGTTTTTGCCTTTTAAAATGGGATTTCCTCTCATATTCGCAATGTCAACCACGTTTTCTGAGCATTTAGGAATGCTTTACAACAAACTCTTTTAAGACATGCTTTTATCAAAAAAAAAAACATTGAAACCCACATCATGTTGAAGCTTGAAAATAGGGCCCCCTCTGACTTTTCTACACTATTCTAAATGTCTCCTTAGTAACAGGAGAATAATCTCAAAACAAAATATTTACCAGCCCACCATAGAAGTACATCAAAATAGTTCAGTTCAAATATATGTGTAGCAAATAAATATGTTGAAAGACTGTACTAATGAACACATAAACAAACCAACTTTGAAAAAGTTGACTGAGCTTAAAATAAGTTTGGATTTTATTGTAAAAGCAAGTGCCTGCCGTTTTAATGAGTGAGAAAAGCAACAGACTAAGTTAATCCTAAATCGTTTTTACTTTTTTATGTAATGATCGTAAAATATAGGTCTGTAGCTGTTATTTCTAAACAAAGTGAAAGCATAACTTAACCAAAATCAGTAAATACGTCTTACACCGAGGGTGCCCTTGAACACAAATACAACATGTCTACTGAATTTGTACAAACTTAATGAAACACTGGCTGCTTACTTTTAAATTTAGTGACTAACTCTAAACAAACCAATTATTAGTTCTTGTTTTTTTACCTCATAAAGTTGCTGTCCAGCTGACAAAATTGGTCCCAGGTTTTCTCCTCAGAAATCAGCATGTAAACTGAACACAAACACAGATTGTTAAGCACTTGTCATTGTCACTATGACCATGTTGCCATGGAAATGACTCCTTGGCAGACCTGCTCAGTCTGTGTTGAGTACGAGTCTGAGCAAGAGAAGTGCAGGTTTTCCAAATACTGTCCAGTATTGAATCTGTTTGGCTTTAACTTGCTAGGACCACGGTAGTGTAGTTTACTGTTCAAAGTAAATATTAACCAAAATCAGTTACAATAGCTTCAGGGTGGAATTCCAACATGAGGAGTTCATTTTAACTTTAAGCACATCACAGGTGAATTACGTACATATATAATAATTAGGGCAGGGCAAGATAACACATTATTATCGCATTAACTCATTAATTTATTAATGCCGACATTTATTTCATCGCACATTAACGCATGTTGGTCACACGCTTTTGTTTTGAAAAGTCTGTTACTGGCATCAATATCTGAGGTGAAGGATGACAAAGATGACTTAAAAACAGACAACATGGAAATAATAGATAATCCTAATACAAAAGATATTGGCTCGTTCTTTTCCACTGTGAACTGTACAACCCTATCTCATGAGGAACAGCTCCAAATTGGTGCAGAAATTACACTGGAAGAGGTTAAAAAGGCAAAACAATTACCGTCCTATGTCACTGATTAATGTTGATGCCAAGCTGCTTTCTAAAATTCTAGCAGTTAGACTGGAGGCTTTCTTACCAAAACTGATTCACCCAGACCAAGTGGGTTTTATTAAGAACAGGACTTCATCTGATAATCTTCGTTGACTGCTCCACCTCATGTGACATACTGGAAAGGAATTGGACATATCAGTAGCTTTCTCGCTAGATGCTAAGAAAGCTTTCGACCGTGTAGAGTGTTTCAGTCATTAGAAACATTTGGTCTTGGTTCCTCGTTTGTCAACTGGATTAGATTATTATATAATTGTCCTAAAGCATCTGTTTAAAAAAATGGTAGAAACTCTCCCCCCTTTCAACTGCATAGAGGTCCCCTGTCCCCCTTGCTATTTGCTTTGGTTCTCGAACCTTTAGCAATTGCTATCAGGCATTAAGCAGGTGGTATAAAGCATAAATTGCTTCTCTACGTGGACAATATCTTGTTACTGTGCAGGCTTCCTTCAGGGTCTATACCTCACATCCTTAAATTGATTGACTCCTTTTCGGCTGTTTCAGGGTACAAGATGAGCTGGAAACAAATCTGAAGCCATGCCCCTGTCGAGAATCTGTCCACCTAGTATTAGGCAGGGTTGGCAATTTTCATGGCAACCATCTGGCTTGACGTATTTAGGTATAAAGGTTACTCCACAGTTAGATAATATCATGTCAGCTAATCTCCTCCCTTTAATTCAGAAAATTGAACTTATACTACAAAGCTGGACAAAACTCGGACTATCACTCTTAGGTAAAATTAATATTCTGAAGATGATAATAGTTCCAAAAATTAATTATATAAGTAGCCTGTTACCATTAAGCTTGCCACATCATGCAGTGGTGAAATATAATAGGGCTGTATACAATTTTTTATGAATGGGGAAAAAATCATATAAACCAAAAAAAGTTGTATGTGGCGTTGGAGGATGGAGGCCTGGGCCTCCCCCAAGTAACATGGTATCACTATGCTTTCGGCCTCAAACAATTGTCAAATTTATACATGACGTCTGATCAAGCTCCAATGTGGGTATCTATAGAGAAGGAGCTGGCACACCCTTACCCTCTGCAGGCCTTCATTACTCAAGCCAATGACAAAATCCCACATGATAACCCAATCCTCGCCTTCTCACAGGAGATATGGCAAGCCACACATAAAATATTGAGCTTAAATCCAAATCTTACTAATAAAACATATATATGGCATAATAAAAGCCTCAGGATAGGTAGAAAAACATTTTCTTGGGAGGGCTGGGTCAAGCTGGGTATTGTTTATATTGGTGACTTATATGACGGAGACCAGTTTCTTTCTTTTGAGCAATTAAGGGTTAAGTATAACCTGCAGAACAAAGACTTCTAGAAGTACCTACAGTTGCGTAGCTGTATGCTGTCAAACACTAAGCAATCACCACTTACTCCGAGAAATGAAATACAAAGTAGAATGGAACAGAGGGAGCACTCCAAACAGAAAACAGCATACTTCTACAACGTCTTAAGGGAATCCCAACCACCCGGGTTTGAAGGCCTTAAGAGATGCTGGGAAAAAGATATGGGGGTAGCTATATCTGGTGAAGCATGGCTGCAAATTATTAGCTCTTGCTCTCTGTGCTCTCTGTGTGTTCAGCTTGTTCTGTAATTGTCTGTTTTGACAATAAGATGGCTATGTCCTTTTACTACTGTAAAACAATAAAAAGTGAATTACAAAAAAAAAAAAAAAAAAGTCTTACTGACTGCTGTGGAACCGGAAGAGAATTGATGGAAAAACAAGGAGAAAAGGTAAAACCGACATTGAGAGCAGTAAAGTTGCAGAACTTTAACATGGGCATTTTCATTTTAAAGTTCTCCCAGACAGCAGATTCGACAGAAACAAGGTTATTTGTAACTACTGCCTGGTTGAACTCCTTGTTAAAAGTTTCTGCTGTTACCTCAGAAATTGTCTGTTTTAACCCTTTAGGCGCCTGAGTTTTTTCAAGAAAATATACAATTTTGATATCAAGATTTCAAAAGGCTATAACTTGAAAACAGTTTGAAAGCAGTATACTGTCAGTGAGAAAATTGTTCAGTATAACTCAAAGTCTGTGATGGGAGTGAAATTATTCATATAATATGCATATTACGACATCACAAGGTGGCAGCCATATTGGAAAATGTTCAATTTTGATATGAAGGTTTCAAAAGGCTATAACTTTAAAGTGGTTTGAGATAAAGGCATACTGTGAATGAGAAATATATTCAGTATGAACCAAAATTTGGAATGGAAGTAGATTCGTCATCTAATTTGATTATTGTGACATCACCTGCCCAAACCTGCCCAGTAGTCCTCAATTTCAGATTTTTCCTCAAGCCCCATGCACAATGAAAGCTTTCATTTTCACATCATAAAGTCATGAAATCTGGAGTTTGGTTTCAATATTTCCCTTTCAAAGAACTGGTGGCCATATCTGTTTGTTTTATTGGTGATGAGGCTCCAGAATTCATAATTTGGAAAAAGGGATGAAATCAATGGGCTCAGAATTTGTCAGATCGTCTCCATAATAACCAACAGGCTCATCAAAATTTAGGCTCCACTTTCGATACTCTTCCTCTCAGGGGCGCTGCTAGGGATTTTGGGCCCCATGAAAAGAATCTTTACTGGGCCCCCCAACACAGTGGCGAAATTTGTTGATTCTATTTTTGATCATCATTAGGGGCCTCTCTGGGCCCCCCTCAATCATGGGCCCCTATAATCCGTATCCTTTACCTCCCCTTTTCGGCGCCCCAGCTTCCTCTTCTCTCAAGAACTCACAGCCGCCACCACCATCATTGTCATCGTCATCATCATCATCATCACCATCATCACCATCACCGTGATTTCTGGTGCGCCATTAGCAGTGTTTTTCCCGCGGCTTCTCCCGCGTCGCCAGGTCAACCGCGGTTGTTTTCATCCCCGCTACATTTTTCCATATTTGCGGTGTTATGAGCCCCCCTGACACCTCGACCTGCTTGGCAATCGCAGAATGCTTCCACCCCGGCCACACTGAGGTGAAGCATCCGATATACAATGTGCTGATTGTGGACTATGGCATGCCGACTTGCCGTCACTACTGTCAGTTACTATCAGTTTAATGTCAGTTTCTGCTTCACTGGACAACTGCATGTCCTCCTCCTCGGAATCGGACTTAGCCAGAACCTGACAAAGTACTTCGTGGACCATAAACTGGCCTCTTGGCATCGTGAGTAAATGAAAAAAACACTCTTTTGCTCTGTTCTGATCTCGCTATGCTCAGCATTTCTACCACTGCTTCACCGCGCGTCTCTGTGCCGGAGGGTGTTTTACAAACTAATTTTACGCTAAAACTTTGAATAGCGCCACCTGGAAAAATGGTTCTCAAATTACAGGCACACATGTCCGCCATCTCCTGGTGGAAAGTAGAAACAAGATTCGGTATCACATTTATAGATACAGCCTGTTATAGTCAGCAATGTTGCTTGTCGCAACTTTGGCGCTTAAAGGGTTAATGTTATGATCGTGGCTCAGGATTTTGTGGGTAGCCTTTTTTTTTTTTTTCATAAAAAAACAGAAGCACATTAATGCCCTGGCAGATGCAATAAGCTATATTTTTATTTTACATTTTTTAAGATGAGATTTACACTAAATATGTGTTACTGAAAAGTGCTGATGTTAAAAGTGTTTGAACAACAAATGTTATGGCACTTTAGTTCATATGGCAATCAGAACATTTAAATAAAAGTGCACTTTACACTGCTTTTTAATTAATTATTTGTTTTGTGTATAAAATGTGATTAATTGTGGTTAATCAGGGAAATCGTGCGATTAATCATGATTAAAAAATTTTAATCGTTGTCCAGCCCTAATAATAATCGCTTATGAAAAAAAGTAGAGTAAGGAATAACTCATCTTAATCCACTTTAAAGACTTTGTACCAGCTGTTTATAAAGGATAGAGCAGAATAAAAATTCTATGAATGTGAACACAAAAGGGAAATTTATTTTTCCTTAAACCTTGCTTCTATCAGAATTGCTCGTATGCTTCTTCTTTATGGATTGGCACATTTTTACAACAGCACTGGTGTTGTGTGAAGGGTGTTCACATGCACAGGTTTCGAGAGTGAAGGAAGTGCAACTTTCATATTTCTGGTTTTACAGTTGAATGTTAATCTGTTATACCAAAACAACAGACAGGCCAGTGTTGAATCCACATATTTTGTGTGCTTGTCACTGCTGGTAAAGAGGACAGAAAAGCAACAATAGCATGTAGAAAAAAAGTCTTGTGTGATATTTCAAACAGAATAAAATTTGCATTGATGGAGCGAAACTTAAATTTGTCACAAAAAAAAAAAAACAAAAACAAAACACTGGTGTTACAGATAACATTATTCATTTATTTATAATTTATTGTGGTTTTTTTCTACTGTGACATGCCACAATGTTTTCTGAGACACTCATTGTTCATTTTTCATTTTGTTCACTCCTGAATGGCAAAAAAAAAAAAAAACAAAAAAAAAAAAAAGGTCAGTTAGTTGTTGGTGTCTTCATTGGCCTCTGCTCTTCAGAGTGTAGCATTGATGCTGCAGGCCCTTGTAATGTGCCTGTAGTTGTGGACGGTATCTCTCAAACTAGCCTTCAGGACTTTCATTAAAGGTGCGAGGCTTCCCACCATTTCCTCTTGAGGGCGCTTTTGGTTAAAAAATGAAATAAAATGAGTGTAACGCTTTCATATTTAACACAAACACAAACACTCACAGTAATTTCTTGGTGTTTTACCCTTGTGAGAGCACATATGAGTCGTTGCAACACGGCATCCTCTCTGTGCGGACACAGGCTGGTCACTGTACTGACACAGCTCAGCAGGCAGTAGATGGTGTGTCTCTGCGGCTGTAATGATGCAAACAATATTTTTTATAACTGCTATAGAGATTTGGTTCTTTATTAAGAATCACAAAGAGGGAAGGATAACTGCTTATGCCCGTTTCCTTACTTTCTTGAGCAGACTGAGAGGCTTCCTGTTGCTTCCTCCAACATTCAGCCTTTCGACATCCTCGACGCTCAGGACAGGGTCCTGAAAAGAGGGTGGAAAAAGCATTCGGCATTGAGAGAACATTTTTCATCAGTACGGGAAGTTTAAAATCATTGCCTTAAACTTGACAGTCCTGGAACAGTTACTGGCATTGTGGCCACTGACCCTTAACCTCTCCAGCCAGGTCCACAAGAGACAACAGAGGACATGGTGATCTGACTCGGTGACCAGCAGAGCCCACCCGCAGTCACTACTGTTTAGTTCCTCCTAGCAAAAATTAGATGCCATTGTGAATACAGTGAAATCAAAGTGACAGGAGTATACTAGTGGTTGTAATTATATTTTACCTGCAGCAGAGCAGACCTCTGCAGAACGGTTTCTCCTGGAGGGCCTTGTTCTGCCATTGCCTTGGCAACAAGACGGGCCATCGAGGTTGGACCAGGATTATGTGGCTTTATGCTCAACTTTATGTGACAGAGGTGAGAATATTTAAAGCAATCACTGTAAAAGTACTCTTATTTATTTTTATTCATTTATTTTTTAAAACGCTAAGCACAGTTTACCTCCAGGTTGGAACTGTATTTGGGAAGTGCCTTTATAGCCGTGCACTTTGGCTTTCTTACACAGCTGCTGCTCGCTGTCATGTTAGACACTGGAATGTTGAGTGCACAAACTTCCTTTTCGATTGTGTGGTGGCCTGATGAAATTGTGCCCTGGACTGGACTAACTGATCTCAGATCAGATCGTATCAGATCCTGCACACACCAGTGTTTCTCATTTCCAAGGGCTGCAGTGCAGTATGGACTCAGCTCCAGGTCCTTTGAGACAGAATGCAACAGTGAGAAAACCCTCCAGAACTGCCCTGATTCGACAAAAAAAAAAAAAAATTAAAAACATTATGTCATGGGAAATGCATGATTTGACATTTCACCTCATTGACAATGATTTTACTGAGGTCAGAGTCACTGTAGCTGCGTTTGTCCAGCAGCACCTCCCGTTTCCTCTCCAAGAATCCCAGCGGCTCGTCCCAGGAGGATACCGACCCAGAGCCTGTCCTCAAGCCCTTAAGGCTATCATTGAGCAAAGGTATGTACTGTTTGGATACCAGGGTCTCTCTCACAGTGCCGTTCAGGGTTCTAAGTGCTGACCTCTTTTCCAGCTCAGCATGGGCCTCTGGAGGAGAAGGGAGACTCATAGCTAAGCAGGAGAGGCGCACACACAGGAGGTAAACCACCTGAACAAAAAACACAAGTAAAGTCAGAAACTGTGGAGAAGGTTAAATATCCGAAAGTACGAAGAATAATGGTTTAGACAAGATTAATGTAGCACATCTGTCCTGACCTTTGGCGTGTGTCTAAGTTTGCGTGCCTCCTTGCCATGCAGCAGCAGCGCTTGTCGGTTTAGGTAGTGCTGCAGGGTGAACGGAGCTCCATGTCGCAGGCTGAGGTCTGGGTACTGAACCAGCTGTGTGCCGAGCAGCCGAGCAAAGTCAAACACCTGGTTTATCTGAGCCCGGGTTTGGATAGAACGAGGCCGCTTGATACGCACATAGTGAACAGCCTCGCTGGGGCTAATACGCAAAGTGTAGATCAAGTAACAGGCTATCAGGACACCTGTCGAACAGCAAGAACAAAGCAGTTTCAACGCAGAGACGAACACACGTGGTGTTGGTAGAGGACTGCGTGTGTAGAAGTTGGCTCGTTATTTGCTTGAACTGTGATTCATCTCACCTGTCCTGCCCAGGCCTGCATGGCAGTGCACCGCCACCCGTCCTTCCTTTACTGCAAAGTCCAGAACTTTCACCCCGTCGATGATCCCAACAAGAGACGTAACCCCAAAGTCTGGCATCCCGAAGTTGTAAAAGTAAACTGTAAATGTGTGAACATGATAACATTACTGCCTTATGTCCAAGATACAGCTGGGATTTACAGGCTGATGTGTGAGACTTCACACTCTTTTTAATCCAGCTCAATCTCCAGCTGCTTTTAGTAACACAAAGCAACACTTTTTTCCTTAATTAATTTTCTCTACACAATGAGTTTTGGTTTAATAGTTTTCTCTTCAAAGGAAATAAAATGCTTCACAATCAGTGTATGAGGGTCTCACTGTCATTGTCCATGAAGATCTGTGGAGAGTATGAGAAGCCGCTCTCAGGGTCGAGAGGAGGTCCACAGTGAGCATGCTCCCCTGGCAGCTGCATGTTGATGATCGATCGGATGTTTAACCTGTGGAAAAAAAAAAAGATGACATTTGACCCTTTGAGTTTGTGTCAAAAGAATTTGATTTCTTATGAAATAGCATCATTTGAGTAATAACAATGATAGTAGTAGTAATAACAATGATAGTCCTGTCACACAGCATGCATCACCGGTTTCAACACACCGTACATGCAAGAGGGTAGTACTGGAAAGTGATCACCTTTGAAATTGATCTACAATGTTGTACTTCTCGATTAGATGATTGGATGGTCTTGCCATGGCAACTATATCATCCGTCACCCTGGGATAATCAGAGGTTTATAATCAGTAGATGAGCCCTTACTGTTTTCACTGCAACTCATAGAACACATAATTATCTGTGATACTGCAGCCAAATGTTTTCACCAGGAGGAGAAAAGGCCTCGAATGACTTGTTGGTTTAACTTCCAGCACTCTGGTCCCTCATAGCGACAGTCTATTCCTCCGCAAGCCAGCAGACAGAGGAGCTTGGGTGGAATTGCTTTCACCAGGTTCTCCCTGGCCTGGGAATAGGAGGGCCTTGGAACTGGTATGTGTGGCGTCAAGCTCGGCATCATCGTGCATCAAATGGAATCCCCTAAGATCAGACTTTGATATCACTCTGTAGGTGTTGAGGTCTTTGTCCAAACTGTACCAGCAGGTGACTTCATGCCTTTGTCTTGCTTATTTCCTTCCTTTGAATCTGCTTCAGGTATTCTTACTCTGCACCGTGCAAGAAAGAATAAAATTAAAATTAAATTAAATTGAAAATTTTAAAAGCCATGGCAGCAGAGTGGTTATTTTCAACCTGTGGTACACAATGCAATCACATTAAGACTTACCTTTTTGATTTTGCCCGGCGATAAGGCTCTTACTTCCAGTCAATGTATTTTACAACCATAAAACTACTTAAAATGTGGAAGAAAAAGGCTATTCAATCCATCAGAAAACACATGTGCCTCTCTGTCTTGACCTACTGCGTGCACACACAAAACTGTATGATGACCCAGCTCCACTAAGCCTGATTAGCTGTCATAAATACATTAGAACAGACACCCTTACATTGTTGCAAGCCAATTATACAATGCTTATTACCCTCACCAATGTGTATGCCCTAATTACCTTCTACCAGCAAAGGCTTCATATATTCATTTTACTGTTTGTGACACTGAAAAATGCAATGGTTAAAACTCATTTGTGTTGCTAAGCACCAACATTTGTATTTATGAACTTGTTGAATTGATTTTGATACGTTAAAAAAGCTGACAACCTATTCAGTGAGCACTCCACTTCTCACCCTAAGATAAACTTCAGCAGACTTCCTTGTCCCTGAACGTGATGAAGAGGGTAAAGATATCTGGATAGACAGATTGATCAAGTCCATTACCTCTGCTTCATTAGACTGTCGTTATCTGAGACCGTCAGAGAACTGCCAGGTATCATGAGCTTTTTGCTCACTGGCCTGTTGTGAATCACCCCATGCCTGCATGAGCTGCTCTGGACACGGAGCAGCAGCAGAAACAACTTGTCAATGATGAAAAAGACGAGGGAATTATAACCATTAGCTCCACCCTCTGGATATCAACTCAAACAGTTCTCCTCAATGGCCCTTTCTTAAACCTTAGACCAGGGGTGTCAAACTGATCCATGAAAGGGCCGTGTGGCTGCAGGTTTTTGTTCCAACCATGCAGTAAAACACAGCTGACTTGTTTCATTCAATCAACTGAACTGGTTTAGACCTTTAGTGAAGACAACAAGTTGAATAAAAACAAGTCAGCTGTGCTGCTGCTGCATGGTTGGAACAAAAACCTGCAAGCCACACGGCCTTTTCACAGATCAGTTTGACACCTGTGCCTTAGACGGTGAGAAGCCAGTGTTTGTTTAGTATTACTGTAAGAACAGTCATACAGTTAATCAGCAATGGAAAGGTTATTTGAGGACAACCTTTGATCAACAATGTTTTTTTGGAACAAGCCAATTAAAATCTAAAAAGCTTTGCGTTTTTGAGAATGACTAGTGGGGAAAATAAATTATATATATATATATATATATATATATCACTTTTGTAGTACAGTATTACTCAACTGCTCCTGGCATATCCCTTCAGTTAAAAAAATTAAAAAAATAAAGCCACCACCCTCCTCTGCTCTATTGTGTTTTCTAAGTGTTGTGGTTTTAAAGTGAGTAATATGTCACCCAGGGCCGAGGACACGGCCCTTTTGCAAGGGATGTCTTTGCCAGTCACAAGCCTTGAAAGAGGTAGTGCAGAAACACTGCACTTCCTCTTCACCCATCTCTTAAAACAATCAGTGAAATCCAATGCATGTTCTTTTCATGCTCGCTTTATTTTGTAGTTTTTTACTTTGTAAAACACTGCTAGCATTTTTTTTTTTAAATCACAGCTCCAGTATCTGAAAGCACAAATTGTCATGTACAAATGTGTGTTTCTGCAGATGTGAAATAATTAAGATGGTATTTGCCAGACAGAACAACAAACTCAGTGTAAAACACTGCTGAACAAAGAGAAAAAACAAAACACACTACTTTACCGTGTTGCAACACTTCTGGCTGTGTGTCAACACTGACAAAATGTTTCCTTCTCCATTTAAGGCTAATCTTTCTGTGGAGAACAGAAGACTAAGTTTTTAATTTAATAATATTTTTTGGGGAAAGTGGGGGTGATTGTTAAAATGGAAAATAGGAAAGTGAAGATAAATTCATTAACATCAGAGAAGGATCATTTGAAGACTATTAGTTAAATGAAGTTTCATGAAACTCACAGTGGTGTGGTTCTGGTGAAGCACCACAAACAACTGAGTACAAAAACAGTCTTATTGCTTAATTCTACCTTGCAAAAGCGTAAAGACACAAAAACATCTTAGGCAAGAGTATAACCTTACAATGAGATAAGGAATGGATAGCTGAGATTTGTGCAAAATAAGTACCACAAGGCACACAGTTCTTTTTTTTCCCTTCCTTTTTTTTTTTTTTTTAGGATACGATTGAGGACATGGCAGTGAAGAGCACAGAGAGAGGGAGTCGAATATCCACAGGGGGCTATGAAGATCAACAGCAAAGTGTCCTTCGCCAAAGCTCTGGGGTTATATTGTCATGTCCCCCAATCCCATCTTGAGAACAGCTGTAGAACTAGTTTTCCTACCCCTCAAAAAAAATCAATAATTTGCTCATCAACTGTAAATACAAGGCGATATAGGAAATAAAAAGACACTGTGCCAATACATAACAATAAAACACTGTGAATATAAGAAAAAAAGAAAGGATAGTAAAGGTTGTCATAGTTGATTATACTGTCCACCAGCCTTGTCCTTTTTATGAACGTTAGTACTGGAAGACCAAACGCTTCTGGACTGAATATCTGTGCCTTCTCTCCTGTCCTGTGGTTTTCAGTCTCTCTCCTCTGTTCAGATAATCCTTCATTAGTTCTTGGACAACTCTTTGGATAGCCAGTCAAGTCCCTCATAAAGTCCAGTGCCCTGGGTGGCGCAGGTAGACTCGATGTGCCACTGTGGAACAAGAGATTACATACCACAGAGGTCAGATTACAGTTTTAAAATCATACTGCAAATATACTAAGTGCTTCCACTCAAAAATACTTACAGTTTTGTTGCGAAGAGCATGTAGGCCAAGTTTGTCTGTCAGTTCACTGACTGATAAGGCGTTAGGAAGGTCCTGTTTGTTAGCAAATACCAGCAAAACAGCATCTTTCAGCTCATCTTCCAGCAACTATAACAGCAGAAAAAAGACAAATCCTGTTAGACTCAAAAGGCACAGCTAGATATTTATCAGTATCCTATTCCAGAGGATTTTGAAACTTGTGAAAAAAAAAAGAAGTTTCAGAAATAAATATACAACAGGGCAACAAAGTTATAACTTTTAAGACTAGTAAACTGACAATATTATCCATTATTTTTTCAAATACATACATACATGCATAAATCCTTCAATATATACTTAAGAAATAAAGTCTGTTCAAGATTTCCTTCTAACACTGGATGGTTTGAGAGTTAATGCAAAAAATGATGCAAAATAGCTTGAACTACTTAAACTGGATATGCCCTGCTGCTTTCCTGCACTTCAAAGACACACAAATGTCAAAGAGCTGAAATTCCAGTTTCGGGAGGAGGCGTTTCACTGATTATTCTTGTCTCCCAGCAATGACACGCTGATATTTCATCATCTTAGAAATAGAAAGTCCTGACTGGAAAACCGGATAACTGAATCTAGGCGTGTATATGGAATGTTTCAGTTGACAGGGTTCTTTAAATTTTCCAAGTTCTTTGTAGGGAAACATCAGCTGGAACATTCTCTAATTCTTGGATCCATATTGTGAACATTCAGTTCAGCTTTATGACCATGTGTCAACATGTTACGCACGTCATATCCAACTCGAGCTGCTGTCGTGACGTAGGCCAGTAAAATAAATCTACTCTCTCTTGCTTTGCTTTGCCTTTAGATTTATTGGATCATTCTTCTAAATAAAACACCAGTCAGTCCTAAATTTTCATTGTAGATAAGATGTGGAATTAGCAGATGATCTTATCTTGAAAATGACAAAGATCTACAGCTCACCACATGGAATGCTAAGTGGTTAAAGTGGACATCAGATTTTTTTTTTTACTACTCTTATCTTACCTGGGTACTTCTAGATTTGCTTTACACCCAACATACCTCAGAAGACAAAGTGAAACTCAACACATTAATATTTAATAATCCTGACTGAACTTTGAATAAATGCAAATCCTAGTAAAGGGGACTTTGAAGATACCAACCATCTTTGAGAGCTCCTCTGCAGACTCAGCCACTCTTTCTCTGTCATTACTGTCCACTACAAAGATGAGGCCCTAAAACAGTGTTGAAAAGCTCACATTAGTACACATAATAAAGATTAGAAATATGTTTAGAAACTTCTCTTTTTAACAGATATGATCCAAGATCAAACAGTTTAAAAACTGGATTGAAGAAAAAACAAAACAAAACATATCAGCTGTGTTAATGCAGCACTCATATATAAGATATTAAACTTACAACAGACCTAAAGGCCACAAATGCTGCTGTCCACCGACATGTCATTTCATAAACTCACATAAACATACCTGTGTGTTCTGGAAGTAATGTCTCCAGAGAGGTCTGATCTTGTCCTGGCCACCCACGTCCCAAACAGTGAAACTGATATTTTTATATTCTACTGTCTCCACATTGAAACCTACGCACAGGTTAAAAAACAGAAAAGAAAAAAAGAAAGAGCTTTGAAAGGTGCTGTGATGGAACAACAGTGGAATCCACTGAGAGAGAAAAATGTTTTCACTGAATTTCTTACCTATAGTTGGAATAGTGGTTACAATTTCACCAAGCTTCAGTTTGTACAAGATAGTTGTTTTTCCGGCAGCATCCAGTCCAACTGCAGTGAAATGGGATCAAATCATAAGATCATATCAGAAGAGGGTATAAGGGTACTTCTCAAAATAAGGGGTCCAGTGGGTTTTTACTGTCTTACTACCTTATTTTTTGGCGTAAGAGGAAAACAGGGAAATGCTTTAGAAAAAGAGTGTAGTTTATAGTTCAATATAAGCACAGGGCCATTTCATCAAGAACTGAAGAAACCTCACACCCCATTTTTTCTTGCTTGGAGCCGGATCGAGTCATCATGTCCTTCATATCTTTGAGGTAACTCCTGCGACATCCGTGCATGTCAATGCCAAATGGTCTTGCATTAAGACCTTTATATTTGTGTGAGTGTCTGAATGAGAGTAGATGCCCAGAAATAGGTTAGTTGAAATTCCCATTATTACATCAACCTGCTTCTAATTTCAGTCCCTTGCGTGTACCTGTACCAATGGAAGCTATGTTGGTCCTGTCGTATTTTCAAATTATTTATTTGATTGTTAAGTTAACTCAAAGATTGTAAGGTTTTCTAATGAAAACAAAGACCCTGAGATTTCACTGAAATTGTTCATTTAGTAGATTTGAAGCAAAGCCGGCGCTGTTTTACAATATGGTTATGTTACATCTGTTCCAGTAATGTTGTTTGTCTTTCTCTACAATGGCTTCCTCCAGCTGTTCCAGGCAAAGTAGATGGGATCACCACTAGTGTCACCGTCAGTGATGATCTTTTCCTTGTCGTAATGACGGAAACATAGTCTGAAATTTCTTGTGAGGTTCAATGCATCAACATTCTTTCCTGCGCTAAATCAGTGCTTTCCGAATCAAAGTTGGAGTTTTGAATTGTTGCATTCAAATCCGGAAGTTTCCATGTCTTCCAAAGCCCCAAAGGCAACGGTAATGGCCAATTTTGACCAGTGCTGCCACCTAGAGGATACAAAATTCACTGTACTCCGGTAGCCCCCCATTAAACAGTTTTTTTTTTTTAAACGCATTATAGGAAATTCTTCATGAGGTTAAAAAAAATTAAATTAAATTAAACGTTTTAAAACCGACTGTCACACTAATGGACCCCTTATTTATGAAAGCACCCATAAATAAGAGCAATAGATAAAAAATAAGGTTGTACATTATATAACAATAACTGAGCAGTCGGTGATGAAATAGGCGATTCTCTGGATTTTAACTAGACAACAAACAATAGCACAATAAACAAAAACAACATGCTTTGACATCTGCCCAAATTACTGATTACTGGTTCAGGGAGTAATAAGCCAACAAGAAAACAACCATAGCAGAAAACAGCTAGCAGCAGAGGAAGTTACCCGCTGTCAAATGAAGTTAATATTAAACCCCCAACACACGTCATTTCAATAATTAAAGACGATTCAGAGGCATTTTAAGTCTCTTTGCCTGCGAGTAATTTTAGTGAGTATGTGCGTCACCCCCGCCCCCCATCTTGTCTTAATCAAGTTCTCCTCTGTAGCATCTCTTTTGTAATAGTTGCTCTTCGTGGTCGTTTTGTGCCTCAGTCAAGTCTTTGTAGCGTATTGAGTGTCAAATACGCTTCTTCTTCTTCTTGTTATTTATGACTTTTTCAACTACAGATCAAAAACCATTGTCTAAAGGAAAAGGCCACAACTTAACGGTTTTAACGACCAAACGCTTTCAGGATATAAAGGGGGAAAAAAGTAGGAAATGCTGGTATTACACTGCCTTCAAATATTAATGAGTATATATGTTTTTTTTTTTCGTCCCTGTAAGTCACTCAACGAAGAGCTAGTCTACACTACCCGACGCTAACATTAGCAACACACAACTTTTACTCACCCATCAAAATCCTCATTTGTTTTTTGCCAAAGAGCCGGCCGAAGATAGACGAGATCGTGAGACCCATAACTGCCAGAGAATGTTTGACTCTGTAGTAAAAGTAATACTAATATCAACTGTGATGAGAACAAGTGAAAATAATCTCCGCTGATCCGTTTGGTACAATTTCCACACAAAAGTAGAGCCGACTGCCACGTCCGGGCCAACGTGGAACAGACGACGTCATCATTTTTGAACCAGCTTTATCAACACAAACACATCTGTACAATATGCGCAGCAAAACTAACTTTTTAAAATACATTTTGTCAGCTTTCAATGGTATAACTTGCATTGGCGTTTTTGGTTTATTGCAACAGAAATTCTTCAACTCACGGGTATTGTATTGTATTTATCTTTTTTATTTTTTAATTTTGTTCACTTCAAATGTGAGTCCTGTTCCTTACCACTAGATGTCCCTGTAGAACAGCTGCTTTAAACACAGGTTTTGTGTGAGTGTTGCACATCAGTGCAACAAGGTCTGTGAAGGCATACACCATTAATATTGTAAATTTGGAATAACCAAGAGGAGTTAAACCCCCAAATACCAAATATTCCACAGAAAATCTGGAATATTGGCTGCAGAGCAAGGACTTTTTTTTTTTTTTTTTTTTAATCTGGGGATTCCCAATCACAGCATAACAATGATTTATCTATCTACACCCAGAGCAGAGCAGGTGGAGTCAAAACACCAGCATGTGACAAGGTGAAGACTTATGTAAGTGTACTCTGAGAAGCAGGCTCATTTTCTCAGAGAACTGTAATAGAGACAGGTAATTTCATTCTGCACCTACTGAATGTGACTTTTGGATAGACCGATTATCATCATGGAGCTCAATGGCTTACTGAGTGAATATCAGGTAGGTGAAAGCTTTGTCCCAGGCATTAATAAAACAAATTAATTTAAATGAATATGTATAACAAAAATAATGAATATGTTAAATTGCATTGCATATACTTATAGATATATAAAAGGGAAATGACAGCCACAAACCTTTAAAAAACCTGTTTTTTTTTTCAATTTTTTTTCTATTTCTATTTTTCAGATCGATATTCTCTCATATGTGTACATAGTATTACTGACTCCCAGGTAATGAACTTCCTCATTCTTTTTCATTTATATAACATTCATAATATGTAAAAACCTAGATTATTGCAAGAATTTGTTTCAGCAGCTCATTAGTTCTATTCTAGCATGTCTCCACTGCAGCTTTGCCAAACCACCAGGGCAGCATATAATCAGAAGCAAACATGTGTTTCTATTTGAATTCCAGCTGTGTGTTTACATGAAGCCACTGTGTAATTTTCGTAACTTGGAGCTATGCTTCACTTCTGAAAGTTCTCTGAACATTTTGAGTCTGTCTGTTGTTAAAACAGAAAGCTCGAGGTTCCACAGCACCAGACAAGGGTTAAGACTGAACATGTGCATGACTTTACAGCCTTTATGTACCTGCCACATGTATGAGATGAGCTACCTTTCATTCAAAGATGTTTAGAAAGTACATTAAAACATTAAAGTACTGTTGTGGACAATTTTCATAAATCGCACAAACTAAATTATAGATCCTTAAAAAATGTAACAGCAGAGAGCTCAAACTTTAACCAAGTTTATTTAAGCTGAGCGCAGCAGTGGGACACAGTCATGCAGTCTGCGGACATCATTGCGGACTGCGGACTGTGTCCGTCATAACAAACACTTACATCTGTTTTATAGGTGACTTTTAGGAAGTCTGCTAGATTAAAGAGTAAGACGAAACAGTGATTATTTATTACACATTGTGGTATATGAATTAGCAAGTCTGACAGAGCAAAAGGCAGGACCTGATTCAATACACATTGAAAAAAAATGAAAATTGAAAATTTCTCGCAGTGCATGATAGAGTCTGTTGACCCCTTTTATCTCTGAGTTGTCTTTGTTGTACCTAACACATCTGAAGCATCTTGTATTCAAATTTTCCACAACACTCTTTTCATTTGTGGGTTCTTTGTTATACTTAGCACTATACCTGGAGCATCCTGTTTTCAGATTTCCCATGACAGTACCTTCAGTGTTGATGAGATGCCAGAGTTACTAAAGTTTTATATTTTTTATTATCTTGCTTTTAATTTTTGGTTTCAGTTGAGTTTATAGTTTAATTATAAGTTTTTATTTTCATTTAAGTTAAGCAAGTCATTTTTTCCCCACTTATCAATAATAATTAATTATAACCATCCGATCTAAATTACTGTCAGTCACACATTTGTTTCTCATTTTAGAGTAAATTCACACATGTTTGTTGCTGATAATATTTTACTATCTACTGTTTTTTTTTTTTAAATTTTTTCTGCAGTGTGATTGGGAGTTTTTCAGTTTTGGTGGTTTCTATTGTGAGATGGAGACATCTAAGAGAACAGGTGAGACCAGCTTTACGTAACAAGCGATTGAGGACACATTATATTTTGTTTGTGAGATTGTGAGATAATTTCAGTGCTATATTTGATCATTCAGGTACAGCATGATTCACTGGCGGAAAGTATTGCAGTCCATTTGTTGACTTTGTTATGCATGGCACAGTTTTCATTTTCATTTTCATTTTCTTTGCAGGTACACCTCCTGGTGCAACTTGCCCTGGCAGACCTCCTGGCTGCTCTGATCCTGATGTTCACGAGTGTCATGAACAAATTCAGAATCTACAACAGTGTAACTATCTGCCAATACAGCCTGCCACTGTCACTGGTAAGGGATTGTCCTTCTCTCAGAGGCTTAACCTCTATGATTAAATTTGATATAATTTTCTGAAGATCATTTGATAGTTTGTCAGAAAGGTTAAGGTGCAGAAAGGAAGGTAAAAGGAGGATTCACTTGGATCTTAGATACCTTACAACTAAAGCTACTGAACCTTCCAGGGCGAATGATCAGAATATTGTCCAGTCACTTAACCGCATATTTTCCCTGAATCTCCAAGGAGACAAAAAAACTCAGTCAAAACTGTGTGCAACTTTTACTACGTCTATAAATCAACACAGTGAGCCGGTTTGCCAAGTCATGCTGTCAGCTGAGTAAATACGCTTCTCGCTACGCTGTTCCTTCAGTCTGGCAGGAGAAGCCACACGTTTTATATAATGTCGTTTTGAGCCATGTACTCAGAAAATGTTGAAATATTACTTCAAGACCGTTTTGAATTTGAAAACTATCCAACCGAAATTCCTGAAGTTCTAATTTTGATAAGAGCAGAACAGGTGTTGATTGTACATTGAAACAAAAAAAAAGAAAGGAATGTAACATAGGAACAAGTGAGACTCAGTTTGTTCCCATTCAGATTATGTATTTTCTTACTTTTTTTTTCATAATAAGTAGATTTGGAAAGCTCTAGCCTTCTCAAAAATAACCATTTAAAAATTACACCACCTCTGAATTACCGGACCTTCTAAACTCCAACCCAACTATTATATCGCAGATTTGGCAGAAAATCTCAAACATCACTGCATCACTTCACATGTGAATAAACAGGATTTTCTCCAAAAGTTGATCTGGTTTTTCTAAACCCCCAAAAATGAAACCAAAAACTAAAAATGTGACTGAAGATCTTTATTATTAAAGTTTCTGGTTCAGTCTAGAATTTGAGGAAAATGGTTATTGAGATTAAATAAATAAATTAATTAAATTACAGTCCACAAATCAATGATCAGTGATATCATGCTGTCTACACGCATGCTTTACATTCAGTGTATGGAAGTGATACAGTGAAAGGGACATATTTCAGTCCATATTTCATGAAAATTAAACATGCAAAAATGTTCTCAGTACATGGCAGCTACTTTTTTTTTCACAAGCAGCTTATCTAAATCAAACAGTAAATATCTCCCCACAAAAGATTGTCCTCATAAAGATAAATGTCTGAACTTGATATGAACTTCTCAGCTGGCTGCAACACCCTGAATGACACTTAAAACATGCATTTTAAACAGGAGAACGACTTTGCAAAAAAAATGCTTGTAGCTTCAAAGCACAACTGATTCACTCAATCTTTGCGGCTGTTTGTCTTCTTTTCCAGACATTTTATTTCATTTCATTTCTGCTAGTGGTTGTTTACGCCTGGAAGTCAAGAAAAGCGATCCAAGGATGGAGGGAAAGAGCAACAGATGATGAGGATGGACAGGTAAGGCATCTGCAGATTGCACATTATTCTTTTTCAAGTGTCCACATTCAGAGGTTTATGCCTTTTTCTTTCTGTCTTGATTTACAGAGTCAATGCAGAAAAAAGATAGTACCTATAACTGAATATAGCATCCTGTGGTGAGTTAGCAACCTATTTTAAATTCAGTTGGTTTAGTTAATAAAGTGGAAATGTCTTACAGTTTTAACAGTTTAATCTGCTTATTGCAGGTTTACCCCACTTGCCTTATATTCAGTCTATGTGCTCACTTCTGCCAAGACAGCTGCCTTGGTGATTCCAATCAATGACAAATCACTGAGCGGAATCACCCAGAATCACAGCACATACTGCACCAGGTGAGCCCCACCATCAAACTCCTGATTATTATATGAGAACAATCTAATGAGATAGGCTTGTTCCTCTGGGTTTTTGACCTTTTTGATCTTTTTATATCTCACAGCTGTATTTTGTTCTTACATGTCTGGACGGATATCTGCTCAGACACTGTGAGTCTCATGACACTGTTTTTTTTTTAACACATTTTCTTGCATTTAGACTTCTTAACTGTATAATTTTAATTTGTTGCGCTTTATTTCACCGAATTGCATTGCCCTTCCCATGATTCTACTCACTGGCAGTGCTGAATTTTGTATTTTAAAAGCACATCATCATAAAACTTATCATTAAAGGAGTGCATTTTGTTAATAATGACCAATTTGGAATCTTACAGTCATTTTTTTATTTCTTCATAGGAGAAAAGCCATGACATTTTCATCAGAGCTTTCCTTTGCTTTGTGGTGATACCGGTGATGTTGTCTTGCTCTGTGAGTCACAGTAAATCACAATATTATTACAAAGTCATCAGACAGAGATTGTACCAGCGTAACTGCAAGTCCAAAACATAGTGATCAAATAGCTGTCTTACACGTGTGTGAACAGAATCTCATCAATGTGTTTTGTTTCAGTTTATATACCACAAGGTTGGGAAGTGGTATGAAAGCCATGAGCAGGGCGGGCTTTTCCCTGTAGAGGGAGATGGGCTTTCAAGAAGACGCATCAAAAAAGTGTGTTCTACTGCACGGAATATGGTGGTGGTCATCTTAATTTGCTGGGCACCAGGTACTTACTCCGACACACTATCACACACATGCACATTTATTTCAGACTTCTAATATTCTTCTTGATACCAACATGTGATTGATACCTCATGCCTCTGCCTCTTGTAGCTCTTGTTCTCATTCTGCTATCCACCCTGATGATATGGACAAATATTGAACAGCACAGTTTATTTGGCATTTACATGATGCAGGTATGTTTGAACTGATTTCAAATGCAAAAACAACAACAAAAAAAAAAAGAAAAGAAAAAGGAAGGCTGAAGGTTGTGTTGTTGCTTTTGTATTTCAGGCCGCCACTATGTCCCTCCAAGGTTTCCTCAACAGTATGGTCTACGCCTGGAGACGGCCCAACTTCACAGAAGCCGTTCGTGGGGAGGACATGCCCCTGGTGGCACACGACCACATGGCTTTCTATGACGAGTCGCTGAGGAACTGTTTCTGACACGCTGAGGGTCATTGTTGTGCTGCAACATGCTGCACTGGTCTCAGGAAGACAAACTGCACAGTTAAGATTGAAACATAAACTGTTCTAATTTTTGCACTGAAGAAAAAGCAGAACAAAATGATGAAGGAAACTCAGAGGAAAATCCAGACCCAAAGGATTTTGTCAAGTATTAAACAAAGACACGGTAGTATATAGTATCATATATTTTGGATTACGTGTGGGATTAAATGTGCACTGTGTAAATTCTACAATTTTATTTATAAATTTCTTTGTTGATGTACTGTTTTATGAAAGATTTTAAAGATATCATTTTGGTGTGTGATTTCTTTTGATCAGTAATGTCCGTTTGAGCCAGCCATTTTATCGCTGACTGGATATGCACCTGTTCCACCGTCACTTGTGCTTAAAAACAAAAATGATGTAACTCCTGCCATAACTGCGTTCTTTACAGTAGCTTTCACGCAATTTCACGAGACACGTGCAACTGATTGTATAGATTTCAGTGTTGTGAGTCTGAGTGTTGGAGCACTGAGGAATGCTGAGTTGTTGCAGAAAAGGAGCACGCTATCTGTTCTGCTGGGTCTGTCTGTGTGCAACTGCAGCTCTTAACATATCTCATAAAAAAAGATCACGTGCATTTACGCAAGTGAAATCGTGCCATTACATATGGGTGTTGGTGCTCACATGTTTATGTTTCTAAACACCCACAACTACCTATCCCTTTGTCACACCTGCTTCATCCCGTGCAGGGCCATGAGCGTCTAGAACCTGTTCCAGCTGGCATCAGGTTAAACGGTGTGGTTCACCCTGGACTCCTCACAACTGTAGTGTAGCTCCACTCCTCAACAAAAGGAGCCCGATGTCTGTGACAAAACATTTCACCGTGAGGGCTTGTGAGAAATGTGTATTTCCGGCTATATATGAGAAATTTCAGATTTTGGATTTTTTTTCAATACATTCAGCTAAATTATCAAAGCGCAATCGTCACTTTGCCACTGACGAAACCAGGCCAGTTTATTCATTTCATATGAAATCAAAGCAATAACATGTGCAAATAGAGATAGAGTCTACGTCCTTTCTGAAGCACCTTATGAAAGGATTGTAAAAAAGTAAGAATTGCAGCATGAATCCACAGAAGAATACCACAGTTAGAGAAACAGACAGGTGACACATTAAATGACAAACCTAAACTCTCTTAAACTCCCGTGATAGGAATGACTGGACCAGATACACTGTATGGGCATTGGGCAGGTGTTGTTTAGATGCAATGCAAATCAGTATAAAACTACTCTGAGAGATCATCTTTAACCTCTGGTGAAGCACTTGTATCCTGATGAGCTCCTCCAACATGACAAAGGACTTTCTCAACAGGTCGCGAGGAGTCAGTTAGCCCAACAGTGATAGTGATTTATTTTATGTTGATTTTTTTCTTTAATCTGTCTCTCATCACTGCCTTTCTAAATACACACATTAATGAAATTCGGTTCTTCGTAAGTAAATTCACCGTAGTTCACATTAATGAACACCTCAGATGAGTTTTAGATCCATGATTTCTTATCACAGATCTAAATTGTCATTATACTGAGATAAGATCTGCATCACATGCTCCTGATGACCTAGTTTCGATTCACTTGGAACTATCCATTATCTGACATCTTCCACATAAATTGCCTGTTTGTGGAAGCGAAGATAAAATGAAAAACACTCACAAGATCACTGTATCCGATAAATGATGCTCCCTCACATACAAGGCTAATACAGGCTATTTGAACAGCACAGTGAAGATTCATTATGAGGAACCATGTATGCTATGTGTCTTGTAGACACTCAAAACAAACATTTCTTTGTGGCATGTTTACTCTTGGGCATGTCAGGCTGAAGGTCAAAAACCAAGAGCATGGCAGAGCTTATTGGCATAAAAGGCAGCCAGACGCTGGCCCTAAAAATGCCTGTTCATGTGTTTACCTGCATAGTTGCTCCATTAATTATCTGCCCAGTGAATTTGCTGAAAGCAATAAACGAAGCGAACAGATTTGCTGACTAAACTCGAAGGCTTTCTAAATGTGCTCACTGTTCCAGTTCCAGGGTAATGTCTGCAGTTTGGCTGAATACAGATCTGTGACAGTGCTCCATATTCTGAATACAGTAAAAGAGCAGTTTTTATTAGGTCAGAACAATAAAAACCATTCTGCTTAATGTTTACATTATCTTGAACACTTACCAGGACAACTTGCAATCTGAAGCTTAATTCAGGGGCTTTCATGGGCTTTTTAAAATTTCTAATCGAATTTAAAATTCTGCTTCTCATATATAAGGCCCTTAACGGCCTAGCTCTGCGTTATTTGCGAGACCTAATAGCACGTTATGCTCCTAATAGAGCTCTCCGCTCTCAGAGTGCAGGATTACTCGTCGTTCCTAGAATATCTAAAAGTAGATTTGGAGGACGGGCCTTCTGCTACCAGGCACCTTTATTGTGGAACCAGCTACCAGTTTGAGTTAAGGAGGCTGATACCATCTCCATCTTTAAAACTAAATAGAAAACATTTCTGTTTAGTAAAGCCTACAATTAGTCTAAACAATAGTGTGTAAGGGCCCCTCCTCTTTTCTGTACAGTATGTTTGCAGGCCAGAGTTTCCTGAGTTGCATGCTGACTTGCAGTTCCATCTCAGCATTTACCTCCACCTGTGTGTGTAGATGTGTTCGGGGTGCCGACTGGCATGCTGACCGGTGATTTAGTCCTCTGACCATCTCATCTCAGTGCTGCGACCTACATCTGTTTATATAGTCATCTCTGTACTTCAGGTACTAACAATGAACCAGTCAGAATATACGTACTGGAATTCTTAGTGCTTAAGCTAATGGATAATAACTATTTATACATTTTGTGTAGTGTACTGTTGCCAGGGCGTATGTGCTCTCCTCTCTCTGTCCTGTCTCCCCTCTCTTTTTCTTTCGTTACCCGGCTGGCCTTCGGCAGGAAGGTCCCCCCATATGAGCCAGGTCCTGCTCAAGGTTTTTTCCTCAAAGTGGAGTTTTTCATTGTAATAGCATTGTAGCATTGCATTGTAATAGACGCTATACAAAAAAAATTGAATTGAACTGTACTTTGAGGGTTTTACTGCCACTCTGTTCCAATTTAATTATTCTCCAAGTGTTTCCTGGAATGAATAACAGCCTGTCCTCCAAGGTGTTTTCCACCAAGAAAGTTTACATTGGTTAACCGTAAGACTGTAAAATCAACCTCTGCAGCCAGAAAGAAAGCAAAACCAAATTCATGGTGTTTGAGCAGGTTCAGCATGCCAGTCCATCACTTAGCTTTATGAGGGAAATTCCAACTTTTATATCCATGTGATGAACTTGTTGGAAGATTACAGATCAGCACAATGTTTTCATCCTGGGAAATTCAAACTAGCTCTGAATCAAAAGCAAAATGAGACTTCTCACTCAACCAACAATTTTGAATTTAGCTGTTCACATTTTTTAGTTTTTTTTTTCACTCAAATCACATTTTATCTTTAAGCATTACTTAGAATTTAGCTCAACCAAATGTATTTGTTTCATAATATTGTTTGCTTGATAAAATATAACAATAAGAAGAAGGATGAAAGCATAAAGCAGTATCTTATTTGATGCATTTCCACTGCTACATTTGATTCACAAATGTGACAACAACTCCGTGGCAGCTGTTCCAGTGTCCAAGCAGATTTGGCATCTGGAGTTCCTTTATCAAAACCTTCTGCCAGAATGAAGAAGATGCAAGTGAAAAAAATGGCAAATCATAGTGAATCTCTGTAAATTTAAGTTCTGTCCCAAATTTGCTGCAATATTTACTGTGGCAGCCTTACTAGTTCTTTTCAAAAGTCCATGGACAAAGATCTATGCTGAGCCATCTCAGATTTGCCTCTTTGGCTTCCTGTTCTTCGTACATACACA